>JAUUTY010000474.1:0-258599 GCA_030979885.1 Lolium multiflorum
ATTTTGTTTCATAATTTTATAAAACCTATAAATATAAGATTTTCAATTTTCTAATATACTGAGCTTGCGGTGCTCGGGGAGTCAAACTCTTTTAAAACCGAAATGATCCAACTTTTTTCCTCCTAACTATTTATGTTAATAAATGTTGTAGAAGCGGATCGATGATTGCATAGAAATCATTTACGAATTAAGATTATAAATTCCATGTCGGTTTAAACAAATCACGGTGAGTAAGGATGTCGATTCGGAGCTTGTGGCGTCATGCGGTAAACAATACGGTATGCTAAATGAAACGACATAATACTACAATCCAAAAATCTATTTAGGATTATCTTATGGTTTCTACCCGAATAATTGATTTTTATCCAAAATGTCGAAGCTAATAAAGCATGTTTAATTGCTAGTGAGTTTTCAAATTCGTCAGCTAAACCAATAGCCCACATATGAGCTTGAATACTCTCACTTATATAGTCGCTATATTGAGTATGAAGTCCAAACTTTTTTGAACTGGTGGAGTCCAAACTTGTTAAGTGAAACATGCATCTGTGTTATCTTATCCCTTGTGTTTAAACATGCATCGGTGTTACCTTAACCATAGAACCCCAAATTTAAAACAGTGTGAACCCTCCGAAGGATTATCATGTCGTTCGCTCAACCATTCTATCCTTAATTCCGAATGGGTATCATTTAATCTGAATCATCTTTGTGTTTTGACTTAGAAAAATATTTCAAATTTTCGGTCATGTGAGCGCACTCAACCAGAGAAAGAAAATTCCGATCGCATCTCTATTTACGGGACACGGCCGCCACCATCAAAAAATCCGTATCCGGAACGCCGAAGCTACGACGTCGTGGATCCATTTTCGACATGGCGTTTCACATTTGGACGGATACCGCGGCGGCGGCATTGCGGGCGGCGTCGTAACTAAACCGTGGCTACAGGGCAACGCACGGAAGGACCGACGGCGATGGGGAAAGGTCGTTGAAGGCCGGAGAACGGACTTGCTCGTCGCAGTTGGCTGAACAGTGCTGGGCTGTCTTCCGATTGAAGCCACGCGCCTGGCGACCGGCGCCCGGCGCCCGGCGCCGGCGGTTTCTTAGAAACATCACCTCGTTGGCGGCTCCTTCTCGTCCGATGATAATTTCGTCGGATAGGAAGAAAAATGGCGTGGAGAGGGAGCAGGTTCCAACGCGATCCCAGGCCTAGCCGTTGATTTAATTTTGGAAAACGTAAACTTGATGAAATACGGCAAAAACCTGACGAAATTCGGCAAAAACGACTGAATTTAGACTAACTTTAATGATATTTACTATATAGAGGGCGAAGTTCATACATAGAGGCCGAATTCGACTATATTTCGAATTCGGCTATCAACTCTAAATTTTAAAACACGGCGCTCTACATGCCCAAATGGCGGTAGAACACCGTGTAGTCCACGCCGTCGCCGCCATCGTCGTCGGAGCCATCGTCGTCAGCTGCGGCGGCGCGGCCTGGCTGCTGCCTGACCGGCGTCTCCCCACCGGCCACTGGTGCGAGGCGGGGACGGCGATGGCTTGTACCGTTCGTCCGGGCTTCGAGGTCGATGACGGGACGACGGCCGCGAGATGGATCGCAGGGCCGCGCTAGCGACGGCGTCCGCGCGGGTGTTGTCGGCGGTTGGAGCGGCGCGCGGGCGGCGAGTTGAGCGGTGGCAGATCCGGCGGCCGCCGCTGCGCTCCGCCTCCTCGCGCTCCCGGTCGCGCCTCGACCACTCCCGCCCCGGCGTCTCGGGGATGGCGTTGTCGGCGGGCACCGGGTCCTGAGCGACACAGCCGATCGCCTCCGCCACGGTGGCATCCTCCGCGCTTCGCCTCCTCCTCGGTGAGCTTGTTTGCGGCGTCGTTGATGGCGGCCGCGGTGGCCTCCTTCTTCGGCGACTTCCTCTTCGCCCGCGCTGGAAGAGGAAAGGCGGTCGCGAATGACGAGGCGCTGCTGCCTGCGCCTGGTCGTCGGTGGCGGCGCCGGTTCCTTCTTGACGGTCGAGAGACGGCCACTCCTTCTTGACGGTGGCCGGCGTCGACCCGCCGACCGGACGCCGACGCCCGGACGAGGAGGAGGATGGGAGTTCGGCCTCGATGTGCGCGAGCACATTGCGAGGGTGCGGCCAGGCGCGCTCCACCATCGGCGGCGGCCGGCGGCGTTGTTCCTGTGCCGGCGCGACACGGAGCCGCCTCCGGCGGCGGCAGGGACGGGGAGTTCGGCCTCGTACGCGGTGCGCCCGAGCGCGCTCATTTGCGCGTCGTCGCATAGCGGTTGCGTTCCGTCGGAAGAACGCGATCCACGCTTCGTGGTTGTCGGGGAAGAAGCGCGGATCCGCGCGCTGCTCGTCACTGAGAGTGACGAGCACCTCGTCGATCGCCGCTTCGAGTGCGCCCCCACCCGTTGGCGGCGGCGGGATCGGCACGCCGCCTGCGCTCAGCCTCCATCCTCCCGGCGCGCGGAAGTCCGGCGGCGCCGGGTAGCCCGCCGCGTGGAGGAGCCGTCCCTCCCATTGGTGGAGAGAGCGGCGGCCGAAGCCGTTGTTGGCCGCACCGTCGTTCGCCATTGCTGGTTCGTTCGAGATTCGGGGAAGATTTGGGGAAGGTGAGCGAGGTGAATGCGGGGCAGACGCGGTAGTTCGGCGATAAATAGAGGTAGGCGCGCATGAAACCGAGGCGACGGCATTAACTCGCCACGTGGAAGCTACGCGGCCGGCGAATGCGACGGCGGCAGGCTTTACGGCGCGCGGAAGACGATGCGATGAGGACGACGACCGGTCTCTCTCGCCGACAAGTTGGGGCCACGAGACGCGTGGGAAGTTTCCTCGATGTTTCGCGCGCTTTCGTTTCGTCCGGAGTCACGCGCTCATGGGGGAGGATGGCGTGGGCTCGCGGATGAATTTAGGCGTATCGGACGAAATCGGCGGGACGCGGTTGGATCGAATAACGCAGTTCGGATTGGAAAAACGTCGCTCGGGCTGTCGGAGAGACGAGTGGAGATGCGCTTACCTCCCGGCTCGCTTGCGTCTTACGTCTAGTATGTTTTACTTTTAGTTTGTCTGGTACTGCCACAGACATCAATCCATTACGCAGCTGCCACAAAATACCAGTAGCTAGTCTGCTTCTTTGGTCAAACCGTGCTTAGCATTTGTCAGGGCACATTCGGATTCGTCGCATGGTAGCTGCACCGATATTTATCGAAATACAGACACCCATGCGAACCGGGAATTTATTTTGTCGAGATCAAAGTTTATGAAGATCGGTCAAACTTTAAAAGAAATCCACATCCACCTTAGCAAATTATAATATTGTTTTCTATCGCATGGCTAATTGTTTTGATTTGGTATCGTGCATATTGATTTGTTTTCCTTGCATGAATTTGGTCAAAGGTTACAAAATTTTACTAGGATAATTGTATACTCCATGTTGTATCTTACCATAATGGAGAGGATATATGTAGCTATCGTGAATACTAGTATGTTTATGCTTCGTTCGTCAAACCGTAGTTAACTTTTGTTTTGGCATATTTGGATTCATCGCAAAGAAGTCATGATGTTGGATCAACTTTAATTGTGTGTTCGTTTTCATCAAGACTTTTAGCATCAAAACAATTGGACGAATTAATTAGACCATACTTGGAGCAACGACCGTAGGAGGAACTACCCGTGCAACTATTAATAAAATATTTAGATTTTGAGTTAAGTCAAAGCTTGTAAGTTTGAATAAGACAATAGAAAAAATATCTAGTTGATATGTTATCCAGAAATTCTGAAAAGAGTTAAAACGTTTGACTTGGAACAAAAATATGTATGCAATATGTTTTGTAATAGAGGGAATATATTTTTGGTGCTGATAATAAACAAAGAATATGCATCAACATGATGCCTGATACTACAAAAAAATTCGAAATGGGAAAATATCACCTCAGCTTCTGCATTCAAGGAATGCACAAAGCTTTTTTATTAGATTATTCACAACACCTTACAAGAAGAATTACAAAGATCGAACCGAAGCCACCAAAACTAACGACAGCTCGCTAATCCTACATCACTGATGAGGGGGGTCAATGAACAGAGCCAACACCCTTGTAGGGATTCGTTGTATAGAAAACAAAATTTTTCCTACGGAACACGCCAATCCAAGCCAAGATGCAATCTAGAAGACGGTAGCAACGAGGATTATCGAGTCTCACCCTTGAAAGAGATTCCAAAGCCTACAAGATGAGGCTCTTGTTGCTGCGGTGACGTTCACTTGCCGCTTGCAAAGCGCGTAGAAGATCTTGATCACGGCGCCACGAATGGGCAGCACCTCCGTACTCGGTCACACGTTCGGTTGTTGATGAAGACGCGTCCACCTCCCCGTTCCGGCGGGCAGTGGAAGTAGTAGCTCCTCTTGAATCCGAGGCACGACGGCGTGGTGTCGGTGGTGGTGGGAAACCGGCGAAGCTTCGCTAAGCGTGCGGGAGTGGAGGAGCGGGGCGGCTAGGGTTTGGGGGAGAGGGGGCGCCGGCCATCTAGGTGGTGCGGCCACCTTGGTGTTTGTTGGGGTGGCCCCTTCCTTGGCCCTCATTATATAGGTGGAAGCCCCAAGTGTTGGACTACAAGTCTCAAGACCAGATGGGAACCCAACCTTCCATGTGATAGGGAAACCTACCCAAGGTGGGTCCCGCTGGGTGGGATTCCACTTATGTGGGGGGGTGGCGGCCTTTGGGGAGTCCACTTGGGACTCCTCCCTCTAGGGTTCGCCTTCCTTAGTGGTTTCTTCGGACTTTTCTAGAACCTTCTAGAACCTTCCATAGAACCTTTCGGATCATTTTAAATCTCATAAAATTACCCCTTATATGAATCTTATTCTCGGATCATTCCGAACTCCTCGTGATGTCCGGGATCTCATCCGGGACTCCGAACAAATATTCGAACTCCATTCCATATTCAAGTTCTACCATTTCAACATCAACTTTAAGTGTGTCACCCTACGGTTCGCGAACTATGCGGACATGGTTGAGTACTCACTCCGACCAATAACCAATAGCGGGATCGGAGATCCATAATGGCTCCCACATATTCAACGATGACTTTAGTGATCGAATGAACCATTCACATACGATACCAATTCCCTTTGTCACGCGATATTTTACTTGTCCGAGGTTTGATCATCGGTATCACTCTATACCTTGTTCAACCTCGTCTCTGACAAGTACTCTTTACTCGTACCGTGGTATGTGATCTCTTATGAACTTATTCATATGCTTGTAAGACATTAGACGACATTCCACGAGAGGGCCCAGTGTCTCTATCAGTCATCGGGATGGACAAATCCCACTTGTTGATCCATATGCCTCAGCTCATACTTTCGGATACTTAATCCCACCTTTATAACCACCCATTTACGCGATGGCGTTTGATGTAATCAAAGTACCTTTACGGTATAAGTAATTTATATGATCTCATGGTCATAAGGACTAGGTAACTATGTATCGAAAGCTTATAGCAAATAACTCAATGACGTGATCTTATGCTACGCTTAATTGGGTGTGTCCATTACATCATTCATACAATGATATAACCTTGTTATTAATAACATCAAATGTTCATGATTATGAAACTAATCATCCATTAATCAACAAGCTAGTTAAGAGGCATACTAGGGACTCTTTGTTGTTTACATATCACACATGTATCAATGTTTCGGTTAATACAATTATAGCATGGTATATAAACATTTATCATAAACATAAAGATATATAATAACCACTTTTATTATTGCCTCTTGGGCATATCTCCTTGATCTCCCACTTGCACTAGAGTCAATAATCTAGTTTACAAAGATATAACACCTTGGCCTTAGGTGCTTTATCATGTTTTGCTCACGGGAGAGGTTTTAGTCAACGGATCAGACACGCTCAGAAACGTATGTATTTTGTAATTCATTTGCGTCTCAATGCATTACTCATTTTCAAATGAGTTGGCATTGAATATGTTTGGTCTTCTGGTGGAGCCTTAATTCCGCGGTCTGAAATATGTCACTAATATTGTCACACACAATATAGCTTCAAAGTTCTGACACTGTCGGAACTACACCAAGTTCTCAAAGAACCTCTTGACTTAACATCCTTTGTCATTGTCAAAACAATGACATACTCTGCCTTCTTTTGTAGAATCCGTCACAATATTTAGAACTCTTCTAAATCTAGCATAGACAACTTCTAGCTCATTGTGCTACCTTTTAAACAACACTTAGTCTAATTTGAGATTGAAATTATTTTCATATGTGACAAAACAAATATCGGTGCAACATCTTACGATTTGTTTGTCATTTCTCCATACAAAACTATATACATATCCTTGGTTCTTCTTAAGTACTCAAGAATATTCTTACAGTTTTTTCAATGATCATCACATGAATCATTCTGGTATATGCTCCTAACACTTTAGAGCATATGACATCTGATTTTGTACATATTCTTCGTGATCTAAAATCACTCATGTGTTTTTACTCATCAGTGTCAGATACACTTAAGTCTTGTTAAAACTTCACATGACAAGAACATTTTCTTAATATTTCTATATTAAACTATTTCAATATCCATTCTATGTACTTTGACTTAAACATATTATGTGTTTCAATCTATCTTCATAGATCTTGACCAAAATTTGTTTCAGTCCATATCCTTTCATTGAAGTTAATTTCTCAATGAAACCTTTTAATCAAGTATATAATTACATAATTTATAACCAACTATATGTCATCTACATAAGTATTATAAATATGTCTCAGCGCTCCCACTTAATTTCTTGCATTGCAAGCATCTTCATCGTTTCCGATGAAATCAAAAACTCTTTGACTATTTCATCAGGTGAAGATTCCAACTCCGTGATACTCACTTCATCCAATTGAAGTTTGTATACCTATCTAGTATTCACGGACCAGCAAAACTCTTGGTTGTATCTTGTATACACCTTTAATACACACTTCTGTAAGTAATGTATTTTGCCATCCTACTAACATATCTCATAAAAAAATATGTAGTGATTACTAGAATAATCCATATAGACTATAAGCATTGCTACGGAAGATCTAATTTTGTCGTAGTCAACTCTTTGAACTTTGTCGTAAACAACTTTTCGACAAGTCAAGCTTCTTCAAGGATATTTCATCCAAGTCCATAAATTTTATAGATCCATTTACTTTCAAAAAGTATTCATCTATCTTGGATTTCATGGCGTATAGCCATTTTAACGGAGTCGGGGCCCATCATAACTTCTTTGTTTGTAGTTGGTTTATCATTATTCAAAATCAATCCTTTGTCCACAAATCATTTATTTGATCACAAAGTAAACCATACCTACAAGGTTCAATATGTACTTCGATCTCCATGGCTAAAACACTTTGTAGTCATGGGAGCCATGATCGTCGTGGTCGCTTCCGGAACCAATTTCGATCTGCGCTACTCTGATCATTATGCTCGGGTTCATAAACCTTATCAAGTTCTATTGTCCTCCCACAAATACTTCGCTAGAAAACAATTTCTTGGAAATAAGCAAGTAACATTAACAAACACTTTTGTCTTTTACTTCATAGTGGAAATAATTCTCAATCAATTCTTTGGGATAACCAACAAAGACATTCATCCGTTTTTGGTTGTAAACTCTTTAGACCAAAATTTAAGAAAAGACTATCAGGTTTCATACCCATGCCATAACTCGTATGGTGTCATTTCAACGGATCATGATGATGCTCTATTTAGTGTAAAAGCGGTAGTCACTAAAGCATAATCCACAAAAATATAATGGCATTAATATTTTATCTCATCATTGATCCAACAAGGTTTGGATACATCTCTCGGATACTATATCATCATTATGATACTCCAATAAATGTGAGTTGTAGAACAATTTCATGACTCTCTTAGATGTTCGCTAAAACTCGTAATTCAAATATTTTCCCAATGATCCAATCATAGATATTTGATTTTTCTATTACGATGATTTCCACTTCATGCTGAAATTTATTTGAATCCATTCAAATGTTTCAAACTTCTTCATATCGAATATATCCACATATATATACTCAATTCATTGTTGGAAGTTTTCATGAAGTAGAAGAATCTCCCGCACAACTAATTATGCCCAGTGAACCACATATATCATCATATATGTTTTCACTAAGTTAGTTTTTCAACTCTTGGCCTATGAGCGGTATTTTAGTCATTCTCTTTAGAAAAGATTTTACAGCAAAGCGATTCAAAAATCAAATGACTCCAAAAATCCATTTGCATGGAGTTCCTTCATGTTCCTCTAACATGACCTAAATGGCGGTTCCACAAATAAGTGGAATTCAAATCATTTGCCTTATGCCATTTTAGCGTCAGTATTATGTGTGTGTGTTTCACCATTAAGATTTATAATAACTTATCCATCGTACATGGAGTAATGTCATAATTTGAACAACTCATTGTTTTCATTTGACCAGAGCAAAATAACAATTATTAAGTTCTTTATTATAAATCCTAAGGGCTAGATAGAATGCCAACGACGAACATAATAACACTTTATTTTGTTCAGACGTGTATTCCTATCATATTCCTTGTGAGTCACTTAGGCCATTGTATTCTTGTATTGCGTTGTTTTGTATGACACTTCATACCAACCAATATGGTACAAATACCCAAGAATTTCATTGTGTGACCAAACGAGGAATACATCCATAACATGTATATTATTTATATATACACCTGAGCTAGACTTTCTAGTCTTTTCTTTCTTTACTGCCAATAATCTTTTGTAGTTTCTCTTTTAGCTTTCCTCATTATTCAGAAAAACACTTCAACATCAATAACTTCTAGGTTTGTTGGTCAAATATCAATAACCTTGAGGTTCTTCCTTTGAAGTTGATCATCATATGACAAGTGTTCCGGATTTCACTATTAGTAACTTTGTAATATGATGAACAATTTCACTCATAATTTTATCCATTGTATCATGATGACTTTCTGAGACATGTCTGTACATGCTAGGCTCATAAAGTTTAATCTTAGTATTCGCATGTGCAAATCTGGCTTGCACCGTTGTATGCACACGTAGAATCTATAACACCCGATCATCACGTGATGCTTGAGACGACAGTCTTAGCAACGGTGCATACTACGGATGATAACTTCATGGATATGCGAATATTATTAGTGCCCCAATAATTGGAGGATTGTGACGCCTGGCATCTTCAACCTTCATACATTCCCATAAAACTTATGAGTTTATGTATTCTCACCAAATTTATATTCTATCATCTTTCAATAAGGTCTTAGATATTAGATATATCTCATACCTTGATTATTTCTGAAAACTAAATTTTCAGCTCCTTACTTTTCAAACAGATTTGAACTTCAAGTTTCACGGAGACAAGATAACTTTTAGGTAATAATTGAAACCATAGCTCTTTGAATCAATAATGTGAGGTTTACTAAAAGTTTGCAATAGGACTTAATCAATTCTTGATTCTTAACAATACGGTACTAATCCGTAAATTTCTTATCAAATTTAGGATATTTCTTCTCAATAATAATTAGATGAATTGCCTTGATCTTTGTTGTGATGAATTGCCTTGATCTGTTGGTAGATGTATTGTCTTGATTTCTTGTTGAGTTTTGTCTTGAGCCACCTCAAAGAACAACACCTCTAGTGGTTAAACCAGCAACTCACCAAATAAAACACATGTGTGGCTTAGGAAGAATTGTTTTCCTTCTTACTACATCAAGCTCTTCTTCTGATGATAACATGAGTGTGCCATCATGATCTTCCTCTTTGTGGTACAAGATAGCTCAATCATACTTAATTCAAAACTTGGGATCATCTACCCCTAGCTACATCCCTCTCTTATACCCACTCATCCTTGTTGGTTTTGAGGCCATGTCGACCATCTGTGTTGACAGGCTTAAAATGTCCAGACTTTGGCAATTGATCTCTAAGCACCCACAACTGTTATTGTTGACTTCAATGCATGGATCTCATCTATGCAACACCCTCTTCAACCTCCACGTCTTGCATGTCTCAGTCAATCCTTGCAACTCATATATTCAACTTGATCTTGTACCCTATTCAATGATTCAACACTAGATCACTTCCTTCAATTTTACCTCTTGCTTTTATTCAAGTTTAATCTTCACAAAACCAAGAGTGGGAATGGTGGGTACATTTTGTAGCCATCATCTACCCTTGAGAACACTTCTCCCTAAATTAGTTTTCTCTCTCAAAAATCCTATTGTTTTTCCTTCTCTAGTTTTGATCACAAAACTACTTCTAGTCTTATTAAATCTTTTCAAGATAATTCTTCAAAGAAAACAAGAAACTGAAATGGGTTTTGTTTCTCATCCCATTTCTACCAAGTGCTGATTTCTAAAACATTATTTTCTATCTTGCCTTCTTTTTAACAAAAGGCTTGTTTATGGTACCTATACCATTTCTTGATTACTTTAAATTTGAGAAAACTCTACTTCACTTGAGAAAGTAAGTAGAACATTTTGAACTTCTATGTTCCAACTAGTTCTCTCAACATTTTCAAACTCCATTCCACTTGAGTTCATTCCCAATTGTCCCTAGACAATTGAGGTGTTTCAAATACTTTTTCAATAAGTTCTATTTCAAATGACAACTCTTGCACATCTTGTGTATCTCTCTGATCTACCACATTGAATCCCCTCCATTCTCCAATTCTTGATCAAATGGATGATCATTTGATACTTTCAAATCACTCCCAATTGACCTCTTATTTGAAGAGCAACTTATATTTCATCATACATACCTCACTCCTCCATTTCTTTCCATCATCACCTTGACCTCATGAATTGATGATTTATGTCAATATATTCATCCTTGTGAGTATATGGTTACTTCACTCACCATCTCTCTTAGCCTTGCTCTACCATTATCTAAACCATCATCACCACCATCATCTCTTGGCCAAATTGACAATTTGATCAAAGTACTTTATTCTCCAACATTGCCACCAATGTTTATTATCACCTCTCTCCCAAATTTGAATACATCACCAAGCCACTTTTGGCTAATCATTCCCAACACTCAACTTGGCCGACATGCATGAAATGGCATTGCACTTTGCTTGTCCTCTTGGAATATCAAGAAGTAGCCGGCCATGCCAAGCTCTTGGCATGCATGAGCTGAAATTTCTTCATCTCCACTTTCTTCTCTTACAAGCCTTGCCTCCCACCTAACCCAATCACTAAATGAGCAGCCTCCCAACCAGCCCAATCAATGAGGAGGCAGCCAACCATCCTCCCTCTATAAAAGGAGCTTGGCCGGCCACCCCCTCCTCCTTTGCTTCTCATTTTTGACTCTCCACTCCTTCCACCACTCACTCACACTCCTCTCCTACCTCTTCCCCACGAGCTGCTGCTCCACCTAGCTCCATGGCCGGCCATGGCCATGGAAAGGCACCCAAGATGAAGCTCCCCTCCTCCCTCAAGCTCATCCTCACCATGAGAGCACCCCTCTCACTCTCTTCTCCCCTAACCCTAGATGAATCCAGCCCTATTTCTCCTTTCTCCTCTCACAAGATTGGATCTTGATGCAGGTGCATGTTGGTCCAAGCATGGAGAAGGTTGAGCAATCCTCAGATCTGAAGCTCTTGACCCAAGTTCGTCCAAAACCTTGCAGTAATTTCTGTAATCTTGCTGTTTCAGATTCTGGTACGATTTTGTAAAATCCGCCAAATCTCGTGTGCAGATCCAAATCGAGTGATTCAAAGTTCCACAGATAGGTATTGAAAAGATCTACAACTTGGCGTTGGTCTCATCCTCAAATTCCTTACGGATTTTGCATGGTAAATAAAGTTCTGTAAACATGCAGAATCACTGTTTGTTAGATTTCTTCCGTTTTACAAAACCTTTTTGAGCAAACTCAACTGTGGGTGAAAGCCCTCTCCAGTACCTTCATTTTGGCGTTGGTTTCACTTCAAATGACCTCCTGAAATTGAAATGGTTCACAGATCAAGATCTGATCAGATCTGACTTTGTCGAATTAAACCAGGAGCTTGAAACGAATTTTTGAATGAAACCAATTGGGTAAGAACCACCTATTCAATACCTTTCAGATGCAGATGACCCCATATTTTTATGATTTATGTATGATTTTTGATGTTAAACTTTTTCTGTGTGTTCTGCAGACATGGCTGTTAGCTTTTAATTCATCAAAAATCCATTTTTGAACCTAATTGTGTGATTCCAATTATGTAGGATTACTGATTGTTTTCTTAATCATCTCAAACAAGATTCAAACCTTTATCTATTCTGCAACTCCATAGTTAAAGCAAATGGTGAAAACATGCAGTAAACTTGTAAATCCAATTGTGAGAGTTTCAGAAACAATTTGAACCCAAATCCAATTGTGTGTGAATCTCTGTTTAAATATCTTTCAAATGCCAGTGGCCTCATATTTTTAGGATTTTTCTGCGATTTATGGCTTACAGATCTTGTTTTCTGTACAGTCAGATTCAAAGAAATTCCTAAAATTGTAGGTTTAATATTTTTGGGTGATTCCAATTGGGTTAGTCTTGTATTAGTACTGGCTATATAGGAAAAATATTATTAGTCTCTGTTAATACATATTTGTTGCTGTTAGTAATGTTTATGTGTGACATGCATTGTTGAAGCAAAACTTTTCGGTTTATTTAAAACCCTTGACCAACTCTTTTTAGTAGAGATGGGCAACCTTTGTTTTATGCTTGCAAAACAAAACCTCTGCAATTTAACTTTAGCTCTTTTGTTTTGCTTAAGTCTTCAAATGGTGGGGCATATCATTTGCTCCTATTCTTGTGTAGTGTTATGTAAGCTTCTTAAAATAGGGAGAATGATTGCCCGCTTTTCCAAAAATGTTTCAAATTATAATGTGAATGTTTTTGTTGCCAAACTAATGCACTTGTCATCTTTATGATGTTATCTACCAGGGGATATTTGGTTTATACCATGGTGATAACCGAGAGAGGCAATTGCTAAGTTGTGATGCACTCATACCTTTACTAGGTAATAAAATGGGGTTTTCTAAATTAAAACTCTTAAAGTTGTTTTGTGGTATCTATAGGTCCTTAGTGTGTTATACCTTGGCTGCATGGTTAGTTGTTGATTGTTGAATGTTGTCTTGTTGATGCAATGTGATTGATTGTGTTCCTTTTATATTTTCCGGCGATAGATGCGAACAATTCCGGAGAAGAAGAAGTGGAATCGGATGAGAAGATTATTTATATTGTTGGAATTCTTATATTGATGGAGTTGAAGAAGTACAGGGACAAATAAGCCAAGGCAAGCCATCTTTTGATCTCTGATTTGGTGTCTAGTTGGATGTCATTTGTTGATGTCCAAAGCACCTTGGTTCTATGTGTGTTGTTCTCCTTATTATTGTCATCTATGTATGGTTGCTAGTGGAGTACTCCCTAGTGGTGATACTCCACTATTGTCTTTGTGATTATGGGATGCATGGTATCATGGCCGTGCTATTCCTCTTGGTTATCTTGTATGCTCGACTTGAGCATGTTCCATCTCAAGATAATGACTTACACTACACCCACCACTTTTGTAGTATAGAGGTATCAATGTCATGATCTTGGTGTATTCTCAACTTGAGAGGAGTATGCCGTGTACCCATTGGAGAGTATGTTGGATAGTGATACTCCACTATCTAAGTTGTTTTTCTAGCACCACAAATCTGAAAGTATAATCCTCCTTGTGTGGTCATAGTACATGCTTACCTTAAGCAAGTATGATCCACTCCATTACTCCTTTTCACACCATCTATGGCGTGATGACTCTCATCTCGGCCGTAGTGCAATAGTAGTTCAACTCATGAAACTTTAGGTTGGGAACCCCTCAAGGCTTACCTTGTTGTAAATGTTTTATGAAAACCTTGGGTGAGTTGGACTTACCCAAGTGTGTGTTTATGAAAGGAAAGGATCTTGGCAAAGATGGTTGGAAAGAAAATCTTGTTTTCGAAAACTTTGGCGTCTAAGTATTCACCCGTGACAATTAACCCGCGCAACCACATTACCCTGGAGTGGGACGGGGCTTAGCTCGTAGTTTGTTCTTCTTAACATGGGACACCGCACAACTATATAAGGGTAAGGTTACCCCTGAATCCGGATTGTCGTTGGTGGAGACAATAGTATAACGGGAGGCCTTCGGGGCTGACCCGTCCGGAAGACACTATGGGTCTCCTGGCTTGGCGGTGGAGCCACGCTCAAAGTGAGGTGAGCTGCCACGGTGCCGGGGAGGTACATACTCCATAGGGTAGGATCCCGTGCTAAGACGAATAGGCGAAAGGCTATGTCCGAGTTTTTGTCATGGCATAGTTGATATGCGGGGATGATGCCCACATGATGAACTCGCGGATCTTGTGGGGAAAGTGTGCAAACTCTGCAGAGTCAAATCTATTCGAATAGCCGTGTCCGCGGTCATGGACGGTTGGAATGGCTGTTGCTTAGCCTGATGAGTTTTGTTTTACAAAATTGTTTGACAAAGGAAAGGAAAGAACTTGTTTTGAAGTACCGGAAGGGTACGGGAAAGGATGTGTCGACCATATGGAGATGGTCGGGAAGGATAAATAAAATTGGGTTACCCCATCCTAGTGTTTTATGTTGTGGAACTCTTTTGAAGTAACTTCTTCAACAAAGATATAGAGATGTCATAGGATATCTTTTAGATTATCTTCTTCAACAAAGATATAGAGATGTCATAGGAACTCTTTTGAAGTATCTTCTTCAACAAAGATATAGAGATGTCATAGGATATCTTAGTGTCTTCTTCAACTGTGATGTTGGGATGCTACATCCACAAGAGAAACTACTTCTCTTCTTCATGCTATTTCCACTGGAGAAATTAGCTCTTCCCTCTTGTCATCTTAGATTAGCATTTGTTATCTTGCACTCTTGCAAAGTACCTTCTTGATGGTTTGCGAGTACAATTCCAAATGTACTCACGGCTTTGCCCTGGCTATTTACTTGGCCAGACTTGGAGGAACACGATGGATGAAGAAGGAGTTGACGACGTCTATGCGAGCTAGGAACGTCTTCCCGGTCAGTTGCCTGTAGGGTTATGGCAGATGACTTGGGTACTGCGCTGCTGAAGTGATGATGCTACTCTGATGTTTAGTTAGGCCCTTCGAGGCTATTATGTAAGTATCGGTCATGTGACCATGTTGTAATTTTCTTATTCCGCTTTGTAATGGATGGTGTAATTTGATATCGGTTCGGTTATGTGTTCACGGCGCACTGATCATGGGATCGTGAACTGTATACATAACAGGGAATTTCGGATTTCTAGATTCTGGGTCCCAATACGGTACCAATCAGTAAGTTTCTTGTCAGATTTTAACGTATTTCTATCTCAATTACAAGACTAGCGCATGGTAGAAAAACGGATGCCAATACTACAAAATTAATTCAAAATACTACTCAGACTATGTTTATGATAATTAGTTCATGTTTTAATCTAATTACTAATGAACTCCCACTTAATACAACATCCCTCATAGTTGTTAAGTGGTACACGATCCACATCCACTACACCAAAACCGATCATCACGTGAGATGATGTAGCTTCAATGGTGAACATCAACATGTTGATCATATCATCCATATGACTCGTGTTCAACCTTTCGGTTTCCGTTGTCCCGAGGCCATGTCTGTACATGCTAGGCTCGTCAAGCAAACCCAAGTATTCCGCGTGTGCAACATGGCTTACACCCGTTGTATGTGAATGTTGAATCTATCACATCCGATCATCACGAGATGCTTCGAAACGACGAACTGTTACAACGGTGCATACGAGGGGAGAACACTTTATTATCTTGATATTAATGTGAGGGATCATCTTATAATGCTACCGTCGCGTTCTAAGCAAAATAAGATGCATAAAGGATTAACATCACATGCAATTCATATGTGATATGATATGGCCCTTTAGTCTTTGCGCCTTCGATCTTCATCTCCAAAGCACGGACATGATCTCCATCATCAACGGGCATGATCTCCATCATCGTCGGCGTAGCATCAAGGTCCATGGCGCCGTCTTCATGGTTGTTCACCTCATGTAGCAACTATTACAACTACTTTGAAATACTACTCAACATGAAATATAAAGACAACCATAAGGCTCCTGCCGGTTGCCACAATACAATAATGATCATCTCATACATATTCATCATCACATCATGGCCATATCACATCACCAAACCCTGCAAAAACAAGTTAGACGTCTCTAATTTGGTTTGCATATTTTACGTGGTTTAGGGTTTTAGAGTAAGATCTAATCTACCTACGAACATGAACCACAACGGTGATACTAGTGTTGTCAATAGAAGAGTAAATTGAATCTTCACTATAGTAGGAGAGACAGACACCCGCAAAGCCTCTTATGCAATACAAGTTGCATGTCGAACGAGGGAGCAAGTCTCATGAACGCGGTCATGTAAAGTTAGCCCGAGCCGCTTCATCCCACTATGCCACAAAGATGCAAAGTACTCAAACTAAAGATAACACAAGCATCAACGCCCACAAACCATTGTGTTCTCTCGTACAACCATCTATGCATAGACACGGCTCTGATACCACTGTAGGGATTCGTTGAATAGAAAACAAAAATTTCCTACCGCGAACACGCAATCCAAGCCAAGATGCAATCTAGAAGACGGTAGCAACGAGGGGATTATCGAGTCTCACCCTTGAAGAGATTCCAAAGCCTACAAGATGAGGCTCTTGTTGCTGCGGTAGACGTTCACTTGCCGCTTGCAAAAGCGCGTAGAAGATCTTGATCACGGCGCCACGAACGGGCAGCACCTCCGTACTCGGTCACACGTTCGGTTGTTGATGAAGACGACGTCCACCTCCCGTTCCAGCGGGCAGCGGAAGTAGTAGCTCCTCTTGAATCCGACAGCACGACGGCGTGGTGTCGGTGGTGTGGAAAACCGTGAGCTTCGCTAGCGTGCGGGAAGTAGAGGAGCGCGGCTAGGGTTTGGGGAGAGGGGCGCCGGCCATCTAGGTGGTGCGGCCACCTTGGTGTTTGTTGGGGTGGCCGGCCCCCTCCCTTGGCCCTCATTATATAGGTGGAAGCCCCAAGTGTTGGACTACAAGTCTCCGAATAAGACCGAACCCAAAACCTTCCATATGATAGGGAAACCTACCCAAGGTGGGAATCCCACTTGGGGTGGGATTCCCCCTTCCATGTGGGGGGGTGGCCGGCCCCCTTTAGGGGAGTCCACTTGGGACTCCTCCCCCTCTAGGGTTGGCCGGCCACCCTTTGGGGTTTCTTCCGGACTTTCTAGAACCTTCCTAGAACCTTCCATAGAACCTTGGGATCATTTTAAATCTCATAAAATGACTTCCTATATATGAATCTTATTCTCTGGACCATTCCGGACTCCTCGTGATGTCCGGGATCTCATCCGGGACTCAGAACAAATATTCGAACTCCATTCCATATTCACGTTCTACCATTTCAACATCCAACTTTAAGTGTGTCACCCTACGGTTCCACGAACTATGCGGACATGGTTGAGTACTCACTCCGACCAATAACCAATAGCGGGATCTGGAGATCCATAATAGCTCCCACATATTCAACGATGACTTTAGTGATCGAATGAACCATTCACATACGATACCAATTCCCTTTGTCACGCGATATTTTACTTGTCCGAGGTTTGATCATCGGTATCACTCTCTACCTTGTTCAACCTCGTCTCTGACAAGTACTCTTTACTCGATACCATGGTATGTGGTCTCTTATGAACTTATTCATATGCTTGCAAGACATTAGACGACATTCCACCGAGAGGGCCCAGAGTATATCTATCCGTCATCGGGATGGACAAATCCCACTCTTGATCCATATGCCTCAACTCATACTTTCCGAATACTTAATTCCACCTTTATAACCACCCATTTACGCAGTGGCGTTTGATGTAATCAAAGTACCTTTCCGGTATAAGTAATTTATATGATCTCATGGTCATAAGGACTAGGTAACTATGTATCGAAAGCTTATAGCAAATAACTCAATGACGTGATCTTATGCTACGCTTAATTGGGTGTGTCCATTACATCATTCATACAATGATATAACCTTATTATTAATAACATCCAATGTTCATGATTATGAAACTAATCATCCATTAATCAACAAGCTAGTTAAGAGACATACTAGGGACTCTTTGTTGTTTACATATCACGCATGTATCAATGTTTCGGTTAATACAATTATAGCATGGTATATAAACATTTATCATAAACATAAAGATATATAATAACCACTTTTATTATTGCCTCTTGGGCATATCTCCTTCAACCCTGACATCACACCAACGCGCATCATCAAAAAATCGAAGGCTTCGACAAGTCGCCCAATGGCGAGTAGGTGGCACAACCGATCCGGCAGACCCTCGACGCGTACCATCATACACGCTCTGACAATGCACATATGTTTTATTCAACAGCCCAACATCGTCAGCTCCGACAAGAAAACTTCGAAATATAATTTCCACCCAGTAACTTGAGGCCTGTTGTCCTCATCTTCGTCTTGCTACTGTAATTTCTACCCTCTAATATAATGCAAATGCAGAGCTCCTGCCCAGTTCGCGTAAAAAAAAAGTCACAAATCTAGCACAACAACTTGTCAAATTGCCACGCCATAACTCTCAATCTTGACAAAGTGTAGCCATACGTGAACAAAGCGTTGCATACAACTACAGAGCAGAGATGGCTTACCAGAGAATAATTTATCCCCGATCGAGATCAGCCTTTTCATCATGCGTTAATCAAGTATTCTCTAGGTTAGGCCTGACAGTATATGGTGCTGATTTTAGGGCATGCGAGTTTAGCTAGTGTCCGATTCAGATTATTGACCCTATGGATTTGATGTTTGAAACTAACCAAAAATATCGACTTTCATAGTACCAAATGGAGTAAAAAGAAAGCCTATTTCCTGACGGTTCAAATAATGTTGATTTGGTATTGTAGATGCTCGTGCTACTTTTTTTATGTACTAGCTGATCAAACTTTCGCTAATTTTAACTTTGAGTACACCTACTATGCGGGAGTAGATACAGAGAACATTTTCCAAGATAAAAGTGGATTTGGTGATCAGGGGCATACGTAAGCACCCGGTTATCATCGTTGGATTTGGTTTACCATCGTTGGATTCTGCTACTCACTAACGTCTACTCACTAAGGGCCACTACCTAGCCGGCCTCCACCTCGCGCATCTGAGGTCGCACCAATGTCTCCCCGGCCAAGCGCGTCACCGTGTACATTTTCCACGTCTTTCCGCCCTTCCACTCGACGCGCTTGGCCACATCGATGCGTGTACAGTACTAACGTCGTTAGACACGTATTGAGTAAAAAAGGGGTGCTCACATATCCCTGATCACCAGGCTTCATCAGTTCCCAATATACCACAGGAGTATCAACTAGGCTTAAAGCCTTAAGACAAACACGGGAAAATGCTGCACGCATGAAACACTTACGCACGTCTGAGAGCACGTGCTATAATCTCGCTATGCCCCGTACGTACGTTGCAATCCTTGTTTAATCAAAGCTGCTTTGATCTTGACAATAGTGGAGTACGCCATTACGGCACGTGATATCTATCTAATGACCAACGACAGACCAAGGAGCGTTGAAAATTCTTGCGCTCTTCCACGAAGAACCGATCGACGGCGACGGCCGGCCGTACGTTCGCTCGAGACAGCAGTCACAGCAGACGTCTCCGTCAATTTGTATATCGGCGAGATTACATGAGACGCCACGTATAGAAAATTACAGGGCACACTTAGTGCAGCCAAAAAGCTTAATCAAAGCGGTGATCGATGTCCGGCGAGTTTAGTGTCGACTGACGACGGATTCATGAGTGGGAAGAAGGGCGTGACGTCAACGAGGATCGATCGCGATGTCTGAAAGCAACCTACGCGGCTAAGCATTTTTCTCCTTTAATTTGATTGATCTCTCTATACACCTCAGCACTCGATGCAATTATCCGTTTGACGGTCTCGACGCCATATATATTTCAGGTTTTATTACTTGCGATCGATGATGCGAAGGTTTAGTTTGACTTTCGATTGCTTTGGAAATGCAGTGCAAAGGAGTATCATCAGCTAAATGTCAAGTTGTAGGATTAGTCTGATTTCCAATTGTAGCACTCTAATAACTTGGTTAAGGATAGTCTCTACTAGATTTTGTTAGAGTAATCAAATGAGAGAGACTATAGCATGTTAAACTAGTAATAGAGGCTCGGGAACTAGGTGATTGTTGCCGATCGTGGGTGTTGACACGGGTTAATGGCATGCTCGGTAACCTTGGTTTCACTATATGCATCCACTATGTAAACCAGTCAAGGGGCCGACGGCTGTTAGCACAGGTTGCCTTGCCGTTGGTCTAGACATGTGTCGACGGTAGCCGTCGGCACCTTGCCGTCGGCATAATATGATTTTGGTACAGCCAGTCGGCACATGCATCAGTCTGCGATGGGTCCAGCGCCTGAACGCCAGACGGCACAGGCGGTATGGAACCCACACGACGGCTAACGGCCGTTAGCCCAAGGAGGAGGCTTGCCGTCAGCAAGAAGCTACCATTCCTTTTTTTTGGAACCTGCCTGCGATACGGCAGTTAATTCACATCAAAAATAGCAGTAAAAATAGCAGTTCAATCATATGAAGTGGATCAAAACAATATCATCATCATCATCATCATCATCATCATATAAAATTTAGCAACAACATCATCATCATACAATATGTAGCACGACACATGGTAGCAACACTATCGACACATGCACGTAGCAACACCGTCGACATGTACACACGATGGACACACACACCCGCTAGACGTCTAGTTAAGGGAAATTAAGATCATGGGCTCCAACCAAGTTTTGGCTCGTAAACTCTGGCGTCCGGCCTTTGTCTGTGGTGGTGTTGAAGGAGAGAAGCGTTGTTGGTGCTGTTAGAGGAGAAGACATGGCTATATATAGGACCACGAGGTGCTGAAATGGCGGGAATACTTGGCGGGAGAGAATGGACGCGAGAACAATGACGAAAAATCAAGGACGGGAGAGAACGAGCAGGAAAGGCTTGGTTGGAAAAATTGGAGGGAAAGAATGCCGTCGGCATAGCTAACCGCCGTTTCCTCCCCTCTCACGGTGTTGTCGGTGTCCCACCAGGTGGTTCTATGCTGACGCTAGAACCTGTGCCGACGGCCGTCCTCGGCGCAACTACGGGATGTGCCGACGGCAAAGCTGTGCCGATGGCTTTTTCCTTGGGCTGGCGTCGAGGCAGTTTGTGTCGACGGCCCTGATCTTTTGTCATGGGCATAAGATCTGGCCGTCGGCACCTAGGCACGTTGCCGTAGTGATCGGTGGAACGTGCTCGTTGCCTTAGAGAAAATGCTCATTCCAAGTCTCTTGGTGACGTTGGTGAGATGTTGCACTTGTCCCGTTTATGTTACTGCGTATGACCCAAACCCTCCAGCCGAACATGGTTAGAGCAAAACGGACCGCGCCGATGTTTACATCCTGATGGGCCAATCTCCTACCAGGTGTTGCCGCTAAGATTGGGGAAAACTCGTTGACATGATTTTCCTTATAAATTGGATGAATACTTTTTAATCGCCATGTACAGTACATTATTTCTTTCCAACCAAAAGGATTGAGTTGGAAGTAGATAGACCTGCACATAAATTTCTATGATGCATGTCAGCGGAAGACCAAAGTTAAGGGATCCTCGCCCGTACGTTGGCGCAAACGGTGAACACTAGTGTCCGCATACAGCTTGCTAGGAGCACGACCGTATGGTAGTGTGAACAGATCTCACACGCACTAGTCACACCGAATTGAACGGCCTTGGCTACTGCTGACTTGAAAACAACCTACGACCCACCCCAAATTGCCCCGGATTATGGCCAACAAAAGCGGCTGCATACTTGGCAGAGCGCGCTTGAATAATTGCTGACCCCGTCCGCGTAAGTAGCACGCCAAGCAGCATGAACTCACGTCATTCGGGTAAGTACAGTTAGGGCTCCTTTGATTTAAAGGATAGGCAAAACATAGAAATATGAAAGGTATATGGATTAATGGCATGTCTAATTGAAACATATAGAAAGATTAAGTTTGTTTGATTGTAGCAAAAGAATTTTTCCATGAGGTATGAGCTAATGCTTTTTTCCTATAGAAATTACACTACAAGATTCCTATAGGAATTTTTCTATAGGATATGTTATAGAATCAACAACATGTATAGGATTTTTCCATAGGAACCAAATCCTACACAATTCCTATGCAAATCCTTTGAATCAAAGGAGTCCTTAGAGAATCCATTGACGCACATGCACGCGGAAAGGTAGCTTCGTTCTTGAACATACATTTTCTGTACTTCTTCAGTTATAAGATTCTACCTACTCTCTCCGTTCATAAATAAGTGTACACGCGGATTTTCTAAGACACATTATCAAGTGGAATAAAAATTACATTCGGAATATGCAAATCAACACCTCTCCCCTCTTTAATTGTTTCTTCTCAAATAAACTAAGTGCATGTAGAGAATGAAGATAATATGTGCTAAGTATTATTGGGTTTGATTTTCGTGCGATAAGAGAGGAGTTTTGGCTACTTTGCATTGGAAAGGTAGATTACACTCTTTCATGCACAAAGTTTAAGGCTAGATGTCCACTTACTTGAGAAGGACAAGCCTCAGACAGATCTTCATCTTTGCACAAGAGCAACGCTAGGACCGCCACCTTTATTCAGGTTGTGCCCCAACTCCTCCGACCATCCCAGGCCACCCAAAGTAGCGTGGAGACACCAGGCGTAGATCACCCACTCCTGGGCAACGCCTGCAGCCAACCGGCCCTCCACCAGCGACAGATGAGATCACAAAGAGGGCAAGGAAAAGCAACATGAACGCTTCTTAGCTAGTTTTGATCCATCCTTGGCTAAAAATGGCAACTCATGGTGCGTCGCCGTAACTAAAAGAGACCACATAAGTTTTAGAGTTCTGTGAGGGGTCGTGACTCGTGACTCGTATAAACCGTGGGAAAATGTCATTTAGAGCATCTCTAACAGAGCCTGGAAAAGTTGAAACCGAAAACAAAGGATTCAGTCTCACGAAAACGTGAGTTAGTGCATTTTTGGCAGTGGCGCAGAACAGAAACCGTAAAGACGAACTGAAAACATGAAATTAGAAATCTCGCGGGAGAATTCATCCATGAACATATATAGACGATAGTTGTTGCTCCGATTGAGCAGCAAACTTTACATAATTAGAACTAATAACCGGAGGTGGCGTTTTGGCTCATAGGAGCAAATGCTCCCATTATACAAAATAATTAAAAAACAATTTAAAAAATGTCAAAAAATTCTGACATAATTTTTTTGGTGTACATCGTGACATTCTTTGTTAGTGCACAAGTTTTCATGGAGAAATAATATTTTATGTGGCGTGTACAAAAAAGACAAAAAAATGTCCTGTACGTAGTCGTGTTATAGCATCAAAATTTGTCTTTTTTACAGGAGCCACAAATTTTTTTAGTTTCTTTTGAAAACTTGTGCACGAACATAAAATGTGTAGATGTACATGAAAAAATTTACTTTAGAATTTTTTAACACTTCGAAATGTAGATTCACATAGTGGGAGCAAATGCTCCTATGAGCCAAAGTGAATATCCCCTAATAACCTAAATTAAATACTATCCGCAGCAGCGCGAGCTAATTTTGCCCAAAAATCGGCCCGGCGGCCTCTACGCGCGACGCGGCGGTGGTGGCGGTGGAAGGCGAGGCGGCGGACGCTTGGAGCTCCTAGTCGTCGTCGAGCTCGACGATCTCCAGCTACACGCGGCAGGCGCGTTCTTCACGGCGAGCCGCCTCGTATTCCTGGACTTGCCGGACGGCGTCGGCCTCCTCGCGGCGCCAGCGTCGACGGGCCTCCACGGCGGACACGGCCGCCACCTGAGCGACGACCGCCTCCTCCTCCTCCTCCTCGTCGTTGTGGACGTAGTCCTCGGCGGACACGACCGTCACCGCCGTCTGCGCGACGATAGCCATCTCCGCCTCCTCCACTTCCTCCTCCTCCGACTCTTCCTCCTCCTCCTCCAACTCGGACCAACGGAGGCTTCGCGAACCGCCGGTGGAGGACCCCTCACCTCCGGCGCGTGCCGGCGAATTCCCCGGGCGTGAGCCCCTGTTGGTCCCCCGGCGGGCGGCTGCGCTTGCGCGCGCGTCTCATGCGCTTCTTTTCTGTAGACGGTGTTGGGCCTCCAAGAGCAGAGGTTTGTAGAAAGCAGCAAGTTTTCCCTTAAGTGGATCACCCAAGGTTTATCGAACTCAGGGAGGAAGAGGTCAAAGATATCCCTCTCAAGCAACCCTGCGATCACAATGCAAGAAGTCTCTTGTGTCCCCAACACACCCAATACACTTGTCAGATGTATAGATGCACTAGTTCGGCGAAGAGATAGTGAAATACAGGTGGTATGAATATATATGAGCAGTAGTAACGGCGCCAGAAAATACTTGATGCTACAACTGGCGTGTGGTTGATGGTGGGAATATTGCAGGCAGTAGAGATGCAGTAAAACAGTAAACAAGTGATGATTGCAGTATTTGGGAACAAGGCCTAGGGATCATACTTTCACTAGTGGACACTCTCAACATTGATCACATAATAAAACCACTCTACACTCTCTTGTTGGATGATGAACACCATTAATTGTGTAGGGCTACAAGAGCACCTCAATGCCGGAGTTAACAAGCTCCACAACATTCGATGTTCATATTTAAATAACCTTAGAGTGCATGATAGACCAACGCAATTATACCGAGTACTAACATAGCATGCACACTGTCAACGACAAGCTATGAAAGGGGGAATAGATCACATCAATACTATTATAGTAATAGTTAACTTCATAATCTACAAGAGATCACAATCATAGCATATACCAAGTACTTCATGATGCACACACTGTCAACATTACATCATGGAGGAGGAATAGACTACTTTAATAACATCACTAGAGTAGCACATAGATGATATTCAACTAGATAACAAAGAGAGAGATGAACCACATAGCTACAACGGAGCCCTCAGCCCCGGGGTGAATTACTCCCTCCTCATCATGGAGACAGCGATGGCAGTGAAGATGGCGGTGGAGACGACGGTGGAGATGACTCGGGGGCAATTCCCCGTCCCGGCAGGGTGCCGGAACAGCGACTTCTGTCCCCCGAATTGGAGTTTTGCGATGGCGGCGGCTCTGGAAGGTTTTCTCGGGTTTCATCAATCGGTGTCGATGTTTTAGGTCAGGGAGGCCTAAATAGGCGAAGAGAGTCGGAGGGGCCACGGGGACCCACACAGGCCCCCCTTGGCGCGCCGCCCGTGGGGTGGGGCCCCCCTGGCTCCCCTCGGCCTCTTCGATTGCTCTGGAAGCTTCCGGGAAAAATAAGATATTGGGCGTTGATTTCATCCGATTGAGAATATTTCCTTTGTAGGATTTCTGAAACCAAAAACAGCAGAACAGCAAATGGCCCTTCGGCATCTCGTCAATAGGTTAGTTCCGGAAAACGCATAAAAACGATATAAAGTGTGAACAAAACATGTAGGTATTGTCATAAAACAAGCATGGAACATCAGAAATTATAGATACGTTGGAGACGTATCAGCATCCCCAAGCTTAGTTCCTACTCGCCCTCGAGTAGGTAAACGATAAAAAAATAATTTCTGAAGTGACATCCTACCAACATAATCTTGATCATACTATTGTAAAGCATATAAAATGAATGCAGCGATTCAAAGCAATGGTAAATACAATGGTTAAACAATTGAATCATATAGCAAAGACTTTTCATGAATAATACTTTCGAGACAAGCATCGATAAGTCTTGCATAAGAGTTAACTCATAAAGCAATAAATTCAAAGTAAATGCATTGAAGCAACACAAAGGAAGATTAAGTTTCAGCGGTTGCTTTCAACTTGTAACATGTATATCTCATGGATAGTTGTCAATGCAAAGCAATATAACAAGTGCAATAAGCAAGCATGTAAGAATCAATGCACAATTAACACAAGTGTTTGCTTTTAAGAAATGGGTAAACTGACTCAACATAAAAGTAGAAGAAAGGCCCTTCGCAGAGGGAAGCATTGATTGCTATATTTGTGCTAAAGCTTTTATTTTGAAAACAAGAAACAATTTTGTCAACGGTAGTAATAAAGCATATGTATTATGTAAATTATTTCCTACAAGTTGCAAGCCTCATGCATAGATTACCAATAGTACCCGCACCTTGTCCTAATTAGCTCGGATTACCTGGATTATCATCGCAATACATATGTTTTAACCAAGTATCACAAAGGGGTACCTCTATGCCGCATGTACAAAGGTCTAAGGAGAAAGCTCGCATTGGATTTCTCGCTTTTGATTATTCTCAACTTAGACATCCATACCGGGACAACATAGACAACAGATAATGGACTCCTCTTTAATGCATAAGCATTTAGCAACAAATAATATTTTCATAAGAGATTGAGGATTGTTGTCCAAAACTGAAATTTCCACCATGGATCATGGCTTTAGTTAGCGGCCCAATTTTCTTCTCTAACAATATGCATGCTCAAACCATTCAACTCATGGTAAATCGTCCTTACTTCAGACAAGAAGAACATGCATAGCAACTCACATGATATTCAACAAAGGGTAGTTGATGGCGTCCCCAGGAACATGGTTATCGCTCAACAAGCAACTTATAAGAGATAAGATGCATAAGTACATATTCAATACCACAATAGTTTTTAGGCTATTTGTCCCATGAGCTATATATTGCAAAGACAAAGAATGGAAATTTAAAGGTAGCACTCAAGCAATTTACTTTGGAATGGCGGAGAAATACCATGTAGTAGGTAGGTATGGTGGACACAAATGGCATAGTGTTTGGCTCAAGGATTTGGATGCACGAGAAGTATTCCCTCTCAATACAAGGTTTAGGCTAGCAAGGCTATTTGAAACAAACACAAGTATAAACCGGTACAGCAAAACTCACATAAAAGACATATTGCAAGCATTATAAGACTCTACACCGTCTTCCTTGTTGTTCGACCCTTACTAGAAAATATCTAGACCTTAGAGAGACCAATCATGCAAACCAAATTTAAGCAAGCTCTATGTATTTCTTCACTAATAGGTGCAAAGTATATGATGCAAGAGCTTAATCATGAGCACAACAATTGCCAAGTATCACATTGTTCAAGACATTATACCAATTACCACATATAGCATTTCCGTTTCCAACCATATAACAATTAACGAAGCAGTTTCAACTTTCGCCATGAAAATTAAAAGCTAAGAACACATGTGTTCATATGAACCATCGGAGCGTGTCTCTCTCCCACACAAGATGAATTTATTCAAACAAAAACAAAAATAAAAACAAACAGACTCTCCAAGTAAAACACATAAGATGTGATGGTATAAAAATATAGTTTCATTAGAGGAACCTAATAATGTTGTCGATGAAGAAGGGGATGCCTTGGGCATCCCCAAGCTTAGATGCTTGAGTCTTCTTGAAATATGCAGGGATGAACCACCGGGGCCTCCCCAAGCTTAGAGCTTTCACTCTTCTTGATCGTATTGTATCATCCTCCTCTATTGACCCTTGAGAACTTCCTCCACACCAAACTCAAAACAAACTCATTAGAGGGTTAGTGCATAATCAAAAATTCACATGTTCAGAGGTGACACGATCATTCTTAACACTTCTGGACATTGCAAAGCTATTGAAGTCAATGGAACAAAGAAATCCATCCAACATAGCAAAAGAAGCAATGCGAAATAAAAGGCAGAATCTGTCAAAACAGAATAGTCCATAAAGACGAATTTTTAAGAGGCACCAGACTTGCTCAGATGAAAGTGCTCAAATTGAATGAAAGATGCGTACATATCTGAGGATCACTCACGTAAATTGGCAGAATTTTCTGAGTTACCTACAGAGAATTCAGCCCAGATTCGTGACAGCAAGAAATCTGTTTCTGCTCAGTAATCCAAATCTAGTATCAACCTTACTATCAAAGAGTTTACTTGGCACAACAATGCAATAAAATAAAGATAAGGAGAGGTTGCTACAGTAGTAACAACTTCCAAGACTCAAATATAAAACAAAAGTACTGTAGTAAAATAAACACATGGGTTATCTCCCAAGAAGTGCTTTCTTTATAGCCATTAAGATGGACTCAGTAATTTCAATGATGCACTCCCAAGAAATAAGAGTTGAAGCAAAAGAGAGCATCAAGAAGCAAATTCAAAACATATTTAAGTCTAACCCACTTCCTGAAAAGGAATCTTGTACACAAATGAATTCATGAAGAACAAAGTAACAAGCATAGGAAGATAAAACACGAGTAACTTCAAGATTCTCAACATAAAGAGGGGAAACTTAATATTATTAAGATGCATATAACCATGTTTCCCTCTCTCATAATAACTTTCAGTAGCCTCATTGATGAAATCCACAATATACCCATCACTTAAAATATTCTTATCATGGTTCATATGCATAGAAGTATCATTAATTTTGGCATAAGAAGAGTTCTTCTCATTAATAGTAATTGGCCCAAGATTATTATCAAGAATTTGAACATGGTAAACAAGTTGCATATTAAGGGAATTGTTTTTGGCAATCCAATCATAACTATGACAAGTTTCATAAGGATAGTTATAACCTATATCATAGCATTCTTTATAATAATCATCAAAGGTCGGAGGCATAGTGTCATCATAAGAAATAGAATAGTTATCTTTCACAGTAGGTTCATCTGTGACCATACCATCATTGTTGCAAGAAGGAGATGTATCAAACATGTAATGATCAGTAGCAAAAGGATTTTCAAACACCTCATCCCCAAGCTTAGAGCTTTCTATATCATTATGGGAGGAAGCATGGATAGTACTGATACTATGGCAATTATTAACATCATCATTTTCAGAATTAGTTTCCCAGAGATTTCTAATATCAAAAGTAGTGCGCTCTTCTAAATCATGATCACTAATGTATGTAAAGGGCATAGGAAGATCATTGTATTCAGATTCATTATCACAATAGTCATTAGGAGCAACATACTTACGGTTACCTATCGTTATCTCATTCACGCGGGGATATGTCGTTACCTCTTTCTCTTTATTCTTCTTCTTCTTCTTCTTCTTCTTCTTCTTCTTCTTCGTTCCCTTCTTCTTCTCTTCCTTCTCCTCGTTCCCTTCTTTAGGAGGAAGAGGCTTGAAGGGCGGCTTCTCCACATAACTTGATTTACTTTCAGAAACAACAGAAGAAACTTGGGAGGATTCCTCCTTTTCATTAATTAGTTCAAAACACACAGCGGTCCTATCATATTTTGGCAAGGTGTCATCTTCTAAAATATTTTGTATGTAAGTATTTGTATGGCTATTATCAATGCAATAAGAAAAACACCCATGCAGGACATCATCAATATCAAGATCACTCATATGTAACAAAGAGATTTTTCTTGATAGCTCTTCACACCACAAAAATAAAGTAAGTTCATCATGCTGATTAGGAGTAATTTCATCATCACAATACAAATTTGCAGCACTCATGGGGTTCAAATTATCATTGGAGGAGCATTGAAAATTAAAATGACCCACTCTATGGCAAAGTTCACAAATAAAAGGATAGAGGGCACAAACTTTTTTACCAAGATCATCTAGAGCCCTAAACCACTTTCTAGTTTTTTCATTAATATGATGGATACAATATTCATCTTCGATTTGATTAATTCCACAAGGTCTATGCATTCCACAAAAATTAACATGCTTATAGGAAATAACATTCTTAGGAGTTTGAGCATGTTTATTGCAATCATTAACAACAATTTCATCCTTCATGCAAGCCTCTTTAAAAGGTTCATGATACTTATCGAATTCTTCTTAGGAAATTCAAAATGAGAAGCAAAGGCTTTATAAAGATTTGCAGCAACTTGAGAGTCAAGACCATAAGTAGCGCTCATATTTTGAAATTTATCAGTATCCATAAAAGTTTCAATGCATTCATAATCATAATTTATACCTGACTCTTCACCTTTGTTGTTCTCCCATCCTTCAGCGTTCTCCCGATCAAGAAGATCCCACCTAGCTTCAACCTCCTTGCTTGTGAAAGATCCCTCCGAACAGGCATCTAGATAGTCCTTGTGATGTCCTGAAAGCCTTGCATAAAAATTATTAATAATAACATTATGGGGGAGCTCATGAATGGGACATTTGAGCATTAGTGACTTCAATCTCCCCCATGCTTGGGAAATACTCTCTCCATCACGAGGATAAAAGTTATAAATGTAATTTATATCAATATGCACTTCATGAGGAGGATAAAATTTAGAGTAAAAGAGAGATACAATTTCCTCCCAACCAAGAGAATGACTATTCTTCAACAATTTATACCAATGCGCCGCTTTACCAGACAGTGAAATAGAGAATAGTTTCTTCCTCACTTCATCCATAGAGATACCTGCACACTTGAATAACCCGCATAATTCATGCAAAAACAGTAAATGATCTCCAGGATGGACAGTTCCATCCCCTTCATAGCGGTTATCTATAACACGTTCAATAATTTTCATGGGTATTTTATACGGAGTACTTGCAGTTGGTGGATTTAAAATATCACAAGCATCATAAGAGTTATCGCATATGGGATATAAAGCATTATCAGAGCAAATTTTCTCCCCTAAAGGTGGGAAGCTAAAAAGATCACAAAAACTAGCTTCCCCAAGCTTAGACTTCTCCATAGCATTAGCAGTGATTGCGTTCATACTAATAACATTGCTACTAGCATACAAATGAGGTTCCATAGGTTCTTTAATTTTCGCATCACACAATTCATGTCTTAACTTAGGAAATAAATTAAAAAGCTCATAGTTGTTTTCCATTATGCCTTACTAGTGAAAAATAAAAACAAGAAACAAAAAGATGCAATTGCAGGATCTAAAGGAAATAGCTTCGAGCACTTACAACGGCGCCAGAAAATAGCTTAGTAGCCGAGATCCGGAGTGTGAGTGCCTTTTACCTTTCCTCCCGCAACGGCGCTAGAAAATAGCTTGATGTCTACGCACGCTTCTTTTCCCGTAGAGTGTTGGGCCTCCAAGAGCAGAGGTTTGTAGAACAGCAGCAAGTTTTCCCTTAAGTGGATCACCCAAGGTTTATCGAACTCAGGGAGGAAGAGGTCAAAGATATCCCTCTCAAGCAACCATCACAATGCAAGAAGTCTCTTGTGTCCCCAACACACCCAATACACTTGTCAGATGTATAGGTGCACTAGTTCGGCGAAGAGATAGTGAAATACAGGTGGTATGTGTTGGAGATATGCCCAAGAGGCAATAATAAAATGGTTATTATAATATATCTTTGTGTTTATGATAATGTTTACATACCATGCTATAATTGTATTAACCGAAACATTGATACATGTGTGTTATGTAAATAACAAGGAGTCCCTAGTAAGCCTCTTGTATAACTAGCTTGTTGATTAATAGATGATCATGGTTTCGTGATCATGAACATTGGATGTTATTAATAACAAGATTATGTCATTATATGAATGATATAATGGACACACCCAATTAAGCGTAGCATAAGATCACGTCATTAAATTATTTGCTATAAGCTTTCGATACATAGTTACCTAGTCCTTATGACCATGAGATCATGTAAATTACTTATACCAGAAAGGTACTTTGATTACATCAAACGCCACTGCGTAAATGGGTGGTTATAAAGGTGGGATTAAGTATCCTAAAGTATGAGTTGAGGCATATGGATCAACAGTGGGATTTGTCCATCCCGATGACGGATAGATATACTCTGGGCCCTCTCGGTGGAATGTCGTCTAATGTCTTGCAAGCATATGAATAAGTTCATAAGAGACCACATACCACGGTACGAGTAAAGAGTACTTGTCAGGAGACGAGGTTGAACAAGGTATAGAGTGATACCGATGATCAAACCTCGGACAAGTAAAATATCGCGTGACAAAGGGAATTGGTATCATATGTGAATGGTTCATTCGATCACTAAAGTCATCGTTGAATATGTGGGAGCCATTATGGATCTCCAGATCCCGCTATTGGTTATTGGTCGGAGAGAAGTCTCAACCATGTCTACATAGTTCGCGAACCGTAGGGTGACACACTTAAGGTTTGATGTCGTTTAAGTAGATATGGAATATGGAATGGAGTTCAAAGTTTTGTTCGGAGTCTCGGATGGGATCCAGGACATCACAAGGAGTTCCGGAATGGTCCGGGGAATAAGATTCATATATAGGAAGTCATTTTCTAGGTTTGAAAATGATCCAGTATTTTCTCTGGAAGGTTCTAGGAGGTTCTAGAAGAGTCCGGAAGAAATAAGGATGGAAGGTGGAGTCCCAGAGGACTCCACCCACCTTGGCCGGCCAGCCTAAGGGAGGAGGAGTCCCAAGTGGACTCCACCATGGTGGCCGGCCACCCCAGTCCCACTCCCCCTAGGTTTGGTCACATGGAAGGTTTTTGTTGGGGTCTTATTCGGACACTTTGACCTAAACCTTGGGGCTTCCACCTATATAAAGAGGGGAGGAGAGGGGCTGGCCGGCCACACCCTTGCCACCATGGCCGCACCCCTCTCATGGCTGCCCTAGCCGGCGCCCCTCTCCCAAACCCTAGCGGTTCCCTCCTCTCTCTCCCACATAGCTTAGGCGAAGCTCTGTCAGAGATCTCCACCACCACCGCCACCACGCCGTCGTGCTGCCGGGATTCCGAGGAGGATCTACTACTTTCGCTGCCCACTGGAACGGGGAGAAGGACATCGTCTTCATCAACACCGAACGTGTGACCGAGTACGAAGGTGCTGCCCGATCGTGGCACCGTGATCAAGATCTTCTACGCGCTTTTGCAAGCGGCAAGTGATCGTCTATCGCAGCAATAAGAGCCTACTCTTATAGGCTTTGGAAATCTTCAAGGGTGAGTCTCGATCATCCCCTCGTTGCTCCCGTCTTCTAGATTTCATCTTGGCTTGGATTGCGTTCTCGCGGTAGGAAATTTTGTTTTCTATGCAATGAATCCCTACAGTGGTATCAGAGCCGTGTCTATGCATAGATGGTTGCACGAGTAGAACACAATGGTTTTGTGGGCGTTGATGCTCTTGTTGTTTTTAGTTTGAGTACTTTGCATCTTTGTGGCATAGTGGGATGAAGCGGCGGACTAACTTTACATGACCGCGTTCATGAGACTTGTTCCTCGTTCGACATGCAACTTGTATTGCATAAGAGGCTTTGCGGGTGTCTGTCTCTCCTACTATAGTGAAGATTCAATTTACTCTTCTATTGACAAAACTAGTATCACCGTTGTGGTTCATGTTCGTAGGTAGATTAGATCTCTCTCGAAAACCCTAAACCACGTAAAATATGCAAACCAAATTAGAGACGTCTAACTTGTTTTTGCAGGGTTTGGTGATGTGATATGGCCATAATGTGATGATGAATATGTATGAGATGATCATTATTGTATTGTGGCAACCGGCAGGAACCTTATGGTTGTCTTTAAATTTCATGTTGAGTAGTATTTCAAAGTAGTTGTAATAGTTGCTACATGAGGTGAACAACCATGAAGACGGCGCCATGGACCTTGACGCTACGCCGACGATGATGGAGATCATGCCCGTTGATGATGGAGATCATGTCCGTGCTTTGGAGATGAAGATCAAGGCGCAAAGACTAAAGGGCCATATCATATCACATATGAATTGCATGTGATGTTAATCGTTTATGCATCTTATTTTGCTTAGATCATGACGGTAGCATTATAAGATGATCCCTCACATTAATATCAAGATAATAAAGTGTTCTCCCTCGTATGCACCGTTGCACAGTTCGTCGTTTGAAGCATCTCGTGTGATCGGATGTGATACACTCAACGTTCACATACAGCGGGTGTAAGCCATGTTGCACACGCGAATACTTGGGTTTGCTTGACGAGCCTAGCATGTCAGACATGGCCTCGGGACAACGGAAACCGAAAGGTTGAACACGAATCATATGGATGATATGATCAACATGTTGATGTTCACCATTGAAGCTACATCATCTCACGTGATGATCGGTTTTGGTGTAGTGGATTTGGATCGTGTACCACTTAACAACTATGAGGGATGTTGTCTTAAGTGGGAGTTCATTAGTAATTAGATTAAAACATGAACTAATTATCATAAACATAGTCGGAGTAGTATTTTGAATTAATTTTGTAGTATTTGCATCCGTTTTCTACTATGCGCTAGTCTTGTTATTGAGATAGAAATACTGTTAAAATCTGACAAGAAACTTTACGGATTGGTACCGTATTGTTAAAGAATCAAGAATTGATTAAGTCCTATTGCAAACTTTTAGTAAACCTCACATTGTTGATTCAAAGAGCTATGGTTTCAATTAGTACCTAAAGTTATCTTGTCTCCGTGAAACTTGAAGTTCAAATCTGTTTGAAAAGTAAGGAGCTGAAAATTTAGTTTTCAGAAATAATCAAGGTGTGAGATATATGTGATATCTAAGACCTTATTGCAAGATGATAGAATATAATTTGGTGAGACTACATAAACTCATAAGTTTTATGGGAATGTATGAAGGTTGAAGACGCCAGGCATCCCAATCCTCCAACTATTGGGGCACTAACGATATTCGCATATCCATGAAGTAATCGTCCTTAGTATGCACCGTTGCTAGACTTCGTCGTTTTGATAGATTCTACGTGTGCATACAACGGGTGCAAGCCAGATTTGCACATGCGAATACTAAGATTAAACTTTATGAGCCTAGCATGTACAGACATGGTCTCAGAAAGTCATCATGATACAATGGATAAAATTATGAGTGAAATTGTTCATCATATTACAAGGTTACTAATAGTGAAATCCGGAACACTTGTCATATGATGATCAACTTCAAAGGAAGAACCTCAAGGTTATTGGTATTTGACCAACAAACCTAGAAGTTATTGATGTTGAAGTGTTTTTCTGAATAATGAGGAAAGCTAAAAGAGAAACTACAAAAGATTATTGGCAGAAAGAAAGAAAAGACTAGAAAGTCTAGCTCAGGTGTATATAAATGATATACATGTTATGGATGTATTCCTCGTTTGGTCACACAATGAAATTCTTGGGTATTTGTACCATATTGGTTGGTATGAAGTGTCATACAAAACAACGCAATACAAGAATACAAGGAATATGATGAATACATGTCTGGAACAAAATAAAGTGTTATTATGTTCGTCGTTGGCATTCTATCTAGCCCTTAGGATTTATATTAAAGAACTTAATAATTGTTATTTTTCTCTGGTCAAATAAAAGCAATGAGTTGTTCAAATTATGACATTACTCCATGTACAATAGATAAGTTATTATAAATCTTAATGGTGAAACACACACACATAATACTGACGCTAAAATGCCATAAGGCAAATGATTTGAATTCCACTTATTTGTGGAGCCGCCATTTAGGTCATGTTAGAAAGGAACGCATGAAGGAACTCCATGAAAATGGATTTTTGGATTCATTTGATTTTTTGAATCGTTTGGCGCTTGCAAATCTTTTCTAAAGAGAATGACTAAAATACCGTTCATAGGCCAAGAGTTGAACGGGCAACTAACTTAGTGAAAACATACATGATGATGTATGTGGCTCATTGGGCATAGTTGTGTGCGGGAGATTCTTCTACTTCATGAAAACTTCCAACAATGAATTGAGTATATATATGTGGATATATTCGATAAGGAAGAAGTTTGAAACATTTGAATGGATTCAAATAAATTTCAGCATGAAGTGGAAATCATCGTAATATAAAAGTCAAATATCTATGATTGGATCATTGAGAAAATATTTGAATTACGAGTTTTAGCGAACATCTAAGAGAGTCATGAAATTGTTCTACAACTCACATTTCTTGGAGTATCATAATGATGATATAGTATCCGAGAGATGTATCCAAACCTTGTTGGATCAATGATGAGATAAAATATTGATGCCATTATATTTTTGTGGATTATGCTTTAGTGACTACCGCTTTTACACTAAATAGAGCATCATCATGATCCATTGAAATGACACCATACGAGTTATGGCATGGGTATGAAACCTGATAGTTTTTTCTTAAATTTTGGTATGCATAGCATAAGTAAATAAGTTTACAACCAAAATCGGATGAATGTCTTTGTTGGTTATCCCAGAGAATTGATTGGGAATTCTTTCCACTATGGAGACAAAGACAAAAGTGTTTGTCAATGTTTCTTATTTCCAAGAAATTGTTTCTAGCAAAGTATTTGAGTGGGAGGACAATAGAACTTGATAAGGTTTATGAACCTGAGCATAATGATCAGAGTAGCGCAGCATCGGAATTGGTTCCGGAAGCGGCCACGACGATCATGGCTCCCATGACTACAAAGTGTTTTAGCCATGGAGATCGAAGTACATATTGAACCTTGTAGGTATGGTTTACTTTGTGATCAAATAAATGATTTGTGGGCAAAGGATTGATTTTGAACAATGATAAACCAACTACAAACAAAGAAGTTATGATGGGCCCTGACTCCGTTAAAATGGCTATACGCCATGAAATCCAAGATAGATAAATACTTTTTGAAAGTAAATAGATCTATAAAATTGATGGACTTGGATGAAATATCCTTGAAGAAGCTCGATGATACGTCTCCGACGTATGATAATTTCTTATGTTCCATGCCACATTATTGATGATATCTACATGATTTATGCATACTTTATGTCATATTTATGCATTTTCTGGAACTAACCTATTGACGAGATGCCGAAGAGCCAGTTGCTGTTTTCTGCTGATTTTGGTTTCAGAAATCCTAGTAAGGAAATATTCTCGAATTGGACGAAACGCCCGGGGCCTATTTTCACACGAAGCTTCCGAAGACCGAAGAGTCAACGAAGTGGGGCCACGAGGCGGCCAGATGGTAGGGCGGCGCGACCAAGCCTTGGCGCGACCTGTCTCTGGCCTCGTGTGGCCCCCTGACCTGCCCTTCCGCCTACAAATAGCCTTCGTCGCGAAACCCCGATCAAGAGCCACGATACGGAAAACCTTCCGAGAGACGCGCCGCCGCCGCGCCAATCCCATCTCGAGGGATTTAGGAGATCGCCTCCGGCCTGCCGGAGAGGGGATTCATCTCCCGGAGGACTCTACACCGCCATGGTCGCCTCGGAGTGATGAGTGAGTAGTTCACCCCTGGACTATGGGTCCATAGCAGTAGCTAGATGGTTGTCTTCTCCTCATTATGCTTCATTGTCGGATCTTGTGAGCTGCCGAACATGATCAAGATCATCTATCGTAATACTATATGTTGTGTTTGTTGGGATCCGATGGATAGAGAATACTATGTTATGTTGATTATCAATTTATATCTATGTGTTGTTTATGATCTTGCATGCTCTCCGTTATTAGTAGAGGCTCTGGCCAAGTTGATGCTAGTAACTCCAAGAGGGAGTATTTATGCTCGATAGTGGGTTCATGTCTCCGTGAATCTGGGGGAGTGAGAGAAACCTCTAAGATTATGGATGTGCTGTTGCCACTAGGGATAAAACATTGATGCTATGTCAGGATGTAGTTATTGATTACATTACGCACCATACTTAATGCAATTGTCTGTTGTTTTCAACTTAATATTGGAAGGGGTTCGGATGATAACCGAAGGTGGACTTTTTAGGCATAGATGCATGTGATAGCGGTCTATGTACTTTGTCGTAATGCCCAATTAAATCTCACAATACTCATCATATCATGTATGTGCATGGTCATGCCCTCTGTATTTGTCAATTGCCCAACTGTAATTTGTTCACCCAACATGCTATTTATCTTATGGGAGAGACACCTCTAGTGAACTGTGGACCCCGATCCATTCTTTACATCTGAAATACAATCTACTGCAATTGTTCTACTGTTCTCCTGCAAACAATCATCATCCACACTATACATCTAATCCTTTGTTACAGCAAGCCGGTGAGATTGACAACATCACTGTTTCGTTGGGGCAAAGTACTTGGTTTGTGTTGTGCAGGTTCCACGTTGGCGGAATCCCGGTGTTGCGCCGCATCTCGCCGCCACAACCTTCAACGTGCTTCTTGGCTCCTACTGGTTCGATTAAACCTTGGTTTCATACTGAGGGAAAACTTGCCGCTGTACGCATCACACCTTCCTCTTGGGGTTCCCAACGGACGCGTCTTGTTACGCGTATCAAGACTGTTTCGACGCCGTTGCGGGAAGATCAAGACACGCTGCAAGGGAGTCTGTTGGCGTCGAGAAACCCACCGGGGCAGCGGCCGCCAACACGGTAGAGCCGGGAATGACTAGGGCTGCGGCTGGCCCCGTCCCTCGAGCGACGGCCCGCAAAGCCTCTGGTCGCGCGCCGATGCTGGGTCGCAGGGCGTGCCACCTGACCTATACGGGGAAGGTGTGGATGATGCTCGCTTAGTTTCTGCAGGGCACACACGTACACGTTAAATACGAGCCTCGATCGGCTCTCAGGTTGTCCTGTGAATCGGCTCAAAGAGCCGATCCACCCACGGTTCGTCCAAGGTGGCCGAATATGTGGTGGTCCTGCTTGATCATGGTAGAGCTAATGAGATCCACGACGATGTGGGGTTTTCACCGCATAATCGGATCATCCTACTCTAGGTTGGGCCTCGCGCTCACGCACGGTGATCGTAAGCTTGCCCTAGACGAGGCCTAAAAACCAACACAAGGTTGATCCTCGGAACATCCCGTCTAGGGCTCGCAAACGACACCCTACGTGCCGCTGGATCCTCCACCCCTTTGTAAGGCCTAACTATTGCAGATATTAAACTAATCCTTGTAGAACAAGGAGCGATCGTAACGGATCAGATCTACTAAACTATGATCAAGCGGGGTGCCGCCCCTGCACCCATGATGAGGCACAAGGACGGCTAGATGCGCAAGGGTTGCACTACGAAAGCATGCAGCATGAAGAACAATGCTAACCCTAACACATCTATGATAACTACGTTGCTCGCCATCAAAAGCGCTTCAGTACGAGCAACGCATGAACAACGTAGGCAGGCTCGTGCTGCCTAGATCGCAAGATGCGATCTAGGCAGCATGATGCTTACCGGTAGAAACCCTCGAGACGAAGGAGTTGGCGATGCGCCGAGATTTGTTTGTGGTTGAACGTTGGTTGTTGTTTATTCCATAAACCCTAGGTACATATTTATAGTCCAAGGGACTTTCTAATGTGGGCGTGCACTAAACCGTGCACGAGACAAACTCTAATTTCTAAACTAAGATACACGGGCTAGCTAGCCCAAACTTGGTAAATAAGGCCGATTCACACATCTCTTCTATACGTATATCTTCAAGTCCATCTTGATCGCGGCCCACCTCTGGCTTGGTCAAATTCTGGTGATAACACATGCCCCCTGGTTTTGGAAATGACATTTCCAAAATCATTACGCTTTCTTCCGCCGGGTCATGTCGTGGCAGAACCGTCGCAGTTTCCTTCATGATGACGTCTTGCCTCCACGCCTTCTCTGCACGATTTGATGGTTCGGGCACCACGTCCTCGTGATTTGATGGTTCTAGCACCACGTCCTTGGAAACTGCTTGGGCATTAAACTCCCATTATATCCCCTTTATTTAACCACTCCGCACAGTTTATTCCTGCATCTCCCTCGCATCAGCCCCAAAAGCCCTCCTGCGCCATCATGTCCTCTTCTTCCTCGGCCTCATCGGGCTCTCCCATCGAGTACTCCTCTTCCCGCGAGCCGACGCCGGAATGGAAACCGGAGGAAGCTCACGCGGCCAACATTCGCCGCGCCATCGAGGTCGGGGATGAGCCAAGCCACGACTTCTCCACCTGGTCAGAGGACGACCAGTCCCTGACCGACGGGGAAAGCGACCTCTCCTTCCTTGCCAGGGAGGAGGCGGTGGAGGAAAGCGACGACGACCACCTTCCCTGGGACGGGGCCCCCTCCTCCGAAGAGGAGAGGCCGGAAGAGGAGGAAGAAGATGACAGCTCCTCCGACGAGCCGCCGGCCAAGCGCCACTGCCCCTGGCCCGGCAATCTCAGCGATTTTGACAGCGACGACGACGACGCTGATGAAGAAGACGAGGACAACGAAGGTCCCGCCGGCGGTCGCTACAGCAGCGATGACGAGCCGGCTGGGAGCAGCGCCGACGACGGCGATGATGGCGACGACGACGAAGGCAGCAACGGCCCCTAGATAGGACCTCAGCTTAGGGCCATCAGTAGTAGACGGGCAATGTAGCCCCTAGGATCTTCTTTTGAGAGCAATCAGCTCTTCATGTAAGAACTCTAGTTAATCAATGGAGAATTTCCCCAACTCGATCCTGTCGTCCCTTTTATGATAATTTAGCCGATTGCCCTTTATACCCTGCTTGCCGATTGCCAAACTGTTCGCCCCTTAAGGAGCCGATGGCAACGCATCAGACTCTCATGACAAACTCAAGGCAGATCCATTCCCGTCTGCAATAACTCACCCCCTCTTGACGAGTTACGGTGCAGAGCAAGCCGATTTTAACTAAATCGGCTTCATAACACAAGGAATCCTTAAGGGGCGAGCTGCCCCCCGAGCCTCTGCTCAGGCGAGGACAAAAGCAGACCAGCTGATTGAGCCACCATCGGTTTCCCAACTGTATCACTGTGTTAGGCTCAAGGAGCCAGCCTCTGGCAGATTCTGGAAGGGTCAGCAGTTTCCTTGAACCGAGGATCCAACTCGCTGTCTCAATTAGTTCACCATCTTGGGCGAGCTGATGCAGCTTCTGGTGCAAATAGCTCGGCTCGAATGATTCGGTTTATCAAGATCATCGGCTGTTCTCATGACCCTAGACTGATCCGCAAGCTCGCGCCAACACTGCCGATTTGGTGATGGATGCTCCGTGAGACTCACCAGACCCCTTGAGCCGTCGGCCGAGCGTCGGCTTTGCCCCATGAGACCTCAAAAAAGATTATGAGCCCTACTAGCTAATCCAGCGGGCTGGCCATCTGGTTCCGGTAGGTGCCCATAACAAAGCCCCATGCGTGTCACTCAATTGGCTTGTACGTAGACACTGATGTTTCTGGTGACAACAGCATCATCCTTCAGGCAAGCTGAAATGCAGGGCTAGCCGACTGGGAAAAAATCGGCTTCCTATAATGAAGGACCCTTCAGGGTCAACTGTCTCCCTGAGCTTCTTCCGTTCAAGTCCTGCGTATTTGACAGGCTGATGCAGCCCTTGGCGAAGATGTTTCCTGACGTTTTCCCCCCTTCTGTCGTGACATGCCGTAGCCGATCGCCTCATCATTGACTATTCTCCTGGTTCCAGAAGAGACATACTGCTTCGCGGGCTGCGACCCGACACTGTCGACACCATGATCCGCTTGGGGCATCAATCATTCTATTGAGAAGAGCCCTCAGTGGAGTCTTGCTGCCCGACGGCCGTGCATCGGCTGTGCGCAAAAATTTTGATTTTGATGTCTTCGATTTTTTGTGGCCGATTTGTTTATGTATCGGCCCCCACACTTGAGCTGTTCTGCTGGAAACTTGATCATCCATCCCCAACTCCGTACCATCCTTCTGTGTGCCCCCCCGAGCCGATTTTGTCAAGTAATTGATGGTATCGGCTCCTCAGGCAGCCCCTGCTGGGTCAAATATCGATCCCAGGCCGAATAGGTGGTGGGGATAATTTTGGCCGATTGCTGGAATCGGCCTCCACATTGTTTGCCCAGTGAAGGTTTTATGATGTTCTTCAACAAACCCTTTGGGCCGATCATAAGGATCAGCCTCGACACATTCGTCCATCGATGTTGTTCCCGTTATACGGTCAGCCCGGTGGACAGAACTAATCTTACCCCGTTCTTTGTCACATCGATGCGTTCGCAGTCGTCCAAATTGATGCCCGAGAGCGGTTCTTGACCTGATGCCTCCCAAATACCCATGCCGGCTGTTGAAATCTCGGCTGAGTCATCGGCGTGGACGACCTCCACTTCATCTCCATCCCACTGTATCAGGCATTGGTGCATCGTGGATGGGATGCAACAATTGGCGTGGATCCAATCCCTCCCTAATATTACAGCATAGGTACTTTTGCTGTCGACAACAAAGAACGTCGTAGGGATAGTCTTCCTTCCTACGGTCAGATCCACATTCAGAACACCTTGCGCGTCAGATGCTTGGCCATTGAAATCGCTCAATGTTACATTGGTTTTGATCAAATCCGAGCTGGAGCGTCCCAACCGCCGTAGCATGGAGTATGGCATAATGTTGACTGCCGCTCCGGTGTCGACCAACATCTTATTGACAAGCTGCCCATTGATGTAACCTCGCAAATACAGGGCCTTTAGATGCCTGTAACTCCTTTCTCGCGGCTTTTCGAAAATGACCGGTCGTGGGCCGCAGTCCAGTTGTGCCACAGGTGCTTCATATAGCCTTGGAGCGCTAAATTCCGCAGGAAGGATAAAAACCATGTTGGTCCCAGCCGATGTTTCATCATCGGCTTTCCTTTGCCTAGGGCGCCACTCTTTCCTTTGTGGCAGACCCTCTTCATCCAGGGTTCGCTGAATTTTGGCGGCCAGATCAGGCCGCGCCTTCCTCAACGCGTGCAGATATACCCTTTCGGCTTCTTCCAACGCACGTAATCGCTGAACCCTTCGTTTCTGGGAGCGGCTGAGCCCGTCAGGACACCATCTTGGCCGATGATACTTGTCGTCTTCATCACCGTCCTTTAGTTCCTCGTGATCTTTTTCCTGAACGGACTCGGTACGCTCGCTCCAAGGCGGGAGAGGTCCCAGACGCTCGAACACGGATACGTTGGCTGTCTCCTTCTTCTTCTGGTTGCATTCTGGGCAGTTGCCGATTGTTGGTAATCGGCTCATTCCTGAATCCCAGCAGTGTCTGAAGAAGGGGCAGTCCCAGTGCCTTCCCACGTTGTCCGACCCTTCAGACCTTCCTCCGGCGCGACGTTCATACCCGTCATCGTGGCCGTTGGTCCGACGATACCTCCCGTCCGCATCAGACCGATGATCTCTTTGCTCGCCTTCGCCGTAGCGGTGATGTCGGTCGTATGGCTGATCGTATTTGCTGAGGAGGTGCTCGGGAAACGAGCGTGGACGCTGTGGGTTCCTCACCTCCTCCTTGGCCAGGTACCGTTTATTGTCGTCTTGGGGCCGGTCGCGTGGAGCGGCCTCTTCTTTATCTTTGCCACGGGAGTGGCTGCTTTCCGCCTTGTCTTTGTCATGGCGAATCACGAACCCTGCCATATTGGCATCGAACGAGAACCCTGGTTCCCTTATGGAGTGGCTGAGGTCGACCGTATCGTCGCCAGGCAAGGGACGTATGCCTCCGTCGAGCCTGATGCCGTGTGAACGGGTACTCCCATAGGAGCCGATGGGCTCGGTTCCGATGACCACCTTGGCCTTGTCATGCTTCTTCGTGGGCTCGCCAGTGAGCTCCTCGTATGTGACCGGAGTTTCTTCCGCCATCTCTGATGTGGATGGCGAGGTGGTCGTCGTTGAAGATGAGTCGTTGAAGATAGGTCCCACCGGGCGTGCCAGAATGTGTTGGCGTCAGAAACCCACCGGCGGGCAGCGACTGGCCAACACGGTAGAGCCGGGAATGACTAGGGCTGCGGCTGGCCCATCCCTCGGAGCGACGGCCCGCAAAGCCTCCTGGTCGCGCGCCGATGCTGGGTCGCAAGGGCGTGCCACCTGACCTATACCTGGTCGGAAGGTGTGGATGATGCCTCGCTTAGTTTCCTGCAGGGCACACACGTACACGTTAAATACGAGCCTCGATCGGCTCTCGGGTTGTCCTGTGAATCGGCTCAAAGAGATCCACCCACGGTTCGTCCAAGGTGGCCGAATATGTGGTGGTCCTGCTTGATCATGGTAGAGCTAATGAGATCCACGACGATGTGGGGTTTTCACCGCATAATCGGATCATCCTACTCTAGGTTGGGCCTCGCGCTCACGCACGGTGATCGTAAGCTTGCCCTAGACGAGGCCTAAAAACCAACACAAGGTTGATCCTCGGAACATCCCGTCTAGGGCTCGCAAACGACACCCTACGTGCCGCTGGATCCTCCACCCCTTTGTAAGGCCTAACTATTGCAGATATTAAACTAATCCTTGTAGAACAAGGAGCGATCGTAACGGATCAGATCTACTAAACTATGATCAAGCGGGGTGCCGCCCCCATGATGAGGCACAAGGACGGCTAGATGCGCAAGGGTTGCACTACGAAAGCATGCAGCATGAAGAACAATGCTAACCCTAACACATCTATGATAACTACGTTGCTCGCCATCAAAAGCGCTTCAGTACGAGCAACGCATGAACAACGTAGGCAGGCTGCGCCTAGATCGCAAGATGCGATCTAGGCAGCATGATGCTTACCAGAAACCCTCGAGACGAAGGAGTTGGCGATGCGCCGAGATTTGTTTGTGGTTGAACGTTGGTTGTTGTTTATTCCATAAACCCTAGGTACATATTTATAGTCCAAGGGACTTTCTAATGTGGGCGTGCACTAAACCGTGCACGAGACAAACTCTAATTTCTAAACTAAGATACACGGGCTAGCTAGCCCAAACTTGGTAAATAAGGCCGATTCACACATCTCTTCTATACGTATATCTTCAAGTCCATCTTGATCGCGGCCCACCTCTGGCTTGGTCAAATTCTGGTGATAACAGAGTCTCCACATCGCAATCTCTTTACTTTGTTTTTGTCTTGCTTTACTTTATTTACTATTTTGTTTGCTGCACTAAATCAAAATACAAAAAAAATTAGTTGCTAGTTTTACTTTATTTGCTATCTTGTTCGCTATATCAAAAACACAAAAAAATTAGTTACTTATATTTGCTTTACTTATTTCAACATGTTTCCTTTTAATTTTACCGTAAAAGACATACCGGTAGGACGTGGGTCTATAATTGGGAGAAATAATATAGAAGAATTTTTCAATCATGTTAGTACCGTTGAAGATTTTGAAGATAGACACTTGGTAGAACTTGCTCCTACTTATGAAATTGCTGCTGCTTCTTTAGTTTGCATGTTGGAAACTAAATTTGTTAATCTCAATCCTATAATCCAACACATGTTTCTTACACTCGGTGATATGGAAGAAGGGGAAAAGAAAGATTTTGTTTTAGAAACCCTTCTTAGAGAATTTGGTGGTATAGCAAGAGAGGCTAGAAAGGTCTTTATTAAATATAAGATGCTTGGTTCTTATACCAATTTTGTTAGTATCCTTGAAAAGATGGATATGGATAGAATTAAGTATACTAATAATGTTAATAATGGTGGGGAGATTAAAGCACCAATACCATGTAAGCTCCTAGCAATGCATGAAGCACTAGAAAATAACTATGCTTGGCTTGTTCCTGAAAATTTGTTTGATGAAAGTAGCAAGCCCAAGACTAATGAAAAGGGAGCCGCTGAAACTTATGTATCCAATATACTATGCATGGTTGAGAAAACTCCACACCCCGCTGTAGATGCTCCATCTCTTGATAATACTTGATATACACTTTCTGCGCCTAGCTGAAAGGCGTTAAAGAAAAGCGCTTATGGGAGACAACCCATGTTTTTACTACAGTACCTTTATTTTTATTTTGAGTCTTGGAAGTTGTTTACTACTGTAGCAACCTCTCCTTATCTTAGTTTTGTGCATTGTTGTGCCAAGTAAAGTCGTTGATAGTAAGGTTCATACTAGATTTGGATTACTGCGCAGAAACAGATTTCTTTGCTGTCACGAATCTGGGCAAAATTCTCTGTAGGTAACTCAGAAAATTATGCCAATTTACGTGAGTGATCCTCAGATATGTACGCAACTTTCATTCAATTTGAGCATTTTCATTTGAGCAAGTCTGGTGCCTCAATAAAATTCGTCTTTACGAACTGTTCTGTTTTGACAGATTCTGCCTTTTATTTCGCATTGCCTGTTTTGATATGTTCGATGGATTTTTCGATTCCATTGACTTTCAGTAGCTTTGTGCAATGTCCAGAAGTGTTAAGAATGATTATGTCACCTCTGAACATGTAAATTTTGATTGTGCACTAACCCTCTAATGAGTTGTTTTGAGTTTGGTGTGGAGGAAGTTTTCAAGGATCAAGAGAGGGAGATGATACAACATGATCAAGTAGAGTGAAAGCTCTAAGCTTGGGGATGCCCCGGTGGTTCACCCCTATATCAAGAAGACTCAAGCGTCTAAGCTTGGGGATGCCCAAGGCATCCCCTTCTTCATCGACAACATTATCAGGTTCCTCCCCTGAAACTATATTTTTATTCCATCACATCTTATGTGCTTTGCTTGGAGCGTCGGTTTGTTTTTGTTTTTGTTTTGTTTGAATAAAATGGATCCTAGCATTATTTGTGTGGGAGAGAGACACGCTCTGTTGCATATGGACAAATATGTCCTTAGGCTTTACTCATAGTATTCATGGCGAAAGTTTCTTCTTCGTTAAATTGTTGTATGGTTGGAAACGGGAAATGTTGCATGTGGTAGTGTATAATAAAATACTTGTAGAACATTGAGCTTTGATAACTTGATTCTTTGCAAATGTTTTGAGGTATTTAGATGGTAAGGCTTGCTGGATAAATAAGTTAAAATTAGTAGTGGATTGTTGTCTTTAAGCTTGTGCCGTACTACAAACTCTATTTAAATAGTTGAAGGCGTAGTTGGACTTGATAGCTTTCCATGTCTGAGAGTTCATCGTAATAACTAAGTTGTGCTGAAGGTCGAGGGAGCTAGCGGGGTACTTGTGCCACCGTGAACGGCCCTCCTTGGAGTAAATTTTAATCATGCTCTTAATGATGAACCTGCTAGTTGTTTGCAATAAGCTTGTGAGTTCTTTTTGACTAATGTTAAGCTACGGTTTTTGGCACTTCCACCATCCAAATTTGCTAGCCTCTTCGGTACTGTGCATTGCCTTTTGCTCACATTGAGAATTGTGCATACTTCGCCGGTACATCCAAACCCGTGGGAGGACTTTCTCTTGTTCTCCTACACATAAGCCCATACATCTCCTCAAAACAACCACCATACCTACCTACCACAGCATTTTCATAGCTGTTCCGAGATATATTGCCATGCAACATCCATTTTACATTACATGCCATGTTGTCATTTATTATTTATATATTGCTTTGCATGATCATATACAGCTGATGTGTGGTTTACCCATGTTACGCTAGATCATTGCACATCCTGCTACACTGGCAGAGGCATACAGTTTCATACATCATGTTTCATTCATTATGAGTTATTTGTACCAAAAAGTGTGTTGTCATATTAGGATGTTGCCCCTAAAAGTGAAAAGAGCCGTGGAGGCCATCAAAAAGAAAAAAAAAAGAAAAAAAAAAAAAAAGAAAAAAAAAAAAAGAAAAAAGAAAAAAAAAGAATAAAGAAAAAGGGGGCAGCATTACTATCTTTTATCCACACTTGTGCTCATGTTTTAGCACCCGCATTATTCATAGTCATCATTTGTGCTCATGTTTAGCACCTACATTCATATGAGAGAGTTTTCATGTTTTACTAGTATAACTATGTGGGGAATTTACACTATAGAACTTGGGTTGTATATTCCAATGATGAGCCTCCTCAAAAGTGCTCTAGGTCTTCGTGAGCAACCAAGTTGGATGCACCCCCACTAGTTCCATTGGAGAGCTTTCATACACATATAGCTCTATGTGCATCCGTTGCATGGCAATCACTACTCCTTGCATAGCTTCGATCATAAGGCTTCCTCTTGTCTAATGGTCATTTACAGCTTTGCAAGCCTTTCTTCCATTTGGCCTTCCAAACCCCCATTAACGTTCTTTATGCCATAACATCCTGGTGCTAATACCAAATGCTTGCGCTCACCGGTTGAGTAGACTTTGAAACAGTTGATTCATGACGTTCATGTTTATGTTTACTTGACTGAATCCTTCTTATGTTGTGAAAATTTACTTGATGCTTGGAATGAAGGATAGAACTTCTATGCTGAATACTTAATACATCTTTAATGAACTTTGTACGGTTGCATGTCTTTAAAGCAATAGTTCATGAAAACTTCTAGCTTGTCTAACTCTTGCATTATCATCTCTTATATCAATATAGATACTTGCTTTGAATGATTTGATCTCAGCTCATATGCTTTACAATAGTATGATCAAGGTTATGATGGCATGTCACTCCAGAAATTATCTTTGTTATCGTTTACCTGCTCGGGACGAGAAACTAAGGATGCGATACGTCTCCGACGTATCGATAATTTCTTATGTTCCATGCCACATTATTGATGATATCTACATGATTTATGCATACTTTATGTCATATTTATGCATTTTGGAACTAACCTATTGACGAGATGCCGAAGATTCTTTGTTGCTGATTTTGGTTTCAGAAATCCTAGTAAGGAAATATTCTCGGAATTGGACGAAATCAACGCCCGGGCCTATTTTCAAGCTTCCGAGACCGAAGAGTCAACGAAGTGGGTCCACGAGGCGGCCGGATGGTAGGCGGCGCGACCCAAGCCTTGGCCGCGCCAACCGTCTCTGGGCCTCGTGTGGCCCTGACCTGCCCTTCCGCCTACAAATAGCCTTCGTCGCAAAACCCCGAGAGAGCACGATACGGAAAACCTTCCAGAGACGCCGCCGCCGCCAATCCCATCTCGGGGATTCAGGAGATCGCCTCCGGCACCCTGCGGAGAGGGGATTCATCTCCCGGAGGACTCTACACCGCCATGGTCGCCTCCGGAGTGATGAGTGAGTAGTTCACCCCTGGACTATGGGTCCATAGCAGTATCTAGATGGTTGTCTTCTCCTCATTATGCTTCATTGTCGGGTCTTGTGAGCTGCCGAACATGATCAAGATCATCTATCTGTAATACTATATGTTGTGTTTGTTGGGATCCGATGGATAGAGAATACTATGTTATGTTGATTATCAATTTATATCTATGTGTTGTTTATGATCTTGCATGCTCTCCGTTATTAGTAGAGGCTCTGGCCAAGTTGATGCTAGTAACTCCAAGAGGGAGTATTTATGCTCGATAGTGGGTTCATGTCTCCGTGAATCTGGGGGAGTGAGAGAAACCTCTAAGATTATGGATGTGTTGTTGCCACTAGGGATAAAACATTGATGCTATGTCCGAGGATGTAGTTATTGATTACATTACGCACCATACTTAATGCAATTGTCTGTTGTTTTCAACTTAATACTAGAAGGGGTTCGGATGATAACCCGAAGGTGGACTTTTTAGGCATAGATGCATGCTGGATAGCGGTCTATGTACTTTGTCGTAATGCCCAATTAAATCTCACAATACTCATCATATCATGTATGTGCATGGTCATGCCCTCTCTATTTGTCAATTGCCCAACGTAATTTGTTCACCCAACATGCTATTTATCTTATGGGAGAGACACCTCTAGTGAACTGTGGACCCGGTCCATTCTTTACATCTGAAATACAATCTACTGCAATTCTACTGTTTCTGCAAACAATCATCATCCACACTATACATCTAATCCTTTGTTACAGCAAGCCGGTGAGATTGACAACCTCACTGTTTCGTTGGGGCAAAGTACTTGGTTTGTGTTGTGCAGGTTCCACGTTGGCGCCGGAATCCCTGGTGTTGCGCCGCACTACATCTCGCTGCCATCAACCTTCAACGTGCTTCTTGGCTCCTACTGGTTCGATTAAACCTTGGTTTCATGAGGAAAACTTGCCGCTGTACGCATCACACCTTCCTCTTGGGGTTCCCAACGGACGCGTGCTGTACGCGTATCACTCGACTTGTCGAAAAGTTCTTTACGACAAAGTTCAAAGAGTTGACTACGATAAGATTAGATCTTCCGTGGCAATGCTTATAATCTATGTTGATTATTCTAGTAATCACTACATATTTCTTTTATGAGATATGCTAGTAGGATGGCAAAATACATTACTTAACAGAAGTGTGTATTAAAGGTGTATACAAGATACAACCAAGAGTTTTGCTAGTCCGTGGAATACTAGATAGGTATACGAACTTCAATTGGATGAAGTGAGTATCACGGAGTTGGAATCTTCACCGGATGAAATAGTCAAAGAGTTTTTGATTTCATCAGAGACGATGAAGAGGCTTGCATTTGCAAGAAATTAAGTGGGAGCGCTAAGACATATTTATAATACTTATGTAGATGACATATAGTTGGTTATAAATGATGTAATTATATACTTGATTAAAAGGTTTCATTGAGAAATTAATGAAAGAATATGGACTGAAACAAATTTAGTGTCAAGATCTATGAAGATAGATTGAAAAACATAATAAGTTTAAGTCAAAGTACATAGAATGGATATTGAAATAGTTCAATATAGAAATATTAAGAAAATGTTCTTGTCATGTGAAGGTTTAACAAGACTTGAGTGTATCTGACACTCAATGAGTAAAAACACATGAGTGATTATAGATCACGAATAATATGTACACAATCAGATGTCCTGTGTTCTAAAGTGTTATGAGCATATACCAGAATGATTCATATGATGATCATTGGACGACAGTAAGAAAATCCTTGAGTACTTTAGAAGAACTAAGGATATATATAGTTTTGTATGGGGTAATGACAAACAAATCGCTGTAAAGTGTTGCACCGATATTAGTTTGATCACATATAAAAATAAATTTCAAATCTCAAATTAGGCTAAGTGTTGTTTAAAAGATAGCACAATGAGATAGAAGTTGTCTATACTAGATTTAGATGAGTTATAAATATTGTGACGGATTCTACAAAAGAAGGTAGAGTATGTCATTGCTTTGACAATGACAAAGGATGTTAAGTCAAGAGGTTCTTTGAGAACTTGGTGTAGTTCCGATAGTGTCCGAACTTTGAAGCTATATTGTGTGTGACAATATTAGTGACATATTTCAGACCGCGGAATTAAGGTTCCACCAGAAGACCAAACATATTTAATGCCGACTCATTTGAAAATGAGTGATGCGTTGAGACGCAAATGAATTACAAAATACATACGTTTCTGAGCGTGTCAGATCCGTTGACTAAAACCTCTCCCGTGAGCAAAACATGATAAAGCACCAAGGCCAAGGTGTTATATCTTTACAAATGTAAACTAGATTATTGACTCTAGTGCAAGTGGGAGACTGTTGGAGATATGCCCAAGAGGCAATAATAAAATGGTTATTATAATATATCTTTGTTTTTATGATAATGTTTACATACCATGCTATAATTGTATTAACCGAAACATTGATACATGTGTGTTATGTGAATAACAAGGAGTCCCTAGTAAGCCTCTTGTATAACTAGCTTGTTGATTAATAGATGATCATGGTTTCGTGATCATGAACATTGGATGTTATTAATAACAAGGTTATGTCATTATATGAATGATATAATGGACACACCCAATTAAGCGTAGCATAAGATCACGTCATTAAGTTATTTGCTATAAGCTTTCGATACATAGTTACCTAGTCCTTATGACCATGAGATCATGTAAATTACTTATACCGGAAAGGTACTTTGGTTACATCAAACGCCACTGCGTAAATGGGTGGTTATAAAGGTGGGATTAAGTATCCGGAAAGTATGAGTTGAGGCATATGGATCAACAGTGGGATTTGTCCATCCCAATGACGGATAGATATACTCTGGGCCCTCTCGGTGGAATGTCATCTAATGTCTTGCAAGCATATGAATAAGTTCATAAAAGACCACATACCACGGTACGAGTAAAGAGTACTTGTCAGAGACGAGGTTGAACAAGGTATAGAGTGATACCGATGATCAAACCTCGGACAAGTAAAATATCGCGTGACAAAGGGAATTGGTATCATATGTGAATGGTTCATTCGATCACTAAAAGTCATCGTTGAATATGTGGAGCCATTATGGATCTCCAGATCCCGCTATTGGTTATTGGTCGGAGAGAAGTCTCAACCATGTCTACATAGTTCGCGAACCGTAGGGTGACACACTTAAGGTTTGATATCGTTTAAGTAGATATGGAATATGGAATGGAGTTCAAAGTTTTGTTCGGAGTCTCGGATGGGATCCAGGACATCACGAGGAGTTCCGGAATGGTCGGAGAATAAGATTCATATATAGGAAGTCATTTTCTAGGTTTGAAAATGATCCGGTATTTTTGGAAGGTTCTAGAGGGTTCTAGAAGAGTCCGGAAGAAATAAGGATGGAAGGTGGAGTCCCAAAGGGACTCCACCCACCTTGGCCGGCCAGCCTAAGGGAGGAGGAGTCCCAAGTGGACTCCCCACCATGGTGGCCGGCCACCAAGGAAAGGGGGGAGTCCCACTCCCCCTAGGTTTGGTCACATGGAAGGTTTTTGTTGGGGTCTTATTCGGACACTTTGACCTAAACCTTGGGGCTTCCACCTATATAAAGAGGGGAGGAGAGGGGCTGGCCGGCCACGCCCTTGCTGAAAGGACACAGATGTCGCCTAGAGGGGGGGGGGGTGAATAGGCGGTTTAAAACTTTTACGAGATGGGCTTAACAAATGCGGAATAAAACTAGTGTTTACTTTGTTAAGCCCAAAGCCTATATACTATGGCTCACCTATGTGCACCAACAACTTATTCTAAGCAAAGGTTCACCAATGTGCACCAACAACTTATGCTAAACAATACAAGCAAGTATGTGATAGCAAGATATATATAGCTTCAAGCACGATGGCTATCACAAGGTAAAGTGCATAAGTAAAGAGCTCGGGTATAGAGATAACCGAGGCACGCGGGAGACGAAGATTTATCCCGAAGTTCACACTCTTGCGAGTGCTAATCTCCGTTGGAGAGGTGCGGTGGCTTAGTGCTCCCGAACGCCACAAGAGGCTCACCTTGAGGTGTGGTTGCTCGATGCACACCAACGCCACAAAGGCCTCACCCCAAGATGCGGTACTCACACCACACACCGAACGCCACGAAGGCGCCTCACCTAAATCTCCGGTGACCCTCGCCACAAAGGCCTAGGTCACGGTTCCACTAAGGGATTTCCTTCGAGGCGGAAACCGGGCCTTACACAAAGCTTGGGGCACACATCCACAACTTAATTGGAGGCTCCCAAGAAATCGCCACAAAGGCCTCAAATCCGTCTAGGGTTCCAAGAACCCAAGAGTAACAACTTTCTTGCTTTCACCTCCACGAATCACCGTGGAGAACTCAAACCGATGCACCAAATGCAATGGCAAGAACACCACAAAGATGTCCAAATCCTCCACTCTCAAATTCCAACAAAGCTACTAAAGCTATTGGGGGAATAAGAGAGGAAGAACAATATAAGAAGAGGAACACAAAATTTCTCTCCAAGATCTAGATCTAGAGATTCCCTCACAAAGAGGGGAATTTGATTGGTGCAAATATAGATCTAGACCACCTCTCTCTTTTCCTCAAATTTGAGCAAGAATCATGGAGGGATTGGGGGAGAGGAGGAGCTCTCAAGATGCAACAATGGTGGAGAGAGGCTTGAGAGAGAGGAGGAAGAAGAAGGAGCAAGAAGCATGAAACCAAGAGAGAGAGGGGGCTTAAAAAGGAGGCCCAAAAATCTGCCCGTTGGAGTGCTGCGCGCGGGGAGGAAGGGGACCGGAGTACCGGCCAGGTGGTGAGCGCCCAAACTCCCGGCAACCATCGGCACACGGGCCACTTCCGTACCTCGGGCGTACTAGGCCGTGCACGGCGGTACTACGGCCGTTCTCGGCGGCTACGATGACCCAGCGTACCACTTGCATGGTGTAGTACACAAGTCGTTGACATAACACAAGTGAAACACCGTTCCACTCATATTACATCTCTCAGAGTGGTACAACAGAAACATATGCGAGTCCAAGGTATGTCTATAGAAGTACACACGAACTGTTTACATAAGATCCACACAGCCTCCTACTTTACAGTGAGGTAAAACTTCAAATAAAGCTCCAGAAGAACGACTCGTAGTCTATCTTATAGCTAACTCAAGTTTAAGAGCTAATTGGCTTGCTATAGAACTCTAGCTACTTAGGTGCTAGGATTAGGGAAAGGTTCCCTTCTATTACTAGTCTAGGTTTCCATTATAGCTGATGCAGAAGTTGACTCCATTGACTTCTTTGATTGGATTCTTCATCTTGTTGCAGTTGACTCCTTTGTCTTCAAGTTCCATGGTAGTTTCTCCTTCGGTGCCTTGATCTAAGAAGGGGGTTCAAATGGGATAGAATGAGTACGAGCGTACTCAGCAAGTTCATATTAGGAAATAGGTGTATCATGCACTAGCTACAACCATAGACCAGAAAGTCATAGGCCAATGCAAGTTTTCATAACCATTTGTTCAAAAGGTTGCTTTTATTCAGAAGAACTATGTCCGTCAGCCTTCACCGGTTTACTAGAACTTCATGGAGCTCCTTTCCGACAGCGTTCGCAGTTCCATATCCCGGAACAGGGAGTGACATGTCACGATTCATTACACTCTGCAGAGGTGTGTTGCTTTACCCATAAGAGATCTTAACCTTGGTGCCAACCGGGCTCGATTTTCCCGTCCACACTTCCTTTGGTGTGAGGCCCGGTATAAGGTCATAGCCAATCATATTCCTCTGCTACCTCATACACCCACCCGTTGTTGCAAACTCCGACCCTGGGTCCTCGTCGGTCCACTTACACCACTTAGGGACGGACCCCGACCACGACAACAGTTCAGGTCTCTACCATGAACTCCTTCGCCGGTAGCTGCAACCCATCATAGACCGCAATACCGTGGGGACTTAGGGCTTCCCCAGCCTGCCGCTTGATCCTCGGGCGACAAGTGCCTACGGTCTCTACCGTGGGGACTTAGGGCTTCCCCAGCCTGCCGCTTGCCCCTTTGGAATACAAGTGCCTACGGTAAAGCGCATCCGTTGATATACAAGAGGTGGAAATACAATTGACTATTCCGTCCCACTCCAGATCTTATGGTTAACACGGGTATTACGGCACAAGAATCACTGGACGACATTTGTTGTTTAATCCTAGATGGATATAAACCCTTGCAATGGAACCTCCGCCATATCAACACATACCATGGTTCCATTGCCCACCACATAGTCATATTCATAATTGTAAAATAATACTTTGCTTTTCAATGCATGAGTGATAAGTATAGTACTTTGCATATAGTTTGATACAAATAATCAAATGGCATGAGCAAGCGATGAACTTGCCTTTCTTGACTGCAAGATTATGCAGGCAAAAGCTTCGATACGTGATAACTCCAAATGCTGAAATACCATCATCGTCCGGTAAGGACAATGTTTAAAGAACTAGCAAAGATGCTATAATGCATAGTATGAGATGCAATCGTCCCGAGCGTAACCTAACCTCAATGATTTAGGATGTATGAGTTGTAAAGATTTCTTTAGGGTTGGTTGCATTTTTAGAATGGTTCTCAAACAAGGTTCTTATTAGGGTTTGGTTATATTAGCATCATAACCAAGTGATATAAGGCATCATAACAATCATACACATAAGAATAGTGATGGAATAATATGTAAAGAACAGTTGTCAATTTTAAGTTCTACAGAACATGGTTGATGATTACTTATATATAGTTCAAAAGAATAACTTTTGAAGAACATATTGTTTAAGAAACATTTAGTATTTCAAAGAAGGATAGGGCTTCTAAGGTTTGATTGACATTTGTACTTCAAAAGAATAACTTTTGAAGAACAGGTTAAATAAGAATATGAACTACTATGCATAGGAGCTATGGCTTTCTAGGGTTTACTATTGAATTCATTTAGTTCCACTAATAGGAACTAGTTGGGTGCTTAAGTTGAATTGGTTCTATATACAACAAGTATGGGCAGGTTTATTACTATGGTTGATTATGATATCATATCAAAGGATGGTTATCCAGATGGTTCTATAAATTAGCTACTAATTCAATTAATAAGTTAGGGTTTATACCTAGGTGATACTAGTGAATCATATAGGTTTTAATTAAGAATAGGAACATGAAATGACAAGCTCATGTGAATTGGTTTTAGGTTGATGGATCATGATTATGCATTCATTGGTTACTTATCAAGGTTCTACAAGTAAAGTTGAAATTCACATGATCACATGTGATAAGCAACTAGGGTTTTAGAGTTACTACTAAAGTGTAATGATCACATGGGTTAAATCCTTAGGGTTTTAGGTTTGCAACTACTATGGATGAACACATGAAATAATGAGATCAATGTCTTACTTAAATTAAAACTAGGGTTTCTAAGTTATGGTACAACTCCTAAAATAATAATTGATAAACAGAGTTGTGATTACTAATTACTTTGAATCAAAATTAGTGATGTTTTGACATTTTATTAATTTTCACAAGATTTAATAATTAGAGTAACTCCTAATTAGGTTTAATTCAGAGATAAGGGTTTAACAATTATTACTAGGTTTTAAAAATAACAAGTTGCAAATCAAAATTATTTAAGTTCACAATATTTAAGTTACTGAATTAATATTGGTTTTATAGTATTTTCTTGACTTATTATTATTTAAAGAAAGTAGAAAATAGTAATTTGCAAATTAGGTTTATGATTTACCACTAATAATTAAGTTAATGCAAATATGATAAATAAAATTAATCTTAACATTTTACTTAGTTACTGAATAGTTAAAATTTAATTTTGTAACTTAATTATTTATTGAATTCAATTTGCATTTTAAATAAATGAAATGGCATAATTAATAAGGTTAAAAATAAGTGAATTTTTATTTTGACACACATTTTTGATTTATATTTTATTTGAATAGAGTTTATTTTTATGAGCATTTTGATATATTATTTATATTTTTCTGAGTTGAAATGAATTTTATACAATTTTTCAAAGTTTCATTTTACTGGTTTTTAAATTAAAACGAAAACACTACAGATACCGGTTCGGACTCTAGCCACAGACACTGATGAGTGGGACCAGGTCCAGCATGGCAGCCACGTGGGAGTGGACCAGGTCAAAATCGAAAAATGGCGCGGGAGCTCACTCCGGCGAGGCAGTCGACCACGGTGGCGACGCTCTCGGGCTCGAGAAGATGGGCGAGTTGTTTCACTCGAACCAGCATGCGAAGGCAGAGCCGATAGTGGCGGCGCCGCTAGCTATTAGTCATCGAAGCTAGGCCGGTGACGAGATATTGTGGTGGTGCTCACGGGCTCACGGTGCGGAGGAGCTATGATGCGTAATTGAGCGGGCCAAGGAGACCAGCAGAACGAGTAGCTCACCAGGAGCACCGAGGGCTTGACGGTGAAGCTTGCGGTGGTCCGAATCGACGGCGTGGACGGTGGCCGGCGTCGGAGAAGATGGCTCGGTGAAGATGCTCCAGGGCTCTGCGGCTCGATTCCTAGCGCATGAGTCAAGGAGAGGGACAACGGCGGCGCTGGCTCGGTGCCTCCATCGAAGAGAGATGACTTGGGCGCGGTCTAGATCGGAAGGAAAGACGGAGCGAGAGGGTTAGTGTGGCTCTATAGGCTTTTGGCGACGTCACGCCCGAGCTTAAGATCGAGAGAACGGCGGGACGAGGTCGCCGTGCTGTCGTGCTCGGAGAGGAAGGATGAGGATGAACTCCTCCTCTTGATTTTTCGACGAAGGGGTAAGGGGTATTGTGTCTGGGCTGGGCTGCTTTGGGCACGCTGGGCTGCTGTTGGGCTTGGTCCTTCGGCAAGGTAAGGCTTTTCCTCTCTCTCTTTTTCCTTTTCTGTTTTGTTTTTGTTTTCTATTTTCTTTTGAATTCAAATTTGATTTCTGCTTGTTTTGCAGGTTCTAAAACATTTGAATATCAATATAACTTGATAACAATGCTCACTGTATAATCTTGTTGTTTAAACAAATATTTAGTTTAGGATTTAATTGATATCTTGTGAGGCTTAAGTAAAATAGAAATGGTTTAGTTAGTTATTTCAATTCCCTTTTTAATTTAGGAACCAGATCTATTTAAATGGTATGAAACTTAGAACATGTGCATAGTGAAAATATTATTAGGTTTAACTAGTGTGCTTAACAATATGGATTGTTCTCATATAATTTTTATTATGGCTAGAGTTTAAAATAGATGGTAATAAGGATGGATTGGATCATGATTTCATGTGGAGAATTGTTTCCAAGGGTTTAAGAATATGGTTGGCTTCACTCTGTGTTAAATAATCTTGCTTAGCAAACTACTGACTTGAATTATTTAACATAGATCCTAAGCTCATTATGGTTAATTCACTTGTTAAGGTGATGGTTTAATTATGACACAATATTCCATTTGTTCACTAAGCACTTATTTGGAAATCAAAGTGGAATAGTTATTGGTTTCTCTCTACTCACTAAATGGAATCTAGTCTTTAGGTAAATATGGCTTGGTTTATACTTGTGTTCTAGGATACACAAGTTAGGGCATAATATTTTATGTGAGATGAATTTTACTTGAAAGGTTTAGAGTTCTGGGAATACTTCACTAATTGAAGTATTAAATAGGCATGAGGCATGGCATGGTTCTACTTATAATCCAAAGTAATCCATGAGTTGGAATTCAAATATTGTTTAGGGTTTAAGTAGTGATCACCAATGTGATACACAACTAGGATTAGGGATGAGCATAAGCATTGATCATGTTTTAGTGGCTAGGGTTATCCTCCTCACTTAGGTAGAATTATTGTATCAAGGCAATGCTAGGTTTGTCTCAAGTGTTTGAATAGGCAAGGTTTAAATACCATATCAATACTACACAAGGCATGAGTATTGGTTTGGTTAACTACTAAGGACTTACTTATTATTTCATGGGAAGAATGAGATCTATGGATCACATATATAGGTTTAACTTATCATCTCAATTTATAAGGTAAGATCATGCATTAGACATGATCAACTTATTCCTCACTAATCTCTCTTTATTATTCCTCTCAACACATTCACTTAGATTCTTAGGGTTTAGGATCATCACCCAATTTGTAATGATCAAAGCATTGGCCTCATAACAATTCATTGGTGAATTATGGTTCTCTCTTCAAGATCAAGTATAAGTCCATATACTTGAGTATACCCCTTTTGGTTGAGCTCTTCTGAATAGGTAGGGTTTCTCTAGGGTTTATGATCATTACCAAGTTGTAATGATCACAACACTTGCCTCTATATAATTACTAGAAGAATAGGTTCTTACTTACCATCAAGTGTGAGCTAGGTCAAGTAGGGTTTAATACTTGACTTATATTTCTTGTATCATTGGTTAGTATCAACAAGTACCTCAATTGGCGGTTTAAATAGTAATCTAGGTTCTATGATGGAAGAATAAGTTTATGAAAGAAACCAAGGTTTATCGAACCAGGAGGAAAAGCACGTGAAGGTTGATGGCGGCGGGATGTAGTGCGGCGCAACACCGGAGATTCCGGTGCCAACGTGGAACCCACAACACAACCAAAGTACTTTGCCCCAACGAAGCAGTGGTTGTCAATCTCACCGGCTGTAACAAAGGATTAACCGTATTGTGTGGAAGATGATTGTTTGCAGAAAACAGTAGAACAAGTATTGCAGTAGATTGTATTTCAGTAAAGAATTGGACCGGGGTCCACGGTTCACTAGAGGTGTCTCTCCCATAAGATAAAAGCATGTTGGGTGAACAAATTACGGTTGGGCAATTGACAAATAAAGAGAGCATGACCATGCACATACATATCATGATGAGTATAGTGAGATTTAATTGGGCATTACGACAAAGTACATAGACCGCCATCCAACTGCATCTATGCCTAAAAAGTCCACCTTCGGTTATCATCCGAACCCCCTCCGGTATTAAGTTGCAAAGCAACAGACAATTGCATTAAGTATGGTGCGTAATGTAATCAACAACTACATCCTTAGACATAGCATCAATGTTTTATCCCTAGTGGCAACAGCACAACACAACCTTAGAACTTTCTGTCCTTGTCCCAGGTGTCAATGCAGGCATGAACCCACTATCGAGCATAAGTACTCTCTCTTGGAGTTACAAGCATCTACTTGGCCAGAGCATCTACTAGTAACGGAAAGCATGCAAGATCATAAACAACACGTAGATATAACTTTGATAATCAACATAACAAGTATTCTCTATTCATCGGATCCCAACAAACGCAACATATAGAATTACAGATAGATGATCTTGATCATGTTAGGCAGCTCACAAGATCCAACAATGATAGCACAATGGGGAGAAGACAACCATCTAGCTACGCTATGGACCCATAGTCCAGGGGAACTACTCACTCATCACTCCGGAGGCGACCATGGCGGCGTAGAGTCCTCCGGGAGATGATTCCCTCTCCGGCAGGGTGCCGGAGGCGATCTCTGGATCCCCCGAGATGGGATCGGCGGTGGCGGCGTCTCGGAAGGGTTTCCGTATCGTGGCTCTCGATACGGGGGTCTCGTCACGGAGGCTATTTGTAGGTGGAAGGGCAGGTCAGAGGCCTGGGGCCCACACCATAGGGCCGCGGCCAAGGGGGGCGCCGCCCTAGGTTTGCTCCCTCGTGGCCCCTCTTCGTCTCTCCTTCGGACTTCGGAAGCTTCGTGGAAAAATAGGCCCCTGGGCTTTGATTTCGTCAATTCGAGAATATTTCGTTACTAGATTTCTGAAACCAAAAACAGCGACGACAATGGCACTTCGGCATCTTGTTAATAGGTTAGTTCCAGAAAATGCACGAATATGACATAAAGTGTGCATAAAACATGTAGATAACATCAATAATGTGGCATGGATCATAAGAAATTATCGATACGTCGGAGACGTATCAGCATCCCCAAGCTTAGTTCTGCTCGTCCCGAGATAACACAGATAATTTCTGGAGTGACATGCCATCATAATCTTGATCATACTATTTGTAAAGCATATGTAGTGAATGCAGCGATCAAAACAATGTATATGACATGAGTAAACAAGTGAATCATAAAGCAAAGACTTTTCATGAATAGCACTTCAAGACAAGCATCAATAAGTCTTGCATAAGAGTTAACTCATAAAGCAATAATTCAAAGTAAAGGTATTGAAGCAACACAAAAGAAGATTAAGTTTCAGCGGTTGCTTTCAACTTGTAACATGTATATCTCATGGATATTGTCAACATAGAGTAATATAATAAGTGCAATAAGCAAGTATGTAGGAATCAATGCATAGTTCACACAAGTGTTTGCTTCTTGAGGTGGAGAGAAATAGGTGAACTGACTCAACATTGAAAGTAAAAGAATGGTCCTCCATAGAGGAAAAGCATCGATTGCTATATTTGTGCTAGAGCTTTGATTTTGAAAACATGAAACAATTTTGTCAACGGTAGTAATAAAGCATATGCATCATGTAAATTATATCTTATAAGTTGCAAGCCTCATGCATAGTGTACTAATAGTGCCCGCACCTTGTCCTAATTAGCTTGGACTACCGGATCATCACAATGCACATGTTTTGACCAAGTGTCACAATGGGGTACCTCTATGCCGCCTGTACAAAGGTCTAAGGAGAAAGCTCGCATTTTGGATTTCTCGCTATTGATTATTCTCAACTTAGACATCCATACCGGGACAACATAGACAACAGATAATGGACTCCTCTTTTATGCATAAGCATGTAACAACAATTAATAATTTTCTCATATGAGATTGAGGATATATGTCCAAAACTGAAACTTCCACCATGGATCATGGCTTTAGTTAGCTGCCCAATGTTCTTCTCTAACAATATGCATGCTTAACCATAGGGTGGTAGATCTCTCTTACTTCAGACAAGACGGACATGCATAGCAACTCACATGAAATTCAACCATGAATAGTTGATGGCGTCCCCAGTGAACATGGTTATCGCACAACAAGCAACTTAATAAGAGATAAAGTGCATAATTACATATTCAATACCACAATAGTTTTTAAGCTATTTGTCCCATGAGCTATATATTGCAAAGGTGAATGATGGAATTTTAAAGGTAGCACTCAAGCAATTTACTTTGGAATGGCGGAAAATACCATGTAGTAGGTAGGTATGGTGGACACAAATGGCATAGTGGTTGGCTCAAGTATTTTGGATGCATGAGAAGTATTCCCTCTCGATACAAGGTTTAGGCTAGCAAGGCTTATTTGAAACAAACACAAGGATGAACCGGTGCAGCAAAACTCACATAAAAGACATATTGAAAACATTATAAGACTCTACACCATCTTCCTTGTTGTTCAAACTCAATGCTAGAAATTATCTAGACCTTAGAGAAACCAAATATGCAAACCAAATTTTAGCATGCTCTATGTATTTCTTCATTAATGGGTGCAAAGCATATGATGCAAGAGCTTAAACATGAGCACAACAATTGCCAAGTATCACTTTACCCAAGACATTAATAGCAATTACTACATGTATCATTTTCCAATTCCAACCATATAACAATTTAACGAAGGAGAAACTTCGCCATGAATACTATGAGTAGAAACTAAGGACATACTTGTCCATATGCTACAGCGGAGCGTGTCTCTCTCCCATAAAGTGAATGCTAGGATCCATTTTATTCAAACAAAACAAAAAACAAAAACAAACCGACGCTCCAAGAAAAAGCACATAAGATGTGATGGAATAAAAATATAGTTTCGGGGGAGGAACCTGATAATGTTGTCGATGAAGAAGGGGATGCCTTGGGCATCCCCAAGCTTAGACTTGAGTCTTCTTGATATATGCAGGGGTGAACCACCGGGCATCCCCAAGCTTAGAGCTTTCACTCTCCTTGATCATGTTGCATCATACTCCTCTCTTGATCCTTGAAAACTTCCTCCACACCAAACTCGAAACAACTCATTAGAGGGTTAGTGCACAATATAAATTGACATATTCAGAGGTGACACAATCATTCTTAACACTTCTAGACATTGCATAATGCTACTGGACATTAGTGGATCAAAGAAATTCATCCAACATAGCAAAAGAGGCAATGCGAAATAAAAGGCAGAATCTGTCAAAACAGAACAGTTCGTATTGACGAATTTTAAAATGGCACCAGACTTGCTCAAATGAAAATGCTCAAATTGAATGAAAGTTGCGTACATATCTGGGGATCATGCACGTAAATTGGCTTAATTTTCTGAGCTACCTACAGGGAGGTAGACCCAGATTCGTGACAACAAAGAAATCTGGAACTGCGCAGTAATCCAAATCTAGTACTTACTTTTCTATCAACGGCTTAACTTGGCACAACAAAACACAAAACTAAGATAAGGAGAGGTTGCTACAGTAGTAAACAACTTCCAAGACACAAAATAAAAACAAAGTACTGTAGCAAAATAACACATGGGTTATCTCCCAAGAAGTTCTTTCTTTATAGCCATTAAGATGGGCTCAGCAGTTTTAATGATGCACTCGCAAGAAATAGTATTTGAAGCAAAAGAGAGCATCAAGAGGCAAATTCAAAACAAATTTAAGCCTAACATGCTTCCTATGAAAAGGAATCTTGTACACAAATAAATTCATGAAAAGCAAAGTGACAAGATCAGGAAGATAAAACAAGTGTAGCTTCAAAAATTTCAGCACATAGAGAGGTGTTTTAGTAACATGAAAATTTCTACAACCATATTTTCCTCTCTCATAATAACTTTCAGTAGCATCATGAGCAAACTCAACAATATAACAATCACATAAAGCATTCTTATCATGAGTCTCATGCATAAAATTATTACTCTCCACATAGGCATAATCAATTTTATTAGTTGTAGTGGGAGCAAATTCAACAAAGTAGCTATCATTATTATTCTCATCATCAAATATAGGAGGCATATTGTAATCATAATCAAATTTATCCTCCATAACAGGCGGTACTAAAAGACCAATATCATTATCATAAATAGGAGGCAAAGTATCATCAAAGTAAATTTTCTCATCAATGCTTGGGGGAATAAAAAGATCATGGAAACCAGGTTCCCCAAGCTTAGAACTTTCTATATTATTATCAACAATGGTGTTCAAAGCGTTCATACTAATATTACTACCAGCATGCAAATAAGATTCCATAGGTTTTTTAATTTTCGCATCAAACAATCCATGTTTTAAATCAGGAAATAGAAATAGAAGCTCATTCTTGTCCATTATGCCAAACTAGTGAAATAAAAACATGCATGATATTAAGTAAAGTAAAACAAGTAACTAATTTTTTTGTTTTTGATATAGAGTGAAGACAATAAATTAAGCAAACTAGATAAAGTAAATGCAAGTAAACTAATTTTTTTTTGTGTTCTTGATATAGCAAACAAGATAGCAAATAAAGTAAAACTAGCAACTAATTTTTTTGTATTTTGATTTAGTGCAGCAAACAAAGTAGTAAATAAAAATAAGCAAGACAAAAACAAAGTAAAGAGATTGAGAAGTGGAGACTCCCCTTGCAGCGTGTCTTGATCTCCCCGGCAACGGCGCGAGAAAAAGAGCTTGATGGCGTGTAACTCACACGTTCGTTGGGAACCCCAAGAGGAAGGTATGATGCGCACAGCAGCAAGTTTTCCCTCAGAAAGAAACCAAGGTTTATCGAACCAGGAGGAGCCAAGAAGCACGTTGAAGGTTGATGGCGGCGGGATGTAGTGCGGCGCAACACCGAGATTCCGGTGCCAACGTGGAACCTGCACAACACAACCAAAGTACTTTGCCCCAACGAAACAGTGAGGTTGTCAATCTCACCGGCTTGCTGTAACAAAGGATTAACCGTATTGTGTGGAAGATGATTGTTTGCAGAAAATAGAACAGGTATTGCAGTAGATTGTATTTCAGTAAAGAGAATTGGACCGGGGTCCACAGTTCACTAGAGGTGTCTCTCCCATAAGATAAAAGCATGTTGGGTGAACAAATTACAGTTGGGCAATTGACAAATAAAGAGAGCATGACCATGCACATACATATCATGATGAGTATAGTGAGATTTAATTGGGCATTACGACAAAGTACATAGACCGCCATCCAAACTGCATCTATGCCTAAAAAGTCCACCTTCAGGTTATCATCCGAACCCCCTCCAGTATTAAGTTGCAAAGCAACAGACAATTGCATTAAGTATGGTGCGTAATGTAATCAACAACTACATCCTTAGACATAGCATCAATGTTTTATCCCTAGTGGCAACAGCACAACACAACCTTTTTCTGTCACTGTCCCAGGTGTCAATGCGGGCATGAACCCACTATCGAGCATAAGTACTCCCTCTTGGAGTTACAAGCATCTACTTGGCCAGAGCATCTACTAGTAACGGAAAGCATGCAAGATCATAAACAACACGTAGATATAACTTTGATAATCAACATAACAAGTATTCTCTATTCATCGGATCCCAACAAACGCAACATATAGAATTACGGATAGATGATCTTGATCATGTTAGGCAGCTCACAAGATCCGACAATGATAGCACAATGGGGAGAAGACAACCATCTAGCTACTGCTATGGACCCATAGTCCAGAGGTAGACTACTCACTCATCACTCCGGAGCGACCATGGCGGCGTAGAGTCCTCAGATGATTCCCCTCTCCGGCGGGTGCCGGAGGCGATCTCCTGGATCCCCGAGATGGGATCGGCGGTGGCGGCGTCTCGAAGGTTTTCCGTATCGTGGCTCTCGGTGTGGGGGTTTCGTCACGGAGGCTATTTGTAGGCGGAAGGGCAGGTGAAGAGGCGGCACGGGGGGCCCACACCATAGGGCCGCGCGACCAAGGGGGGGGCCGCGCCGCCCTAGGGTTTGGCTCCCTCGTGGCCCCTCTTCGTCTCTCCTTCGGACTTGGAAGCTTCGTGGAAAAATAGGCCCTGGGCTTTGATTTCGTCCAATTCCGAGAATATTTCGTTACTAGGATTTCTGAAACCAAAAACAACAGACAAGCTGGCACTTCGGCATCTTGTTAATAGGTTAGTTCCAGAAAATGCACGAATATGACATAAAGTGTGCATAAAACATGTAGATAACATCAATAATGTGGCATGGATCATAAGAAATTATCGATACGTCGGAGACGTATCAGTACCTCACTTGGTTAAGTTTTAAATATTAAGCTAGGTTCTATTGAATGCACAATATAAGCATATGAATGGTTCTCTCCTTTCTCTCAGGTTTAATGGAATGAGTTGAGAAACAAGGTTGGAATGATCAAAGGTTAATGAAGAATGAATATGAGTGTTCTTGACTTGGTTCAAGTATTGCAGTTGAAAAGATATACCAGGTGACTCATGGTAGGAACATTTATTTAGTAGAAGGTATGGATAAGATAAGTAAAGAATAGTTTCTTAATTAATTGAGTTCTTTGATTTAGGATTGAATAATTATTCATGAGTTGTTGTAAGGAATGGCATGTTGAGATCCTTTATAAGATCTTGTAGTTAATCCTTACTTAAGGTGTTGTTTGTTGTAAAACTAATTCTATTTGATCTAGCCCATAGATCAAATCATCTCTACCCAAAACAAGGTTTTAGCAAAGGTCACAGTGAAGTTTATAGCGCTTGACTTGATGATCTACTTCAATTCCAGCAAGTCAAGTGAAACTTCAGTTACTGTGGTAAGTTTTATTTGAAGCGCGAAAATTCCCCGGATTTTCTATGCATGAATGCAATGCACACTTTGGTGTTCTCTCATTTTATATCCTCTAAACCTGGGATATTACAGCCTCTCCCCCTTAAACTGAACTTCGTCCCGAAGTTCGAACGCTCTCAGGTTCGGAATGTGGAACAGACTTGAACGGATCACAATCCTTTCAAACTCCCTAGTGATCTCATTAGATATAATTGAATATATCCCTTGTCTCGATCCTTCATGAAGTCTTCTGATGTCTGGCACTGATACTTTCTTCAATTCTATGTTTTCTTCCAACACTCTAAGCTTATAGGCTTACTCTCCAATGATTCTTGGATTAGGACATCTTCTTGGGTTAATGAACTTTACTAATGGTTGTGGTGACATCTTCTTATTTGGATACTCAAAACTTGGTTCTACCAGCTGCGATAATCCAGCTGCGATGTAATATGGCACTATGGTGTACCAGCTGCGGTGCCCAAACCTTAATTCTAAAGGATTTGTTTAAAGTAAGGTATTGTTGTCCCTTACTACCATAACGAAAGTAATGGTACTTAGTAAGGTATTTACAATAGGCATGGTCCTGGTTGTTTAGTCCTACGAATGGATTCGACTCATTTAGTCCATCCAATCATGGCTTCTAGTCTATACTAGTTATCTTCCTTTTGGTTTCTTTAGGTTCCATGAAAGGAATCTTTCTAATAATCATTAGTTTTGGTATGGTCAAACCCTTCGATCTTAAACTTTCTTAAGCTTTGATTGTCCTCCGACATCTTCTTCATCCAACTTCATTATCTTAAGCTTACTTAAGTTCTCTTGGTTTTGGAGTAATTACAATTACCCACTCAAGTTAAGGTCTAACCCTTACTTCCTCGAGATATGAACCTCGGCTTCTGGTCTGACAACCTCCTGAGAGTACTTTTATATGGGTACTTCCCAACAACCTTATAAAAATAAGATCGGACTTCCTCTCAGTTCAGACCTTCTTCTTTCTATCACACTCCAAATAATATCTTAATACTTCTCCTTTAGCCTTCCTCTTCCCCTTGGAGTTTACTAATGATCTTCAAAATTCCTTTCCTCTAATCATTAAACTCCAAGGTTAGAAGATTGGTTTAAGTCTGGTTTATATTTTGTACCTTTCTAAAGTCTCACGAAGAATTCTTTGCGATGTATCCACTAAGAATACTTTCTTTCTTTTAGAGTGAAAGAACGATTAAGCGGCGGACTATTGGTTACCAGCTGCAGACTATCTAACACGAGATGTGGCTTACTTGATATCAGCTGTGGGCTATCTGGTACCAGCTGCAGACTATCTAGCACCAGATGTGGCTTATTGGATACCAGCTATGGCTAGGTTATGGTTCTAGTCAATATCTACCTACCAGCTGTGGCTACTGACATAGTTTTAGTTAAGATATACCTCACTTTACATTCTTTCTCTTCATGATTATCCTATATTAGCTGTGGTCTTATTATACCAGTTATGACTTCACTTATCTATTTTCCTTCTTCCAGGGTTTGTTTTGCAAGAAAACCACTTGTTGACACTATGAAGATAGTATCGTAAGTGACTCTACATGCAATCCCTTCTTCCATAATGAATATAGCTCTACTTCTTCTGCTCCATATTCGCTATTTTTCTCACTTTCATGATACTTCCATGTTGAAGTACTCCTTGATTATGGATAAAAGTGAGTTTTGATTGGTCCTTCCTTCAGATTGTTGTGGTTGCTTCCCACAACTTTACTTCATTCTTCTAATGAACCTTCATCGTGTCTTCAAAATCTTCATAATTCGTCACTTCCTCACACGAATACCTTTACCCTCTAGACCTATAACATCAAGTAAGAGCTTGATATTGCAACATGCATTTGCATATCAAAGTCAAACTTCATGTATGGATCTAGTCAATCAATGAAAATCCAATAAAATCCAATAAAATCCAGCTTTGTGCTTATAATACACATCCTTATATGCCTGAATATAATAGTTGGGTAAGACATCCCTAAACATCAGGCTCAGATGTGTAGTATATAACACCACATAAGATAGGTTTAGGTTGTGATACTTAGCACAATACGTGAATTTCTACTATTTGTCTCAACATTTATCTTAATTGCACATTTGCAATGAGACAAACTTGAAACAAAATGGCCTGGGATAGTTGAAGTTAACCTAGTTTTCTTTGGAAGTACTAACAAAATAGGATACCATATATATGTGCTATTGAGAACTACTTCCTATAATACAATTAGTTCTAACATGTCTACTCTAAACACATGATTGTTTAGAATATACCACCTATAACTCTAGGATTTCTCTATGTGATATGCTCTAAATAAGCCTTCTTTAAATTAAGGACTATGGTTCTAACATACTTGGTACAGTTATTAGGATTTTAAGGCCTAAGCTTTCGAACTATTCCTTAAATCCTACTCCTCATCATACTTCTGTTAACTTACTTATGATGTTCTACTCCATCACATCATGATTCTCAAGTGAATCATATATGATTACCAACTTTACCATGAAAAGTAGAGTTGTATAACTCCTATCACTCTTCCTTACCTCCTATGATTGACTCATCATAGACATATACTACCTTATATAACTTATCTCCCTTACTTAACATCAGTCATTTGACATTTTAAATGACTCTAACTTAACCATACTTGTATTGGTATACTTCTTCCAATAGGATATCTTCCTTATGGTTGTATCCTCTCTTTGGATTACCAGGTGTTGTATACCAACTGTGGTCTACTACCACCCATTATCTTAAGCTTCAAGGGTGTTCTAATTATTTGGAATGAAGCAAGATAACTAATTAACTTCATTTAAGAAATATAGATAAGAAAGATTGACTCAAGTGTGTCAGGATTATTCTCAAGTGAATACCCATCTCAAGTCAAAAGAATAGTTGGTTTAGCATAGTTAACTTAGCTAAAACACTTCCTATAGACACTACCAAACCTATAGGTCTCCTTTAAAGGGTTTTAATCCTAGGTTCAAAGCATTTGCTCTGATACCAGCTGTGATGACCCAGCGTACCACTGCATGGTGTAGTACACAAGTCGTTGACATAACACAAGTGAAACACCGTTCCACTCATATTACATCTCTCAGAGTGGTACAACAGAAACATATGCGAGTCCAAGGTATGTCTATAGAAGTACACACGAACTGTTTACATAAGATCCACACAGCCTCCTACTTTACAGTGAGGTAAAACTTCAAATAAAGCTCCAGAAGAACGACTCGTAGTCTATCTTATAGCTAACTCAAGTTTAAGAGCTAATTGGCTTGCTATAGAACTCTAGCTACTTAGGTGCTAGGATTAGGGAAAGGTTCCCTTCTATTACTAGTCTAGGTTTCCATTATAGCTGATGCAGAATTTGACTCCATTGACTTCTTTGATTGGATTCTTCATCTTGTTGCAATTGACTCCTTTGTCTTCAAGTTCCACGGTAGTTTCTCCTTCGGTGCCTTGATCTAAGAAGGGGGTTCAAATGGGATAGAATGAGTACGAGCGTACTCAGCAAGTTCATATTAGGAAATAGGTGTATCATGCACTAGCTACAGCCATAGACCAGAAAGTCATAGGCCAATGCAAGTTTTCATAACCATTTGTTCAAAAGGTTGCTTTTATTCAGAAGAACTATGTCCGTCAGCCTTCACCGGTTTACTAGAACTTCATGGAGCTCCTTTCGGCGCGTTCGCAGTTCCATATCCGGAACGAGGAGTGACGGTCACGATTCATTACACTCTGCAGAGGTGTGTTGCTTTACCCATAAGAGATCTTAACCTTGGTGCCAACCGGGCTCGATTTTCCCGTCCACACTTCCTTTGGTGTGAGGCCCGGTATAGGTCATAGCCAATCATATTCCTCCGCTACCTCATACACCCACCCGTTGTTGCAAACTCCGACCCTGGGTCCTCGTCGGTCCACTTACACCACTTAGGGACGGACCCCGACCACGACAACAGTTCAGGTCTCTACCATGAACTCCTTCGCCGGTAGCTGCAACCCATCATAGACCGCAATACCGTGGGGACTTAGGGCTTCCCCAGCCTGCCGCTTGATCCTCGGGCGACAAGTGCCTACGGTCTCTACCGTGGGGACTTAGGGCTTCCCCAGCCTGCCGCTTGCCCCTTTGGAATACAAGTGCCTACGGTAAAGCGCATCCGTTGATATACAAGAGGTGGAAATACAATTGACTATTCCGTCCCACTCCAGATCTTATGGTTAACACGGGTATTACGGCACAAGAATCACTGGACGACATTTGTTGTTTAATCCTAGATGGATATAAACCCTTGCAATGGAACCTCCACCATATCAACACATACCATGGTTCCATTGCCCACCACATAGTCATATTCATAATTGTAAAATAATACTTTGCTTTTCAATGCATGAGTGATAAGTATAGTACTTTGCATATAGTTTGATACAAATAATCAAATGACATGAGCAAGCGATGAACTTGCCTTTCTTGACTGTAAGATTATGCAGGCAAAAGCTTCGATACGTGATAACTCCAAATGCTGAAATACCATCATCGTCCGGTAAGGACAATGTTTAAAGAACTAGCAAAGATGCTATAATGCATAGTATGAGATGCAATCGTCCCGAGCGTAACCTAACCTCAATGATTTAGGATGTATGAGTTGTAAAGATTTCTTTAGGGTTGGTTGCATTTTTAGAATGGTTCTCAAACAAGGTTCTTATTAGGGTTTGGTTATATTAGCATCATAACCAAGTGATGTAAGGCATCATAACAATCATACACATAAGAATAGTGATGGAATAATATGTAAAGAACAGTTGTCAATTTTAAGTTCTACAGAACATGGTTGATGATTAATTATATTATACTTCAAAAGAATAACTTTTGAAGAACATATTGTTTAAGAAACATTTAGTATTTCAAAGAAGGATAGGGCTTCTAAGGTTTGATTGACATTTGTACTTCAAAAGAATAACTTTTGAAGAACAGGTTAAATAAGAATATGAACTACTATGCATAGGAGCTATGGCTTTCTAGGGTTTACTATTGAATTTATTTAGTTCCACTAATAGGAACTAGTTGGGTGCTTAAGTTGAATTGGTTCTATATACAACAAGTATGGGCAGGTTTATTACTATGGTTGATTATGATATCATATCAAAGGATGGTTATCCAGATGGTTCTATAAATTAGCTACTAATTCAATTAATAAGTTAGGGTTTATACCTAGGTGATACTAGTGAATCATATAGGTTTTAATTAAGAATAGGAACATGAAATGACAAGCTCATGTGAATTGGTTTTAGGTTGATGGATCATGATTATGCATTCATTGGTTACTTATCAAGGTTCTACAAGTAAAGTTGAAATTCACATGATCACATGTGATAAGCAACTAGGGTTTTAGAGTTACTACTAAAGTGTAATGATCACATGGGTTAAATCCTTAGGGTTTTAGGTTTGCAACTACTATGGATGAACACATGAAATAATGAGATCAATGTCTTACTTAAATTAAAACTAGGGTTTCTAAGTTATGGTACAACTCCTAAAATAGTAATTGATAAATAGAGTTGTGATTACTAATTACTTTGAATCAAAATTAGTGATGTTTTGACATTTTATTAATTTTCACAAGATTTAATAATTAGAGTAACTCCTAATTAGTTTTAATTCAGAGATAAGGGTTTAATAATTATTACTAAGGTTTTTAAAAATAACAACTTGCAAATTAAAATTATTTAAGTTACTAAATTAATATTGGTTTTATAGTATTTTCTTGACTTATTATTATTTAAAGAAAGTAGAAATTAGTAATTTGCAAATTAAGGTTTATGAACTATCACTAATAATTAAGTTAATGAAAATATGGTAAATAAGATTAATCCTAACATTTTACTTAGTTACTGAATAGTTAAAATTTAATTTTGTAACTTAATTATTTATTGAATTCAATTTGCATTTTAAATAAATGAAATGGCATAATTAATAAGGTTAAAAATAAGTGAATTTTTATTTTGACACACATTTTTGTTTTATATTTTATTTTAATAGATTTTATTTTTATGAGCATTTTGATATATTATTTATATTTTTCTGAGTTAAAATGAATTTTATACAGTTTTTCAAAGTTTCAGTATTTTACTGGTTTTTAAATTAAAACAGAAAACACTACAGATACCGGTTCGGACTCTAGCCACAGACACTGATGAGTGGGACCAGGTCCAGCGTGGCTGCCACGTGGGCTGACCAGGTCAAAATCGAAACGTGGCGCGGGCTCACTCCGGCGAGGCAGTCGACCACGGCGGCGACGACGGGCTCCCCGGACGATTGGGCTACCGTTGGCTTCAGCACACGATGGGGAAGCGGTGATGCTATCGCCGCTACCTAAAGGTCATCGGAGCATGGTCGACGGCGAGGTGAAGCGGCGGTGCTCACGGGCTCACGGTGCGGAGGAGCTATGATGCGTAATTGAGCTGGCCGAGGGCACCAGTGGAACGAGTAGCTCACCAGGAGCACAGAGAGCTTGACGGTGTGGCCTATGGTGGTCGCAATCGACGGCGTGGATGGTGGCCGGCGTCGGAGAAGATGGCTCGGTGAAGATGCTCCAGGGCTCTGCGGCTCGATTCCTTGCGTAGGATGAACAAGTCGAGGTCGGGGAAGACGATGGTGACCACGGCATGGCTCGGGAGTGCTCCATCACCGGCGAGAAGAGATGGCCGGCGAGCTAGGGTTTCGGCCTGAGAAGAAAATTGGAGGGGAAAAGAAGAAATTGAAGCGGGTAGTCCCGGGGTATTTATAGGCCGCAGGAATGCGCTTCGTCACGCGGCCGCTTAAGGAGAGATCGACAGCAGCGAGGAGGACGTCGTGCTGTCGAGCGCCTGAGAGGAAGAGGATGAGGATGAACTCCCTCCTCTCGCTGATATTTCTGGAACGAAGGGGTATGGTGTCTTGGGTTGGGCTGCGGTGCTGGGCCAAGGCTGGGCTGCTGCGGCCTGCTACGGTGTTGGGCAAGGTAAGGCTTTTCCCTCTCTTTCTCTTTTGAATTTCTGTTTTGAATTTTGTTTTCTATTTTCTGGTTTGAATTAAAATTTGATTTCTGCTTTGTTTTGCAGGTTCTAAAATATTTGAGTAACAAGATAATTTGATAATAATGCTCACTGTATAATCTTGTTGTTTAAACAAATATTTAGTTTAGGATTTAATTGATATCTTGTGAGGCTTAAGTAAAATAAAAATGGTTTAGTTAGTTATTTCAATTCCCTTTTTAATTTAGGAACCAGATCTATTTAAATGGTATGAAACTTAGAACATGTGCATAGTGAAAATATTATTAGGTTTAACTAGTGTGCTTAACAATATGGATTGTTCTCATATAATTTTTATTATGGCTAGAGTTCAAAATAGATGGTAATAAGGATGGATTGGATCATGATTTCATGTGGAGAATTGTTTCCAAGGGTTTAAGAATATGGTTGGCTTCACTCTGTGTTAAATAATCTTGCTTAGCAAACTACTGACTTGAATTATTTAACATAGATCCTAAGCTCATTATGGTTAATTCACTTGTTAAGGTGATGGTTTAATTATGACACAATATTCCATTTGTTCACTAAGCACTTATTTGGAAACTCAAGTAGGATAGGATATTGGTTTCACTCTACTCACTAAATGGAATCTAGTCTTTAGGTAAATATGGCTTGGTTTATACTTGTGTTCTAGGATACACAAGTTAGGGCATAATATTTTATGTGAGATGAATTTTACTTGAAAGGTTTAGAGTTCTGGGAATACTTCACTAATTGAAGTATTAAATAGGCATGAGGCATGGCAAGGTTCTACTTATAATCCAAAGTAATCCATGAGTTGGAATTCAAATATTGTTTAGGGTTTAAGTAGTGATCACCAATGTGATACACAACTAGGATTAGGGATGAGCATAAGCATTGATCATGTTTTAGTGGCTAGGGTTATCCTCCTCACTTAGGTAGAATTATTGTATCAAGGCAATGCTAGGTTTGTCTCAAGTGTTTGAATAGGCAAGGTTTAAATACCATATCAATACTACACAAGGCATGAGTATTGGTTTGGTTAACTACTAAGGACTTACTTATTATTTCATGGGAAGAATGAGATCTATGGATCACATATATAGGTTTAACTTATCATCTCAATTTATAAGGTAAGATCATGCATTAGACATGATCAACTTATTCCTCACTAATCTCTCTTTATTATTCCTCTCAACACATTCACTTAGATTCTTAGGGTTTAGGATCATCACCCAATTTGTAATGATCAAAGCATTGGCCTCATAACAATTCATTGGTGAATTATTGTTCTCTCTTCAAGATCAAGTATAAGTCCATATACTTGAGTATACCTCTTTAGGTTGAGCTCTTCTGAATAGGTAGGGTTTCTCTAGGTTTATGATCATCACCAAGTTGTAATGATCACAACACTTGCCTCTCTTGAATCTCTAGTCAAATAGGTTCTTACTTACTATCAGGTGTTAGCTAGATCAAGTAGGGTTTAATACTTGACTTATATTTCTTGTATCATTGGTTAGTATCAATAAGTACCTCACTTGGTTAAGTTTTAAATATTAAGCTAGGTTCTATTGAATGCATAATATAAGCATATGAATGGTTCTCTCCTTTCTCTCAGGTTTAATGGAATGAGTTGAGAAACAAGGTTGGAATGATCAAAGGTTAATGAAGAATGAATATGAGTGTTCTTGACTTGGTTCAAGTATTGCAGTTGAAAAGATATACCAGGTGACTCATGGTAGGAACATTTATTTAGTAGAAGGTATGGATAAGATAAGTAAAGAATAGTTTCTTAATTAATTGAGTTCTTTGATTTAGGATTGAATAATTATTCATGAGTTGTTGTAAGGAATGGCATGTTGAGATCCTTTATAAGATCTTGTAGTTAATCCTTACTTAAGGTGTTGTTTGTTGTAAAACTAATTCTATTTGATCTAGCCCATAGATCAAATCATCTCTACCCAAAACAAGGTTTTAGCAAAGATCACAGTGAAGTTTATAGCGCTTGACTTGATGATCTACTTCAATTCCAGCAAGTCAAGTGAAACTTCAGTTACTGTGGTAAGTTTTATTTGAAAGCGCGAAAATTCCCCGGATTTTCTATGCATGAATGCAATGCACACTTTGGTGTTCTCTCATTTTATATCCTCTAAACCTGGGATATTACAGGTACTACCGGCCAGCCCAAACTCCTCTCTTTGGGCAAACTTAGAAAAAGCATAACTTGAGAATCCGGACTCCGATTTTGATGATCTTGGACTCGTTTCGAAGCTAGTAATAAGCTCTACAAGATCATGCAGGGAACCATCATAGTCCAGCAAAGGAGTATAGAAACAAATGATGAAAGGTTTTACCTATCTAAAAAAGACATACCGGTAAAACCTCCAACCTCGAAAATGCAACAAGTTGCCCATGCAAAAACCATTCTTGATAAACTAGAGCTACCCCACAAAGAGTAAAAAGCTTAAGAACAAGTGGGGTAGGTTTTTCTATGTATTTTAGAGTGTAACCTCTCAATAGGAGAAACCGAGAAAAACTCCAATATCGAAAACGCAACAAGTGATTCATGCGGAATCCGTTTTCGACGAACTAGAGCTTGCTATGGAAATAACCACAAGCTCTAAATCACCTCATGGATAAGATCCAAATAACAACCAAGAAAGATGATGTAAGGATGCAAAGGTTTGAGCTCTCCGAAGGATACGATCGAGTTACTCACTCGAGAGCCCTCTTGATAGTACGGCAACTAAACTATAAACCGGTCTCCAACTACACCATGAGACCGGTGAGAAAGAAACCCTATCAAGAGCAAACCTTAACCTTGCGCATTCCACTTGAGCTTGATGATGACGGTCTTGACCGCAACAAGATGGAACGCCTTTCTTGATTGTGCTTGCTAGATGAAGACATGCAAAATGCTCCCCCATACTCCACTATGGGAGAGCTCTCCCCCATACTCCACTACGGGAGAGCTTCTTCTTCGACACATCTTCACATATCCATGATCACCATATGGATGGCAAGATTCAAGCATATGATCTCTCCGAGTTGGCTCATCTTGAACTTGCACTCCATTTCTTCATTCTTCATCATGTTGATGTCTTGAAGTAACTTGAGGGCTCACTTCATCTTCATCTTCAAGACATACTTGACACTTGATATCCTTCATCAATTTCTTCTTATTGCAACCTTGAAGCCAACATATGGTTCAAGCATTGCCTATGGACAACTCCTACAAATATAACTCAATGCAAACATTAGTCCATAGGGATTGTCATTAATTACCAAAACCACACATGGGGGCTCCATGCACTTTCACTTGCCACCATGGCCGCACCCCTCTCATGGCTGCCCTAGCCGGCGCCCCCTCTCCCAAACCCTAGCGGTTCCCTCCTACTTCTCTCTCCCACATAGCTTAGGCGAAGCTCTGTCGGAGATCTCCACCACCACCGCCACCACGCCGTCGTGCTGCCGGGATTCCGAGGAGGATCTACTACTTCCGCTGCCCGCTGGAACGGGGAGAAGGACATCGTCTTCATCATCACCGAACGTGTGACCGAGTACGAAGGTGCTGCCCGATCGTGGCACCGTGATCAAGATCTTCTACGCGCTTTTGCAAGCGGCAAGTGATCGTCTACCGCAGCAATAAGAGCCTACTCTTATAGGCTTTGGAAATCTTCAAGGGTGAGTCTCGATCATCCCCTCGTTGCTCCCGTCTTCTAGATTGCATCTTGGCTTGGATTGCGTTCTCGCGGTAGGAAATTTTTTATTTTCTATGCAACGAATCTCTACAGTATGAATATATATGAGCAGTAGTAACGGCGCCAGAAAATACTTGATGCTACAACTGGCGTGTGGTTGATGGTGGGAATATTGCAGGCAGTAGAGATGCAGTAAAACAGTAAACAAGTGATGATTGCAGTATTTGGGAACAAGGCCTAGGGATCATACTTTCACTAGTGGACACTCTCAACATTGATCACATAATAAAACCACTCTACACTCTCTTGTTGGATGATGAACACCATTAATTGTGTAGGGCTACAAGAGCACCTCAATGCCGGAGTTAACAAGCTCCACAACATTCGATGTTCATATTTAAATAACCTTAGAGTGCATGATAGACCAACGCAATTATACCGAGTACTAACATAGCATGCACACTGTCAACACAAGCTATGAAAGGGGGAATAGATCACATCAATACCATCATAGTAATAGTTAACTTCATAATCTACAAGAGATCACAATCATAGCATATACCAAGTACTTCATGATGCACACACTGTCAACATTACATCATGGAGGAGGAATAGACTACTTTAATAATATCACTAGAGTAGCACATAGATGATATTCAACAAGATAACAAAGAGAGAGATGAACCACATAGCTACAACGGAGCCCTCAGCCCCGGGGGTGAATTACTCCCTCCTCATCATGGAGACAGTGATGGCGGTGAAGATGGCGGTGGAGACGACGGTGGAGATGACTCCGGGGGCAATTCCCCGTCCGGCAGGTGCCGGAACAGCGACTTCTGTCCCCCGAATTGGAGTTTTGCGATGGCGGCGGCTCTGGAAGGTTTTCTCGGGTTTCATCAATCGGTGTCGATGTTTTAGGTCAGGGAGGCCTAAATAGGCGAAGAGGCGGAGTCGGAGGGGCCACGGGGGACCCACACACTAGGGGCCCCCCCTTGGCCGCGCCGCCCTGTGGGGTGGGGCCCCTGGCTCCCCTCTGGCCCCTCTTCGGTGCTCTGGAAGCTTCCGGGAAAAATAAGATATTGGGCGTTGATTTCATCCGATTTCGAGAATATTTCCTTTGTAGGATTTCTGAAACCAAAAACAGCAGAAAACAGCAACTGGCCCTTCGGCATCTCGTCAATAGGTTAGTTCCGGAAAACGCATAAAAACGATATAAAGTGTGAACAAAACATGTAGGTATTGTCATAAAACAAGCATGGAACATCAGAAATTATAGATACGTTGGATACGTATCAGCGCCCTCCGAGCGGCCCCATTTCCGCCGCTCCGGCTCGGTGCGTAATACGGGCGGACGCGGCGGCGAGTCCCCGCCGCCCAATCCCGCGGCTCGGCTGCCCGCACCTCTACGGGAGGCCATCGCGCGACAGAGGGTGGATGATTGGTGGCTGGCTGCACGTGGATTGCTCGTCGGAGCGGGGGACTGACGGCGGCGAAGGGGAGTAGGGTTTGCGAACCGAACTCCCCTCCGCGAACCCTTTTAATAGGGGTTGTGTGGGGAGTTGTTCGGGCTCCTAAACTTCCAATTCGGGCCGGCCACTTTTCGTTTGATGAGGCGCAGTTTCAGCGAACCCGTAAATCCGCCGGAAAAGTTTGGCTTCAGCGGGATTTACGGGGTCTATTAAAGATGCACTTAGGTCATTGGTCATGGAAGTCTCTCCAAGAACAAAATCTAGAACTGTGGTTTGGATCGATTCTGAACCTGACTGTTTGACTCAGGCTCTGGTTCAATCCACGCTGCATCATTTGGACGGACTCACGTCGTCTTAGCTAGCGAGCATGTATCTGTTTGATCATACTGGTATGGGCCGCTGCAGTCTACTTTGCTGGCATCACATCATCCTGATCACATCACTGCTGGATCGCCAGGGAATACCCAACTACGGTACCCATCAAGCAGCTAGCTAAGCTAGACGCGTTCGTCGCGGAAATACCGGCAACAATCATCCAACTAAAGCCACTTTACCCAGCTGAAAACAAAGATATCCAGAAAGCGGCAGGAAACTAAAATATTACTACTAGTATACACATTTTTAGTTTAGTCTTTCACTCTATGTACATGGACCACTCTATCAGTACTGTATTATAAGGCCTTAATCAACCCGGGCTAAAAAAAACACAGGCTCGACCTCTTCCCGGCCGGACTGGTAGAGTTGAAAGTTCGGCTCCGGCCGGCCGCTCGCTGGGCACGCACGTACCGTGCTGCGGCGACGTGCGACGATCACCGAGCAAAGTGCTTGGATTCGATACGTGCGACGATCACCGAGCAAAGTAGCTGTTGGAGAAAGCACCAGCCAGATTTGTCAGCGTCAATTCCCCTTCAAACTCCCACACCTTGACTAATTTGCTGTGACAGGTCGCTTACCGAGCTACGTGACGAGCTTAGAGCATCTCCACCTCTGATCCCTAAATAGTAGCTAGCAGTACACATGCCGGCTACGTTTAGGGTCGTCGGCAGGTTAAAAAATCCGAACTCCCACACCGCTACTTCCTCATAGCCGGTTTTGATCGAAAAAAGACCGATAGCCTTCCTCGGCATACAGGTTGGTTGGGGCTCGCGGCTATTCTATTGGACTCGGGATGACGTCAATTTCGTATGTGGGTCCCCGCACCGGTGTGAGCACTTTCTCTCACTAGGACCCCCAAATCGTCGTTGGCTACGATTTTGGGCTCCTCGGTGAATATGCTCTTAGGCTTGGGTGGTAACCTCTCGTGGCCAGATGCGGTGAACTCACCCTCTCGATCCTGCTCTGCCTACATGTGATAATGTGAATGCTTAATTGGTTTCTCGTGCTATCTTTCTTCGCTAGTTTTCTATTCGTCGTAGCACGGTTCAATCACACGGTGGGCAAAAAAACCGATGACCGAATACCAAAAACGAAAAGACCAAGACCCAACCCGAAAAGACCGAGACCGAAATGACCGATAAAATATTGGGTAGAAAATTTTATAGACCGAATTAAGTTTGGTCAATTCGGTCATTTTGTTCTGAGTAACCGAATAGACCGAACTGACCGAATTTTACGTAAGACTGTCCCAATCTTTAGATTTTGTGATATGCGTGAGATGTGATATTGTTGAATGTTCATAAACTTCTCTAGCGTTGTTACATTTTTGTTTAGATTGTTGAATATTTATTCGTGCCAATTGATAATAATATATGCAATGAAAAAACATCCAAAATACATCTAAAATGTTGCCAACCTTTTACTAAATAATGTCTAACTTTTGCATTGAAAACGCCGGCCACACTGTTCGGTCATGACCGAACCCGAACCCGAATTATTGGGTACCCGAATTTGTCGGATAGTAAAAGTAACAAGTATATGCCGGTCTTCATTTTTTACCTGGCCGAATTTGAAATAGACCGAAATAGAAAAATCGAATTTTCGGTCATGACCAAATGCCCACCCCTAGTTCAATCTTGTCGCAACCCTCCCCATTCTCATCCTCTCCTACTCTCTCTCTCCTTCTAAAGTACCTGCGAGAGCTCAACGGTGCGCCGGGTTGATCCAAAGCCAAACTCGCTAGCGACGCTGGTCGAGGGAGGCGGATGAGAGGCGATGGTGCTCTTAGTGTAGACATTAGGTTTAGGTTTCGGTTGTATGCCGGTAGTTGGTGTTTTGCCGAGAGGATTCTGTCCGGCTCTCTTTTCCAGATCCGGCTGTTCTGGTTGTCTTCTCCGCCGTCCTTGTGATGGTGAATGAGTTGCTGGCCATCAGCTCCTCCTCCAATAAGGCATTTGCTTGGCGCGACTTCTCCTGGTTGTTGTTGCACTCTTCTCCGATCGGCCAAGGTGGCGAGGGGAGAAGGGATTGCGGCGTCTGGCCGCCAAAAGTTCGTCGCCTGGTGGACCTTCATCGTCTGGCGCTTCTGCGCGGCGTTAGATGGCCGTACAAGGTGATCTTCGGCATGCCCCCTGTCGCGACCCCGGAGGTCAGGGCTAGACAAACCCAGATATCACATCTGGCATAAGCCTAACCTAGATCTCTAGGGCCTACAGGGTGAGAATCGGTAACACAACAGTGACTCTACGACTGAAAACAAATATATTACAACTCTTAGCAGAGTTAAGATCCAAATTTATTACACGCAGAGGTCACTGACCACAATCCAACAAGCAACGGAAAGCAAATTATGTTATCTAGATAACAAGACTGCAAAGGGCCTAAGAGGCCATAACATAAGGCGACGTCCCAGCCCATAAGTCTCAGGCTGCCGCCTGAGGAACTCCGAACTACTCGTCGACGTCAAGGTAGAAGCCACCATCAGTTGGAAGGACTTCCTCTGAAACAAAGCATGCAAAGCTGAGTACAGGGACTCAGCAAGACTTAGTACAACCTGTTAGCAAAGCGGGTATGCGAGGCTTTATGTGGAGCTTATTTTGGAAAGCCAGTTTTCCTTTGTAAACAGGAGGGAGCGAAGCTCGTCTATTCAGACCATTTTCAAAAGGGATAAGAGAGCGATATCAACTCTAGCTCTAAGATCATCATGTTGAATCCACCGAATCTTCATCATTACCTGAACCTATCACCTAGGATCACCCCTCGACACCCTGAGAAGGGATCCTTATTCACACATAGATATCAAGTTTTACGATCAGGTTCAAGTTGTCTATGATCATCACGTCCTTTCCCAAGTCGTCCTTAACCGTGGACACGGCTTTTCGAAAAGATTTACCCTGCAGGGGTGTACAACTTTACCCACACGCGCCGACCGACTCTTAATGCCAGAACGTTAGCACACTTCCTTGGTGTGCCGGCAGAGGGTGGTCGACCAAAACCTTTCCCTTACTTCGCCTATTCCATGAGTCAAACTAACTGGGGAGCTCCGTCATCGTAGGTAGCCATTCTCCGAGGCGGTCCCGGTCATTGTGCGCAGGGGATCCAGTTCAATGCCTCCAGCATCCTTCACCCCGGCCACGCCCTGTATGATGCACTTTGAAAACCTTTTCCACCTTTCCCCCATGCGTATGGCAAATGGAACTCGCAAACTAATTGACTCATGGGTAAGCTAGGTAAGTTCGGGCCAAGGGGTTCCCATGGGCCCCGTGTGGTTGTACGCTCAGTCTTGGTTCCGAGGCGAGAACTCAGGTCCTAGTATCGGCGAGAACGAGTCAAATCACCACATCCCCATGTGGCGGCCCATCCAAGCCTTTAGCATGTTTATTAACATCATCACTGATCTTACCACGTCATCCTGTCAAACTAGGTTCATTCGTAGCTCTGATTCATCAACCGGATGGATCAGACTTCAACAACTAAGCATGGCTAAGCATATTATATATATGGCTCTAGCGATGCAAACAAAGCTCAACCTAGTTTTGCTGGGAGCGGTGGATCAGGAACTTTGGGCTACAAAGATGGAATATGCACACATAGGATATCTACCACTGCCGATAAAACATATTTGAAGCGGATGCAATATGTAAGAACCAGAAGTAAAAGCATTTTGAAACCATATATGAACCAGGTTAGGGCTTGCCTTGTCCCTCGTTGTTCTGGTGCTGCTCTTCGGTGGCGTTGATCTCAGGCTCGCGTTCGGTCCCTATCGTGAAGAACCAAACACCGGAAAGGAAGAGCACAATCAAGACAAGGTACAATGCAATGCACATACAATATGATGACATGTCATATTAAAGGGGTTGGGTTAAACCCTAGGTGCATCGATGGAAAATAAGGGGGGTTCGGCATCAATCCCGACATATGAGAGGGGTTGATTTAGGGTTTCTACAAAGGCTCACATTTAGATGGGGTCAAACATGTATGAAACATGGATAAACAACTAGGATTTGTTTTTCTGATCATTTTGATATATAATTTTATATTTTTCTGATTTAAAATGAATTATTTATGAATTTCCCAAGTTTAATTCATTTTAAATCAATTTCAGAAAATTATATAAATAATAATAAAGTTGGACCCACATGTCATAATTTTATTCTTTTCTAAAATATTTCTTAAATTATTAAAATCCTGACCAGGGGACCCACATGTCATTATTTTTCTATTTACAGAAATTACAGAAATTAATATTAGAAAATACAAAAATATGGAAAAATTGAATAATGACGTCACGCGCATCTTGGCAGTCAGCGGCCATGGCTCACGAGAGCTCGGTGATGTTGCAATTGGGCGATTTGCCGTAAATTGAAGGCGGCAGTGGGGGAATGATGCGGCTCGGTGCCTTGGCGTTTGGTGGCGGCGCCGCTCGCGAATAGTCGCCGGAGCATGGCGGCGGCGATGTCCAGCCGGCCGGGCGGTGGTGCGGCGCGGCGGTGATGGAGGGGAGGAAGCGCAGGGGGTGCGAGGAGGCGGCTCACGGCGAGCTCGTGGAGGGTCGGCGACGGGGAACCTCGCGGCCGGAATCGCGGCGGGGCCGGCCAGAGGAGTTAGGGTTAGGGATTTGGGGGCGTCGGGAGAGCACGGGGAAGGGGGAGAATGGGGGCTAGGGTTCCAGGGCGCGGCGACGAGCTTTTGTAGGTCGCCGGGGGCGGCGGGGCGCATCTGGCCGGCCGGCGCCATCGGGTGGCCGGCTGCTGCCAGGAGCAGCTTGGAGCGCGGGGAAGACGGCGGTTTTGCAAAAACCCCCCTGGGGGAAGTTGGGCTGGTGGGGTGCGGCTGGGCCATTTGGGCCGAGCTGGGCTGCGGCCAGAGAGGAAAAGAGAGAGAGAAAGGGGATGGGCTGCGCCCAGGGAAGAGAGAGGAGGGTTTCTCTCTTTTTTTTCTGGTTTTCTTTTTTGTTTTTCTTTTCAAATTTTCTTCCTCCTTTCAAAATCAATTTTCAAATCTGTTTTTGAATGAAGTTTGAAACTCAAATTTTCCAGGGAAGTAATAAACACACATGGACTTGTTTAATGAACAATGCCATGTTGTCCATTTTGAAAACTTGAGAGATTTTGAATAAGATTGAATTAGAGGGATTTGCATAATTGAAAATGGAGATGCAAATTTTACTCAAATGCAAACTAAATGCATGAAATGCACATGATCACCCATTTATTTAGATAAACAAGGTTGGGATGTTACAACTCTACCCCCCTTACAAGAATCTCGTCCTCGAGATTCCTAGATTTTAGAAAAGAAGGAAGGGTACTCAGATCGTAAACGATCTTCTCGTTCCCAGGTTGCTTCTTGCTCAGAATGATTAGACCACTGAACTTTCAGGAACTTGATGCTCTGACGTCGAGTTTTACGCTCGGCTTCATCAAGGATACGAACAGGATGTTCTCGATAAGTCAGATCCTCTTGAAGGTCAAGAGTCTCGTGATCAACACCACGGATAGGATCTTTGAAGCAACGCTTGAGTTGGGACACATGGAAGACATCATGAACTTCAGGAAAATTGGAAGGTAACTCCAACTTGTAGGAAACATTACCACGCTTGGCAAGGACGCGGAAAGGACCAACATAGCGAGGTGCTAGTTTGCCTTTGATACCGAAGCGACGGACACCCTTGAGAGGAGTGACTCGAAGATAAGCTTGATCACCAATTTCATACTTCACTTCTTGATGATGGCGATCATAGTAGCTCTTTTGATGTGACTGAGCAGTTTTCAGACGCTCGCGAATGATGCGAACTTGATCTTCTGCTTCATTGATTATATCTGGTCCAAAGAACTTTCTTTCTCCAGTTTCGGACCAGTTCAAAGGAGTTCTACACCTTCTGCCATACAAAGCTTCAAAAGGTGCCATGCCCAGGCTAGATTGGAAGCTGTTGTTATAGGTGAACTCGGCAAATGGAAGGCACTTTTCCCAATCTTTACCGAAGGATATAACACAGGCCCTGAGCATGTCTTCGAGAATTTGATTCACTCTTTCGGTTTGACCACCGGTTTGAGGATGATAGGCGGTTCTAAAGGAAAGACGAGTTCCCATAGCTTTCTGAAAACTTTCCCAAAATTTGGAAGTAAACAAGCTTCCACGATCAGAGATGATCTTCTTGGGAACACCATGAAGAGTGACTATCCGGGACGTGTATAGATCGGCCAGTTGATTAGCACGAATATCTTCCCGAATAGGAAGGAAATGAGCAACCTTGGATAGACGGTCAACCACTACCCATATAGCATCTTTTCCATTTTTGGTCTTGGGGAGACCGGTAATGAAATCCATGCCAATTTCATCCCATTTCCACTCTGGAATTGATAGAGGTTGCAGAGTGCCAGCAGGTCTTTGATGTTCAGCTTTTACGCGACGACAAACGTCGCATTCAGCAACAAACTTAGCGATCTCTTGCTTCATCCCGGACCACCAGAATCTTTGGCGAAGATCCCGATACATCTTGGTACTACCAGGATGGATGGAGAGTGGTGATTCATGAGCTTCTTTAAGGATTAGCTCTTTGAGATCCGATTTATCCGGCACGACTAGACGCTTACCGAAATAAACGGTACCTTGATCATCAATGGATTTCCCTGCCCCCGGGTCGCCAGCCGTCGGATCGGTCGTTTTGGATGGCCAGATCTGCTTTTACTGAACGCAGCAAAAAAACACCCCCGGCAGCAAAAAAATAACCCGCTTTTGCTGCATTGTAGCAAAAAACGGTTCAGTCACGAAATCAAATAAAAAGGCTGAGCTCGCCGGAGACCTCGTAGCAAAAAAAATTATGCTATTGTAGCAGAAAAATGCTAATGTAGCAAAACCCAATACCATCAGAAATATTGACGAAGACCTCGCCGGAGACCTCGTAGCAAAATTTCTATACTAAAGTAGCAAAACAATAAAACAATTATAGCAAAAAATTGTGCTATTGTAGGAAAAGTGGATATCGTCGGAGACATCGACGAGGAACTCACCGGAAACCCCTTAGCAAAAATATTTTGCAATTGTAGCAAAACTGCAGAAAAGTTGTAGCAAAAAAATGTACTATTAAAGCAAACCCGACCTTATCGAAGATATCGATAAAGAACTCGCCGGAGAAATTGTAGCACAATTTCTGTACTAAAAAGCAAAAAAACAAAACAATTGTAGCAAAAAACAATTGTAGCATCACCGATCCTCTAGATGGCAGCATCACCGACCAATGTTGGTGTAGGATAACGTTGCATAGAAAACAAAAATTTTCCTACCGCGAACACGCAATCCAAGCCAAGATGCAATCTAGAAGACGGTAGCAACGAGGGATTATCGAGTCTCACCCTTGAAGAGATTCCAAAGCCTACAAGATGAGGCTCTTGTTGCTGCGGTAGATGTTCACTTGCCGCTTGCAAAAGCGCGTAGAAGATCTTGATCACGATCGGTTCCGGCGCCACGAACGGGCAGCACCTCCGTACTCGGTCACACATTCGGTTGTTGATGAAGACGACGTCCACCTCCCCGTTCCAGCGGCAGCGGAAGTAGTAGCTCCTCTTGAATCCGATAGCACGACGGCGTGGTGTCGGTGGCGGTGGAGAAGTCCGGCGGAGCTTCGCTTAAGCTACGGGAGATATGGAGGAGGAGAGGGGGCTAGGGTTTGGGAGGGGGTGGCCGGCCACTTCAAGGGGGCGGCCAGCTTGTGGTCTTGGGGTGGCCGGCCCCCTCCCTTGGCCCCTCATTATATAGGTGGATCCCAAGTGTTGGTGTCCAAGTCTTCGAATAAGACCCGAACCAAAACCTTCCATAAGAGGGGAAACCTAGCCAAGCTAGGACTCCCACCAAAGGTGGGAGTTCCACCTCCCATATGGGGGGTGGCCGGCCCCCTAGGGGAGTCCACTTGGGACTCCTCCCCCACTAGGGTTGGCCGGCCATGGAAGTGGAGTCCCATGTGGACTCCACCTTCCTTGGTGGTTTCTTCCAGACTTTTCTAGAACCTTCTAGAACCTTCCATAGAACCTTCCGCGACATTTTATTTCACATAAAATGACATCCTATATATGAATCTTATTCTCCGGACCATTCCGGAACTCCTCGTGATGTCCGGGATCTCATCCGGGACTCCGAACAAATATTCGAACTCCATTCCATATTCAAGTACTACCATTTCAACATCCAACTTTAAGTGTGTCACCCTACGGTTCGTGAACTATGCGGACATGGTTGAGTACTCACTCCGACCAATAACCAATAGCGGGATCTGGAGATCCATGATGGCTCCCACATATTCAACGATGACTTTAGTGATCGAATGAACCATTCACATACAATACCAATTCCCTTTGTCTCGTGATATTTTACTTGTCCGAGGTTTGATCTTCGGTATCACTCTATACCTTGTTCAACCTCGTCTCCTGACAAGTACTCTTTACTCGTACCGTGGTATGTGGTCTCTTATGAACTCATTCATATGCTTGCAAGACATTAGACGACATTCCACCGAGAGGGCCCAGAGTATATCTATCCGTCATCGGGATGGACAAATCCCACTGTTGATCCATATGCCTCAACTCATACTTTCCGGATACTTAATCCCACCTTTATAGCCACCCATTTACGCAGTGGTGTTTGGTGTAATCAAAGTACCTTTCCGGTATAAGTATTTTACATGATCTCATGGTCATAAGGACTAGGTAACTATCGAAAGCTTATAGCAAATAACTTAATGACGAGATCTTATGCTACGCTTAATTGGGTGTGTCCATTATATCATTCATACAATGACATAACCTTGTTATTAATAACATCCAATGTTCATGATTATGAAACTAATCATCCATTAATTAACAAGCTAGTTTAAGAGGCACACTAGGGACTTCTTGTTTGTCTATATATCACACATGTACTAATGTTTCGGTTAATACAATTATAGCATGATATATAAACATTTATCATAAACATAAAGATATAAATAATAACCACTTTATTATTGCCTCTAGGGCATATCTCCTTCGGTCTCCCACTTGCACTAGAGTCAATAATCTAGATTACATTGTAATGTACCTAACACCCATGGCATTCTGGTGTTGGTCATGCTTTGCCCTAGGGAGAGCTTTAGTCAACGGATCTGCTACATTCAGATCAGTGTGTACTTTGCAAATCTTTACTTCTCCATCTTCGATGTACTCGCGAATCGAGTGGTAACGCAGCTTGATATGCTTCAGCCTCTTGTGTGATCTTGGCTCTTGTGCATTGGCGATGGCACCCATGTTATCACAGTAAATGATTAATGGGTCCAATGCACTAGGAACCACACCGAGCTCTACAATGAACCTCTTCATCCATACCGCTTCTGATGAAGCCTCTGAAGCCGCTATGTACTCCGATTATGTTGAGGACTTCGCCACCGTGCACTGCTTCGAGCTTGCCCAGCTTACTGCAGCACCATTCAATATAAACACGTACCCAGACTGTGACTTAGAGTCATCAGGATCAGTGTTCAAACTTGCATCGGTGTAACTAGTTACAACGAGCTCTTGGTCACCTCAATAACAAAGAAACATATCCTTAGTTCTTTTCAAGTACTTCAGGATATTCTTGACCGCTGTCCGGTTCCATTCCTGGATCACTTTGATATCTGCTAGTCAAACTAACAGCATGTGCTATATCCGGTCTTGTACATAGCATGGCATACATGATAGAGCCTACTGCCGAGGCATAGGGGATCTGACTCATCCTTTCTCTTTCTTCTGCCGTAGCCGGACCTTGAGTCTTACTCAAGACCTTGCCTGGTAACATAGGTAAGAATCCTTTCTTACTTTCGTCCATTCTAAATTTCTTTAGAATCTTGTCCAGGTTGTTATCACCAGAATTTGACCGAGTCAGAGGTGGGCCGCGATCAAGATGGACTTGAAGATTATATACGGAAGAAATACGTGAATCGGCCTTATATGCAAAGTTTGGGCTAGTTTGCCCTTGTATCTGTAATATAGTAGATCGCATCTTAGATTAGAAGATAGAGTTTGACCCGTGCACGGTTAGGTGCACGCCTAAATTAGAAAGTCCCCTGGACTATAAATATGTATCTAGGGTTTATGGAATAAACAACAACCAACGTTCAACCAACAAATCAATCTCGGCGCATCGCCAACTCCTTCGTCTTGAGGGTTTCTACCGGTAAGCAACATGCTGCCTAGATCGCATCTTGCGATCTAGGCACACAAGCTCCACGTTGTTCATGCGTTGCTCGTACTGAAGCCTTGTTGATGGCGAGCAACGTAGTTATCATAGATGTGTTAGGGTTAGCATAGTTCTTCGCGTAACATGCTATCGTAGTGCAACCCTTGCATGTCTAGCCGCCCTCACACCTATCTTAGGTGTGGGGGCGGCACCCCGCTTGATCATCATTTAGTAGATCTGATCCGTTACGATTGCTCCTTGTTCTACAAGGATTAGTTTAATATCTGCAATAGTTAGGCCTTACAAAGGGTGGAGGATCCAGCGGCACGTAGGGTGTCGTTCGCGGCCCTAAACAGGATGTTCCGGGGATCAACCTTGTGTTGGTTTTTAGGCCTTGTTTAGGATCGGCTTACGATCACCGTGCGTGGCCGCGAGAACCGTGAGTAGGATGATCCGATTATGCGGTGAAAACCCTAAATCATCGTAGATCTCATTAGCTTTATCTTGATCAGGCAGGACCACCATATATTCGTGCACCTCGTACGAATCATGGGTGGATCGGCTCCCTGAGCCGATTCACAGGATAACCTGAGAGCCGATCGAGGCTCGTATTTAATGTTTACGTGTATGCCATGCAGGAAACTAAGCGAGGCATCTCCATCACCTTCTGACCAGGTATAGGTCAGGTGGCACGCCCTTGCATCAGCATCGGACGTGTGACCAGAACGCTTTGCGGGCCGTCGCTCGGAGGGACCTCAGCCAGCCGCAGCTCTAGGTTGTTCCCGGCTCTACGGTGTTGCCCGTCGCTGCCCGCCGGTGGGTTTCTGACGACAACACATTCTGGCACGCCCGGTGGGACCATCTTCTACATCAACCACATCGGCTTGAGAGCTCGAGGAAATCGGCATTGGTCATGTCTGCAGAGCCGATGTTCAGGTATAGTTCTGTGGATAACTGCAGAGCCGATATCTGCAGTAACCTGACAGATTCGGCTCGGGGGGCACATAATCAGATAGACAGATGCTATGAACATGTGCGATACATGTGCAGTGAAATATTGGGGGCCGATAGAAAAATCGGCCAGTAAAAAAAAATTGCACAGGATCTACCCGCTGCGTGTTCAAGACGAGGATTTTCACCAAGTCGGTCTTCAGTGCAGCTTCTGTATACCGCCATGGTAAAGACAAAGAAGAGAGCAGTCACTCTGGTGGCAAGGACAAAGAGGAGGCCGGTTCAAGCGATCGGCTTCGATATGATGATAAAAGGTACAATAATGAAGACGGTATAGAGTCTTATAATGCTTTCAATATGTCTTTTATGTGAGTTTTGCTGTACCGGTTCATACTTGTGTTTGCTTTAAACAACCTTGCTAGCCTAAACCTTGTATCGAGAGGGAATACTTCTCATGCATCCAAAATCCTTGAGCCAAATATTATGCCACTTGTGTCCACCATACCTACTACATAGTATTTCTCCGCCATTCCAAAGTAAATTGCTTGAGTGCTACCTTTAAAATTCCATTCTTCACCTTTGCAATATATAGCTCATGGGACAAATAGCTTAAAAACTATTGTGGTATGGAATATGTACTTATGCACTTTATCTCTTATTAAGTTGCTTGTTGTGCGATAACCATGTTTCTGGGGACGCCATCAACTATTCTTTGTTGAATATCATGTGAGTTGCTATGCATGTCCGTCTTGTTTGAAGTAAGAGCGATCTACCACCTTATGGTTAAGCATGCATATTGTTAGAGAAGAACATTGGGCTGCTAACTAAAGCCATGATCCATGGTGGAAGTTTCAGTTTTGGACAAATATCCTCAATCTCATATGAGAAAATTACTAATTGTTGTTACATGCTTATGCATAAAAGAGGAGTCCATTATCTGTTGTCTATGTTGTCCCGGTATGGATGTCTAAGTTGAGAATAATCAAAAAGCGAGAAATCCAAAATGCGAGCTTTCTCCTTAGACCTTTGTACAGGCGGCATAGAGGTACCCCTTTGTGACACTTGGTTAAAACATGTGCATTGCGATGATCCGGTAGTCCAAGCTAATTAGGACAAGGTGCGGGCACTATTAGTATACTATGCATGAGGCTTGCAACTTGTAAGATATAATTTACATGATACATATGCTTTATTACTACCGTTGACAAAATTGTTTCATGTTTTTCAAAATCAAAGCTCTAGCACAAATATAGCAATCCATGCTTCCCTCTGCGAAGGGCCTTTCTTCTACTTTTATTGTTGAGTCAGTTTACCCATTTCCTTCTATCTAAAAAGCAAACATTTGTGTTAACTGTGCATTGATTCCTACATGCTTGCATATTGCACTTGTTATATTACTTTATGTTGATAATATCCAGAAGATGCCACCTTTTGCCCTTTCAGTCCAAATGTCATTTGGTTTTGCAATGTTCTTCCATAGATGATTTTTCATGACATACAGCCGATGCACAACCATCGACTCTAGTACAATTACGCAAGATCTACCGGTTGGGGTGCAAGACACGGATTTCTTGAGGCCCTCTGCTTCCTCGAGGGGGCAAACGATGAGAGCTTCCTCAGCTGCAATGAGCCGATTACAACAGTGCTGTCAGAAGTCAGTTTTGGCGTACAACATCGGCTTTCAACGGGGGAAGAGGCAATCGATGGGGTCAAGAGCGGCTGAATCGGCAGGGTGGCTGTCTCAGAATTATCTGAGTTCCAAGCCTTTGGTCTGATCTGTGCATCTTCACCATTATTCTCGCCTTGGCTGAGGCTCGGGGGGCAGCTGGCCTGGTAGATGCTCTGTTTTAAAAGCCGATTGGGGTGTCATCGGCTGGTCCTTCGTCGAAACCTTCTTCAAAAATGGGAGTTCACGCAGAAGTTGAGAAGGCAAGGCATCATGATGAAGGATCTGCGACGGTTCTGCTCTACGACATGACCCGACGAAGAAAAAGCAGAGTGATTTTGGAATTATCAATTCCAAAACCAGGGGGCATGTGTTATCACCAGAATTTGACCGAGTCAGAGGTGGGCCGCGATCAAGATGGACTTGAAGATTATATACGGAAGAAATACGTGAATCGGCCTTATATGCAAAGTTTGGGCTAGTTTGCCCTTGTATCTGTAATATAGTAGATCGCATCTTAGATTAGAAGATAGAGTTTGACCCGTGCACGGTTAGGTGCACGCCTAAATTAGAAAGTCCCTGGACTATAAATATGTATCTAGGGTTTATGGAATAAACAACAACCAACGTTCAACCAACAAATCAATCTCGGCGCATCGCCAACTCCTTCGTCTTGAGGGTTTCTACCGGTAAGCAACATGCTGCCTAGATCGCATCTTGCGATCTAGGCAGCACAAGCTCCACGTTGTTCATGCGTTGCTCGTACTGAAGCCTTGTTGATGGCGAGCAGTAGTTATCATAGATGTGTTAGGGTTAGCATAGTTCTTCGCGTAACATGCTATCGTAGTGCAACCCTTGCATGTCTAGCCGCCCTCACACCTATCTTAGGTGTGGGGGCGGCACCCCGCTTGATCATCATTTAGTAGATCTGATCCGTTACGATTGCTCCTTGTTCTACAAGGATTAGTTTAATATCTGCAATAGTTAGGCCTTACAAAGGGGTGGAGGATCCAGCGGCACGTAGGGTGTCGTTCGTTGGCCCTAAACAGATGTTCCGGGGATCAACCTTGTGTTGGTTTTTAGGCCTTGTTTAGGATCGGCTTACGATCACCGTGCGTGGCCGCGAGGCCCAACCGTGAGTAGGATGATCCGATTATGCGGTGAAAACCCTAAATCGTCGTAGATCTCATTAGCTTTATCTTGATCAAGCAGGACCACCATATATTCGTGCACCTCGTACGAATCATGGGGGTGGATCGGCTCACAGGATAACCTGAGAGCCGATCGAGGCTCGTATTTAATGTTTACGTGTATGCCATGCAGGAAACTAAGCGAGGCATCTCCATCACCTTCCTGACCAGGTATAGGTCAGGTGGCACGCCCTTGCATCAGCATCGGACGTGTGACCAGAACGCTTTGCGGGCCGTCGCTCGGAGGGACCTCAGCCAGCCGCAGCTCTAGGTTGTTCCCGGCTCTACGGTGTTGCCCGTCTGCCCTTCTTTGGACTTGTCCAGGTATGTACTCTGTGATAGCCCTATTAGACGTCTTGATCTATCTCTATAAATCTTGATGCCTAATATATACGATGCTTCACCAAGGTCTTTCATTGAAAAACTATTATTCAAATAACCTTTTACAGTGCTTAATAGTTCTATATCATTCCCGATCAATAATATGTCATCTACATATAATATCAGGAATGCTACAGAGCTCCCACTCACTTTCTTGTAAATACAGGCCTCTCCATGACACTGTATAAACCCGAAGTCTTTGATCACCTTATCAAAGCGTCGGTTCCAACTTCTCGATGCTTGCTTCAGTCCATAAATTGAACGCTGAAGTTTGCATACTTTGTTAGCATTTTTAGGATCGACAAAACCTTTGGGTTGTACCATATACAACTCTTCCTCAATGTCTCCATTAAGGAACGCCGTTTTGACATCCATCTGCCAAATCTCATAATCGAAAAATGTAGCTATTGCTAACAAAATCCTCACAGATTTTAGCTTCGCTACAGGTGAGAAAGTCTCATCGTAGTCAACTCCTTGAATTTGTCGGAAACCCTTTGCGACAAGTCGAGCTTTATAGACAATAATATTACCATCAGCATCTGTTTTTCTCTTGAAGATCCATTTATTCTCGACAGCCTTGCGGCTATCAGGTAAGTCTACCAAAGTCCATACTTTGTTATCATACATGGATCCCATTTCGGATTTCATGGCTTCTTGCCATTTGTTGGAATCTGGGCTCATCATCGCTTCTTCATACGTCGCAGGGTCCTCATCATTGTTGTCCACAATCATGACATTTAGACAAGGATCATACCAATCAGGAGTGGCACGTTCCCTTGTCGATCTGCGAGGTTCAGTAGCTATCTCGTTTGAAGTTTCATGATCATTATCATTAGCTTCCTCTGTTGTTGGTGTAGGCGGTACTGGTACAACTTCCGGTGCGCTACTCTGATCAACGAGTATAGATTCATCAATCTCATCGAGTTCTACTTTTCTTCCAGTCACTTCTTTAGTGAGAAATTCTTTCTCAAGAAAGGTTCCGTTCTTAGCAACAAAGATTTTGCCTTCGGATCTGTGATAGAAAGTGTACCCTATAGTTTCCTTAGGGTATCCTATGAAGACGCATTTCTCCGCTTTGGGTTCTAGCTTGTCCGGTTGTAACTTCTTTACATAGGCTTCGCAACCCCAAACTTTAAGGAACGACAGCTTAGGTTTCTTATTAAACCATAATTCATACGGTGTCGTTTCTACGGATTTCGATGGTGCTCTATTTAAAGTGAATGCGGCTGTCTCTAATGCATAACTCCAAAATGATAACGGCAAATCAGTAAGAGACATCATAGAACGAACCATATCTAAGAGAGTTCGATTACGACGTTCGGACACACCGTTTCGTTGTGGTGTTCCCGGCGGTGTCAATTGTGAAAGTATTCCGCATTTCTTTAAATGCATGCCAAACTCATAACTCAGATATTCACCTCCACGATCAGATCGTAGAAATTTAATCTTCTTGTTACGTTGATTTTCTACTTCACTTTGGAATTCCTTAAACTTCTCAAAAGTCTCGGATTTATGTTTCATGAAATAGATATACCCATATCTACTCAGATCATCTGTGAAGGTTAGAACATAACGATAACCACCACGCGATGCTACACTCATTGGTCCGCACATCGGTATGTATGATTTCCAATAAGTCAGTAGCTCGCTCCATCATACCAGAAAATGGAGTCTTAGTCATTTTTCCCATCAGACATGCTTCGCATCTATCAAGTGATTCAAAATCAAGTGATTCAAGTAATCCATCGGTATGGAGTTTCTTCATGCGTTTCACTCCAATATGACCAAGACGACAGTGCCACATATAAGTAGAATTATCATTCAATTTAATTCGCTTAGCATCAATGTTATGTATATGTGTATCACTACTATCGAGATCTAACAGAAATAAGCCATTCTTTTGTGGTGCTCGACCATAAAAGATATTATTCATAAAAATAGAACAACCATTATTCTCAGACTTGAATGAATAACTGTCTTGCATTAAACAAGATCCAGATATAATGTTCATGCTCAACGCGGGTACAAAATAACAATTATTGAGGCTTAAAACTAATCCCGAAGGTAGATGTAGAGGAAGTGTGCCGACAGCGATCATATCGACTTTGGATCCATTTCCAACGCGCATGGTCACTTCATCCTTTAGTAGTCTTCGTTTATTCTTTAGTTCCTGTTTCGAGTTACAAATATGAGCAACCGAACCAGTATCAAATACCCAGGTACTAGTACGAGAACCAGTAAGATAAACATCTATAACATGTATATCAGATATACCTTCTTTCTTCTTCTTGACAAGGCCGCTCTTCAGATCCGCCAAATACTTGGAGCAATTACGCTTCCAGTGTCCCTTCTCCTTGCAGTAATAGCACTCAGCATCAGGTTTAGGGCCAGTCTTAGGTTTCACAGGAGGCGTGGCAGCTTTCTTGCCACCCTTCTTGAATTTGCCTTTAGACTTGCCCTGTTTCTTGAAACTGGTGGTTTTGTTGACCATCAACACTTGGTGCTCTTTCTTGATCTCAATCTCAGCAGCTTTAAGCATGGAGAAGAGTTCAGGTAACTCTTTATTCATGTTCTGCATATTGTAGTTCATCACAAAGTTCTTGTAACTAGGTGGCAGTGATTGAAGGATACGATTAATCCCCAGTCTGTTAGGAATAACTATTTCCAAGTCACTGAGTTTCTTCGCATGCCCGGTCATAACGAGCATGTGCTCACTAACGGAGCTACCTTCTTCCATCATGCAACTGAAGAAGTGTTTCGATGCTTCATAGCATTCCACGGCCGCATGAGTCTCAAATATAGTCTTCAACTCATTGATTAACTCATGTGGATCGTGGTGCTCAAAACGTTTTTGAAGATCGGCTTCCAGACTGCATAAGATGGCACACTGAACTTGAGAGTACCGAGTTTTCCGAGTTGCGTAAACAGCTTTTACTTCATCGGTTTCAGTTTCTGCAGGAGGGTCACCTAGCGGTGCATCAAGCACATATTGCAGATTTCCGCCATTGAGGAAAATCCTCACATGACGGAACCAGTCGGTGAAGTTGCTACCGTTGCTCTTAAGCTTTTCTTTCTCTAGGAACTGGTTAAAATTGATTGGGGACGCCATATCTACAACATATTTGCAATAGTTTAGACTAATGTTTATGACAAATTGAGTTCAAATTTTAATTCAACATAATTAAAAACTAGGTGAACTCCCACTCAAAACAATATCCCTCACATTGTCTTAGTGATCACACGAACCAAATCCACCACACCAAGTCCGATCATCACGAGACAAGATGTAACTTCAATGGCGAACACTCAAAGTGTTCATCATATCAATCATATGATTCATGCTCTACCTTTCGGTATCACGTGTTCCGAGACCATGTCTGTACATGCTAGGCTCGTCAAGGCCACCTTAGTATCCGCATGTGCAAAACTGGCTTGCACCCGTTGTATGCACTTGTTGATTCTATCACACCCGATCATCACGAGATGCTTCGAAACGACAAGTCTTGGCAACGGTGCTACTAAGGATGAACACTTTATTATCTTGAGATTTTAGTGAGAGGGATCATCTTATAATGCTACCGTCGCGATCTAAGCAAAATAAGATGCATAAAAGGATTAACATCACATGCAGTTCATATGTGATATGATATGGCCCTTTTGTCTTTGCGCCTTTGATCTTCATCTCCAAAGCACGGACATGATCTCCATCATCAACGGGCATGATCTCCATCATCGTCGTCGAAGCACCAAGGTCAATGGCGCCGTCTTCATGATCGTCCTCCATGTAGCAACTATTACAACTCCTTTGAAATACTACTCAACATGAAATTTAAAGACAACCATAAGGCTCCTGCCGGTTGCCACAATACAATAATGATCATCTCATACATATTCATCATCACATTATGGCCATATCACATCACCAAACCCTGCAAAAACAAGTTAGACGTTCTCTAATTTGGTTTGCATATTTTACGTGGTTTAGGGTTTTCGAGTAAGATCCAATCTACCTACGAACATGAACCACAACGGTGATACTAGTGTTGTCAATAGAAGAGTAAATTGAATCTTTACTATAGTAGGAGAGACAGACACCCGCAAAGCCACTTATGCAATACAAGTTGCATGTCGAGCGTGGAGCAAATCTCATGAACGCGGTCATGTAAAGTTAGCCGCTTCATCCCACTATGCCACAAAGATGCAAAGTACTCAACTAAAGATAACAAAAACATCAACGCCCACAAACCATTGTGTTCTACTCGTGCAACCATCTATGCATAGACACGGCTCTGATACCACTGTAGGATAACGTTGCATAGAAAACAAAAATTTTCCTACCGAAACACGAAATCCAAGCCAAGATGCAATCTAGAAGACGGTAGCAACGAGGGGATTATCGAGTCTCACCCTTGAAGAGATTCCAAAGCCTACAAGATGAGGCTCTTGTTGCTGCGGTAGATGTTCACTTGCCGCTTGCAAAAGCGCGTAGAAGATCTTGATCACGATCGGTTCCGGCGCCACGAACGGGCAACCTCCGTACTCGGTCACACGTACGGTTGTTGATGAAGACGACGTCCACCTCCCCGTTCCAGCGGGCAGCAGAAGTAGTAGCTCCTCTTGAATCCGACAGCACGACGGCGTGGTGTCGGTGGCGGTGGAGAAGTCCGGCGGAGCTTCGCTAAGCTACGCGGGAGATATGGAGGAGAGGGGGCGGCTAGCTTGTGGTCTTGGGGTGGCCGGCCCCCTCCCTTGGCCCCTCATTATATAGGTGGATCCCCAAGTGTTGGTGTCCAAGTCTTCGAATAAGACCCGAACCAAAAACCTTCCATAAGAGGGGGAAACCTAGCCAAGCTAGGACTCCCACCAAAGGTGGGAGTTCCACCTCCCATATGGGGGGGTGGCCGGCCCCCTAGGGGGAGTCCACTTGGGACTCCTCCCCCACTAGGGTTGGCCGGCCATGGAGGTGGAGTCCCATGTGGACTCCACCTTCCTTGGTGGTTTCTTCCGGACTTTTCTAGAACCTTCTAGAACCTTCCATAGAACCTTCCGCGACATTTTATTTCACATAAAATGACATCCTATATATGAATCTTATTCTCCGGACCATTCCGGAACTCCTCGTGATGTCCGGGATCTCATCCGGGACTCCGAACAAATATTCGAACTCCATTCCATATTCAAGTACTACCATTTCAACATCCAACTTTAAGTGTGTCACCCTACGGTTCGTGAACTATGCGGACATGGTTGAGTACTCACTCCGACCAATAACCAATAGCGGGATCTGGAGATCCATAATGGCTCCCACATATTCAACGATGACTTTAGTGATCGAATGAACCATTCACATACAATACCAATTCCCTTTGTCTCGCGATATTTTACTTGTCCGAGGTTTGATCTTCGGTATTACTCTATACCTTGTTCAACCTCGTCTCCTGACAAGTACTCTTTACTCGTACCGTGGTATGTGGTCTCTTATGAACTCATTCATATGCTTGCAAGACATTAGACGACATTCCACCGAGAGGGCCCAGAGTATATCTATCCGTCATCGGGATGGACAAATCCCACTGTTGATCCATATGCCTCAACTCATACTTTCCGGATACTTAATCCCACCTTTATAGCCACCCATTTACGCAGTGGTGTTTGGTGTAATCAAAGTACCTTTCCGGTATAAGTGATTTACATGATCTCATGGTCATAAGGACTAGGTAACTATGTATCGAAAGCTTATAGCAAATAACTTAATGACGAGATCTTATGCTACGCTTAATTGGGTGTGTCCATTATATCATTCATACAATGACATAACCTTGTTATTAATAACATCCAATGTTCATGATTATGAAACTAATCATCCATTAATTAACAAGCTAGTTTAAGAGGCATACTAGGGACTTCTTGTTTGTCTACATATCACACATATACTAATGTTTCGGTTAATACAATTATAGCATGATATATAAACATTTATCATAAACATAAAGATATAAATAATAACCACTTTATTATTGCCTCTAGGGCATATCTCCTTCAGTTGGTAGCATCTTTAGATGTCGACGGTAGCAACATTGTCACACTTTTGCAGCGACCGCCGCTCCTAGTTACATCCATATGGCCGATGAGGAGGAAGGCGGCGGCCGTACGTCGGCACAGTCAACGGCGACTTGCCCTGATGACCTTGGCCATGGGAGGAGGAGGCCGCGAGCGGGTGATGTCTACTCACGCTTCTTTTCCTGTAGACAGTGTTGGGCCTCCAAGAGCAGAGGTTTGTAGAACAGCAAGTTTTCCCTTAAGTGGATCACCCAAGGTTTATCGAACTCGGGGAGGAAGAGGTCAAAGATATCCCTCTCAAGCAACCCTGCGATCACAATGCAAGAAGTCTCTTGTGTCCCCAACACACCTAATACACTTGTCAGATGTATAGGTGCACTAGTTCGGCGAAGAGATAGTGAAATACAAGTGGTATGAATGAATACGAGTAGTAATAGCAATCTGAATAAAATATGGCAGCGAGTAAACATGCAACAAAACAGTAAACAAACGGAGATTCGATGCTTGGAAGCAAGGCCTAGGGATCCTGCTTTCACTAGTGGACATTCTCAACAATGATCACATAATAGAACCACTCTACACTCTCTTGTTGGATGATGAACACCCCTAATTGTGTAGGATTACATGAACCCTCAATGCCGGAGTTAACAAGCTCCACAATATTCGATATTCATGTTTAAATAACCTTAGAGTGCATGATAGATCAACACAATTATACCGAGTACTAACATAGCATGCACACCGTCACCGACAGACTATGAAAGGGGGAATAAATTGCATCAATACCATCATAGTAATAGTTAACTTCATAATCTACAAGAGATCACAATCATAGCATATACCAAGTACTTCATGATGCACACACTGTCAACATTACATCATGGAGGAGGAATAGACTACTTTAATAACATCACTAGAGTAGCACATAGATGATATTCAACTAGATCACAAAGAGAGAGATGAACCACATAGCTACGGCGGAGCCCTCAGCCCGGGGGTGAATTACTCCCTCCTCATCATGGAGACAGCGATGGCGGTGAAGATGGCGGTGGAGACGGCGGTGGAGATGACTCCGGGGCAATTCCCCGTCCGGCCCGGAATAGAGACTTCTGTCCCCCGAATTGGAGTTTCGCGATGGCAGCGGCTCTGGAAGGTTTTCTCGGATTTCGTCAATCGGTGTCGAGGATTTAGGTCAGGGAGGCCTAAATAGGCGAATAGGCGGAGTCGGAGGGGCCACGGGGGACCCACACACTAGGGGGGGCGCCCCTTGGCGCGTCGCCTGTGGGGTGGGGCCCCCTTGGCTCCCTCTCCCCCCCTTCGGTGCTCGGAAGCTTCCGGGCAAAATAAGATATTGGGCGTTGATTTCGTCCGATTCCGAGAATATTTCCTTTGTAGGATTTCTGAAACCAAAAACAGCAGAAAGGGCCCTTCGACATCTCGTCAATAGGTTAGTTCCGAAAACGCATAAAAACGATATAAAGTGTGAACAAAACATGTAGGTATTGTCATAAAACAAGCATGGAACATCGGAAATTATAGATACGTTGGAGACGTATCAGCATCCCCAAGCTTAGTTCCTACTCGTCCTCGAGTAGGTAAACGATAAAAGATAATTTCTGAAGTGACATGCTACCAACATAATCTTGATCATACTATTGTAAAGCATATGAGATGAATGAAGTGATTCAAAGCAATGGTAAATACAATGGTTAAACAATTGAATCATATAGCAAAGACTTTTCATGAATAGTACTTTCGAGACAAGCATCAATAAGTCTTGCATAAGAGTTAACTCATAAAGCAATAAATTCATAGTAAAGGCATTGAAGCAACACAAAGGAAGATTAAGTTTCAGCGGTTGCTTTCAACTTGTAACATGTATATCTCATGGATATTGTCAACATAACTAATATAATAAGTGCAATATGCAAGTATGTAGGAATCAATGCACAGCTCACACAAGTGTTTGCTTCTTGAGATGGAGAGAAATAGGTGAACTGACTCAACATAAAAGTAGAAGAAAGGCCCTTCGCAGAGGGAAGCATCGATTGCTATATTTGTGCTAGAGCTTTGGTTTTGAAAACAAGAAACAATTTTGTCAACGGTAGTAATAAAGCATATGTATCATGTAAATTATATCCTACAAGTTGCAAGCCTCATGCATAGTATACTAATAGTGCCCGCACCTTGTCCTAATTAGCTCGGATTACCTGGATTATCACCGCAATACATATGTTTTAACCAAGTGTCACAAAGGGGTACCTCTATGCCGCCTGTACAAAGGTCTAAGGAGAAAGCTCGCATTGGATTTCTCGCTTTTGATTATTCTCAACTTAGACATCCATACCGGGACAACATAGACAATAGATAATGGACTCCTCTTTAATGCATAAGCATTTAGCAACAATTAATATTCTCATATGAGATTGAGGATATTTATCCAAAACTGAAACTTCCACCATGGATCATGGCTTTAGTTAGCGGCCCAATGTTCTTCTCTAACAATATGCATGCTCAAACCATTCAACTCATGGTAAATCGCCCTTACTTCAGACAAGACGGACATGCATAGCAACTCACATGATATTCAACAAAGATTAGTTGATGGCGTCCCCAGGAACATGGTTATCGCACAACAAGCAACTTATAAGAAATAAAATGCATAAGTACATATTCAATACCACAATAGTTTTTAAGCTATTTGTCCCATGAGCTATATAGTGCAAAGATAAAGAATGGAAATTTTAAAGGTAGCACTCAAGCAATTTACTTTGGAATGGCGAAATACCATGTAGTAGGTAGGTATGGTGGACACAAGTGGCATAGTGTTTGGCTCAAGGATTTTGGATGCATGAGAAGTGTTCCCTCTCAATACAAGGTTTAGGCTAGCAAGGCTATTTGAAACAAACACAAGTATGAACCGATACAGCAAAACTCACATAAAAGACATATTGCAAGCATTATAAGACTCTACACCGTCTTCCTTGTTGTTCGACCCTTACTAGAAAATATCTAGACCTTAGAGAGACCAATCATGCAAACCAAATTTAAGCAAGCTCTATGTATTTCTTCACTAATAGGTGCAAAGTACATGATGCAACAGCTTAATCATGAGCACAACAATTGCCAAGTATCACATTGTTCAAGACATTATACCAATTACCACATGTAGCATTTCCCGTTTCCAACCATATAACAATTAATGAAGCAGTTTCAACCTTCGCCACGAAAATTAAAAGCTAAGAACACATGTGTTCATATGAACCAGCGGAGCGTGTCTCTCTCCCACACAAGCATTTATTCAAACAAAAACAAAAATAAAAACAAACAGACGCTCCAAGTAAAGTACATAAGATGTGGCCGAATAAAAATATAGTTTCAAGGGAGGAACCTGATACTTTGTCGATAAATTAGATGTTTGAGTCTTCTTGAAATATGCAGGGATGAACCACCGGGGCATCCCCAAGCTTAGAGCTTTCACTCTCCTTGATCATATTGTATCATCTTCCTCTCTTGGCCCTTGAAAACTTCCTCCACACCAAACTCAAAACAAACTCATTAGAGGATTAGTGCATAATCAAAAATTCACATGTTCAGAGGTGACACAATCATTTTTAACACTTCTGGACATTGCTCAAAGCTACTGGAAGTTAATGGAACAAAGAAATCCATCCCACATAGCAAAAGAGGCAATGCGAAATAAAAGGCAGAATCTGTCAAAACAGAACAGTCCGTAAAGACGAATTTTATTGAGGCACCAGACTTGCTCAAACGAAAATGCTCAAATTGAATGAAAGTTGCGTACATATCTGAGGATCACTCACGTAAATTGGTAGAATTTTCTGAGTTACCTACAGAGAATTCAGCCCAGATTCGTGACAGCAAGAAATCTGTTTCTGCGCAGTAATCCAAATCTAGTATCAACCTTGCTATCAAAGACTTTAGTTGGCACAAAAATGCAATAAAATAAAGATAAGGAGAGGTTGCTACAGTAGTAACAACTTCCAAGACTCAAATATAAAACAAAGTTACTGTAGCAAAATAAACACATGGGTTATCTCCCAAGAAATTCTTTCTTTATAGCCATTAAGATGGGCTCAGCAATTTTAATGATGCACTCGCAAGAAATAGTATTTGAAGCAAAAGAGAGCATCAAGAAGCAAATTCAAAACACATTTAAGCCTAACATGCTTCCTATGCAAAGGAATCTTGTACACAAATGAATTCATGAAGAACAAAGTGACAAGCATAGGAAGATAAAACACGAGTAACTTCAAGATTCTCAACATAAAGAGGGGAAACTTAATATTATTAAGATGCATATAACCATGTTTCCCTCTCTCATAATAACTTTCAGTAGCATCATTGATGAAATCCACAATATACCCATCACTTGAAACATTCTTATCATGGTTCATATGCATAGAAGTATCATTAATTTTGGCATAAGAAGAGTTCTTCTCATTAATAGTAATTGGAGCAAGATTATTATCAAGAATTTGAACATGGTAAACAAGTTGCATATTAAGGAAATTGTTTTTGGCAATCCAATCATACTATGACAAGTTTCATAAGGATAGTTATAGCCTATATCATAGCATTCTTTATAATAATCATCAAAGATTGGAGGCACAGTGTCATCATAAGAAATAGAATAATTATCTTTCACAGTAGGTTCATCTGTGACCATACCATCATTGTTACTAGAAGGAGATGTATCAAACATATAATGATCAGTAGCAAAAGGATTTTCAAACACCTCATCCCCAAGCTTAGAGCTTTCTATATCATTATGGGAGGAAGCATGGATAGTACTGATACTATGGCAATTATTAACATCATCATTTTCAGAATTAGTTTCCCAGAGATTTGCAATATCAAAAGTAGTGTGCTCTTTCAAATCATGATCACTAATGTAGGTAAAGGGCATAGGAAGATCATTGTACTCAGATTCATTATCATAATAATCATTAGGAGCAACATACTTACGGTTACCTAGCGTTATCTCATTCACGCGGGGATATGCCGTTACCTCTTTCTCTTTATTCTCCTTCTTCTTCTTCTTCTTCTTCTTCTTCGTTCCCTTCTTCTTCTTCTTCTCTTCCTTCTCCTCGTTCCCTTCTTTAGGAGGAAGAGGCTTGAAGGGTGGCTTGTCCGCATAACCTGATTTACTTTCAGAAACAATAAAAGAAACTTGGGAGGATTCCTCCTTTTCATTAATTAGTTCAAAACACACAGCGGTCCTATCATATTTTGGCAAGGTGTCATCTTCTAAAATATTTTGTATGTAAGTATTTGTATGGCTATTATCAATGCAATAAGAAAAACACCCATGCAGGACATCATCAATATCAAGATCACTCATATGTAACAAAGAGATTTTTCTTGATAGCTCTTCACACCACAAAAATAAAGTAAGTTCATCATGCTGATTAGGAGTAATTTCATCATCACAATACAAATTTGCAGCACTCATGGGGTTCAAATTATCATTGGAGGAGCATTGAAAATTAAAATGACCCACTCTATGGCAAAGTTCACAAATAAAAGGATAGAGGGCACAAACTTTTTACCAAGATCATCTAGAGCCCTAAACCACTTTCTAGTTTTTTCATTAATATGATGGATACAATATTCATCTTCGATTTGATTAATTCCACAAGGTCTATGCATTCCATAAAAATTAACATGCTTATAGGAAATAGCATTCTTAGGAGTTTGAGCATGCTTATTGCAATCATTAACAACAATTTCATTCTCCATGCAAGCCTCTTTAAAAGGTTCATGATACTTATCGAAATTCTTCTTAGGCAATTCAAAATGAGAAGCAAAGGCTTTATAAAGATTTGCAGCAACTTGAGAGTCAAGACCATAGGTAGCACTCATATTTTAGAATTTACCAGTATCCATAAAAGCTTCAATGCATTCATAATCATAGTTTATACCTGACTCTTTACCTTTGTTGTTCTCCCATCCTTCAGCGTTCTCCTCAATCCGATCAAGAAGATCCCACCTAGCTTCAACCTCCTTGCTTGTGAAAGATCCCTCCGAACAGGCATCTAGATAGTCCTTGTGATGTCCTGAAAGCCTTGCATAAAAATATTAATAATAACATTACGGGGGAGCTCATGAATGGGACATTTGAGCATTAGTGACTTCAATCTCCCCCATGCTTGAGAAATACTCTCTCCATCACGAGGATAAAAGTTATAAATGTAATTCCTATCAATATGCACTTCATGAGGAGGATAAAATTTAGAATAAAAGAGAGATACAATTTCCTCCCAACCAAGAGAATGACTATTCTTCAACAATTTATACCAATGCGCCGCTTTACCAGACAGCGAAATAGAGAATAGTTTCTTCCTCACTTCATCCATAGAGAACATGCACACTTGAATAACCCGCATAATTCATGCAAAAAACAGTAAATGATCTCCAGGATGGACAGTTCCATCCCCTTCATAGCGGTTATCAATAACATGTTCAATAATTTTCATGGGTATCTCGAAAGCAGTAGGTGGATTTAAAATATCACAAGCATCATTAAAGTTACCGCATATGGGAGATAAAATATTATCAGAGCAAATTTTCTCCCCTAAAGATGGGAAGCTAAAAAGATCATAAAAACTAGCTTCCCCAAGCTTAGACTTCTCCATAGCATTAGTAGTGATTGCGTTCATACTAATAACATTGCTACTAGCATGCAAATGAGGTTCCATAGGTTCTTTAATTTTCGCATCACACAATTCATGTCTTAACTTAGGAAATAAATTAAAAAGCTCATAGTTGTTTTCCATTATGCCTTACTAGTGTAAAACAAGAAACAAAAAGATGCAATTGCGGATCTAAAGGAAATAGCTTCGACACTTACAACGGCGTCGGAAAATAGCTTAGTAGCCGGGACCGGAGTGAGTGCCTTTACCTTTCCTCCCCAACAGCGCGGAAAATAGCTTGATGTCTACTCACGCTTCTTTCCTGTAGACAGTGTTGGGCCTCCAAGAGCAGAGGTTTGTAGAACAGCATCAAGTTTTCCCTTAAGTGGATCACCCAAGGTTTATCGAACTCAGGGAGGAAGAGGTCAAAGATATCCCTCTCAAGCAACCCTGCGATCACAATGCAAGAAGTCTCTTGTGTCCCCAACACACCTAATACACTTGTCAGATGTATAGGTACACTAGTTCGGCGAAGAGATAGTGAAATACAAGTGGTATGAATGAATATGAGTAGTAATAGCAATCTGAATAAAATATGGCAGCGAGTAAACATGCAACAAAACGGTAAACAAACGGAGATTCGATGCTTGGAAGCAAGGCCTAGGGATCCTGCTTTCACTAGTGGACACTCTCAACAATGATCACATAATAGAACCACTCTACACTCTCTTGTTGGATGATGAACACCCCTAATTGTGTAGGATTACACGAACCCTCAATGCCGGAGTTAACAAGCTCCACAATATTCGATATTCATGTTTTAATAACCTTAGAGTGCATGATAGATCAACACAATTATACCGAGTACTAACATAGCATGCACACCGTCACCGACAGACTATGAAAGGGGGAATAAATTGCATCAATACCATCATAGTAATAGTTAACTTCATAATCTACAAGAGATCACAATCATAGCATATACCAAGTACTTCATGATGCACACACTGTCAACATTACATCATGGAGGAGGAATAGACTACTTTAATAACATCACTAGAGTAGCACATAGATGATATTCAACTAGATCACAAAGAGAGAGATGAACCACATAGCTACAGCGGAGCCCTCAGCCCCGGGGGTGAATTACTCTCCTCATCATGGAGACAGATGGCGGTGAAGATGGCGGTGGAGATGACTCCGGGGGCAATTCCCCGTCCCGCAGGTGCCGAACAGACTTCTGTCCCCGGTTGGAGTTTCGCGATGGCGGCGGCTCTGGAAGGTTTTCTCGGGTTTCGTCAATCTGTGTCGAGGATTTAGGTCAGGGAGGCCTAAATAGGCGAAGATGCGGAGTCGGAGGGGCCACGGGGGAACCACACACTAGGGGGCGCCCCCCCTTGGCCGCGCCGCCCTGTGGGGTGGGCCCCTTGGCTCCCCTCTGGCCCCTCTTCGGTGCTCTGGAAGCTTCCGGGTAAAATAAGATATTGGGCGTTGATTTCGTCCGATTCCGAGGATATTTCCTTTTTAGGATTTCTAAAAACCAGAAAACAGCAACCGGCCCTTCGGCATCTCGTCAATAGGTTAGTTCGAAACGCATAAAAACGATATAAAGTGTGAACAAAACATGTAGGTATTATCATAAAACAAGCATGGAACATCGAAATTATAGATACGTTGGAGACGTATTGGAGAGGAGGCCATGTGAGGTCTAGGACGACATCGGTAAAGGTGATGTGAGGTCTATGCCGTCATAGCCGTTGCGCTGGCAAGGGGGACGGGTCCGCGGGCTCATGGGAGCGGCACCCGCGGCCGGGGAGGACCTGCCTGCACCGGAGGAGGGTCCTGGTCGTGAGCCACCGGGCGATGCACGGAGGAGCAGCATGAGGCCATGGCCTGGGGCCCTTCTACCACACCCTGCCGGTAGCTGGAGCTCGGGGTGGCATCCATGGGGACCTCCAGTGAGGTGCGCTGTGGTTGGGTGAGGGTGGGTACTAGGGTCGGGCTTCGGCGCACGGCGAGGTCGACCATGGAGCTTGGCTCTGTTCTCTCACGTATCGTGAAGAAGAAAGGATGGAGGAAGGAAGCGATAAGGTGGGCCCCGGGGGACACGCGTCGCACGCTGCGTGCGGAGGTTGGGAAGGAAGCAATCCCCCGGGAGGATACAATCATTTTCCAAAAAAAAAACATCCTGCCGTGGATTCGCGGCCTAGCTTGCTACTAGTTTTATACGGCACTCTGAAACTTGGATCAATCATCCATGCCTTAATCGGCAATAGGAAAACGACAAGAGATGAGCAATCCTGTCCCACGCAGGCAAGCAAGATACTCAATCCGTTGTTTTATACGCGGCCACAAACTCTTCCAAATATCTATCTATACCTAATAATAAAGAAAATAAGCTTTCCGTGGTTCGGTCCGTTTGGTTTCTTCGTCCGTTTGCTTGGTCCGTCTGTGTCGTTAGTTTCGTTCGCTCATAACGCATAGCGCCGAACGGGACCGTGTTGAATACGGAGTCCCGGTCGATCTCGGGATCCCGCAACGTGCGTACCTAGAGCATCGTGTCTCCTCTTTTCGGTTGGTTCCAACTTGGAGGTGCGGGAATCGATCCTGATGCCACCCTAGGCCGAAGGCGCCAGATCGTCACCACCGCAAGCAGTCTGCGGCCAGATCTTCCCATTGTTGCCTGCAACTGCAAGAGATCCCCACATCTGCCTCCAAGAGTTCCCCGCCGGTGCGTCCTGACCACTACGTACAGGCTACAACGATGCTTCCCAATCATCATGCCACGGGACGAAGTCCAGGACGACAAGCCCACAAGGCCACGGCGACACGATTCCAGGTCATTGATAAACCAACATTAGCACAGGCAACTCGGTTATGCGTTCGCGTCACGGCGGCAGGGCGAGGCGCTCTTGGCGATGGTGGTGGATGAGGGCAGTGGGTTCAAGCCACACCTTGGAGCCTGTGGCTGACGATCATCAAGAACGGCTACCGCGACCACGGGGACGTTGGCAAGCCACGGGGCCTGCAGCTCGTCGAGCTGCGCGCGGAGGAGGTGGAGCGCGGCACGGGTCAGGACGGTTCGGGATTGGAAAGGGCCGGCGAAGGCATCCGCGAGGAGCCAGCGGAGGTGGCGCTGGAGGAGCGGCGCGGCGGCTCTATGGCGGAAGGCCGCGAGGGAGTAGGCTGGGGCGGCGTACATAGGATTGCATCGTGCTCTCTCTCCGCAACTCAGTTGTGATATTTCTTAATTCTATCTATCGATTTTGGACTAGATGTTATATGTAGTGAACCGAACCTTGCTCTAGCTGCGGGGAGAGCTACTGGAGATTTGGAGGGAGTTTCATGGAACGGCGCCGTGCTGCAGCGATCCTTATGTATGCAGTTGTGGCCTGCATGAATTAAAGGAGAACGTTGCATGTAGGAGTGAGCTAAACTAAAACGACAATGCGATGATGGCAGGTAGCACACCAGATGGTGAGATGGGCAGCCAGGCAGAAGCAGTAGCGCTGTAGAGAGATTGTTCCAAAGGTAGAGGGTAGGCCGACTACATCTTTCTCAGCCCAAAGAGCACGTCGCCCGCGCGCATTTTTTTGCTATTCGCTCGATGAGATCCACCCAAGAGGAGAAGGGGGAAACGAGGGAGGTCGTCGTGCATATAGTGGAAGAGGGGGAACCCGAGAGAAGTGGTGGATCATTCGGTTGATGTAAAGACTTTTCTTTTTTCTTTTTTCTTCTATTTTGACGTTAACGAATTTTACTCTTTCGCAGCAACGCGCGGGCATTATCCTAGTACCTAATAATAAAGGAGCTAAGGTTTCTGCCAAAATTTTCGTCAACGCTTTTTTTTGGACCGTTTTGCCCTCCCACCAAATCGCATAATACATCAAAGTGCCACAATACCGGTTTGTTTGTTCTTGTTCTTCCATCCCGGCCTTCCCCACGCACGACGAGAGCAGCTGCCGGTATCCTCCACAGCACCTTGCACTCGGTGCCTCCGGCCTCTACCACGGGCATGGCCGCCGCTGGCATCCCCATCCACCTCGCGTGCTGCCGATCGAAGGCTCTCCTCTCTTTCGATGCTCCTACCCTGACCCGCATCGATGCTCCTTACCCTGAGATCTACCACCAACCCGGGGACGGCGGAGCCAGCAATCGGCGCTGCTGGGATGATTGCCAATAGTAATTAACTAATTATTGCGGAGCCGGATTCCATCCAGGTGAAGAGGAGTTGCGTGGGATCCATGCTCGGTGCTCCCATCCGCCGCATGGCCGTTCCCATCCATGGCCGCGACGGGCGAGCCTGGTCCGTGCTTTCAGGCCGTCCCGTGGACGACATAAGTGCCGTAGAGGATGGATGGAGGCCGTGGTCCAGCTCCGAGATCGACAGTTGGATGCGGTGGTCGAGTGCATCAACGCTGTGGTCTACTGATCTGGCGACTAGCACTGATCTACTTCCTCTATGTTGGGGATTAGTTTGTGGCCTTTTATTGGTCACACCAGTCTCTGGCTCCTGGTTGCCTTCACGTGAATACTTGATGCTGTAACTCTGAAATTACATGATGTTAAACTGCAGTTGGTCGAGAGAATAGACTAATCAATGAGCTTGGCTCAATCTAATGTCCACTGGCTTTGTCTCACGGAACAAAAGGTCATGCTACATGCAATCCTAAAAATGGTTCATAATTTTCTACATTTACCTCATCAACAGCCAGAAAAGAATGGAGAGTAGATTTTTTTCTAAGTGTGTCGATACATATATATCTAGAAAAAATTAAGTCACATAAAAGTATATAAAATATTGTTAGAAATAGTTGAAGTGCGCGGTAATACAAGTCAATGTAGCGAGGGCTTGGCAACAACATTTTCTTAGGATTAATCGTGCTGGTCGTGGATAGAAAAAATGTGACCACCTTTATATTAGGTATAGATATATATACCTAATAATAAATGAGCTAATAATTCTGCCAAAATTTTCTTCCAATTTTTTTGGACCGTTTTGCCCTTCCACCAAAATACATATTACAGACCTTGCCACCGCTTAAGTGAAAAACGGTTCGGTTATCGCTGGGTTTCTGGTAAGGTCGCTGGTCGCTCCTGGGCCGGTAGGTCTGCTTCATATCAATGGGCCACAAGCTACACGAGAGGGCTAATGACACAGCCAATACTTTATATTCAATAATCCCACCTCGCTCCATTATAATGAGTTCATCCGGTTTATATACCTAAACTTTCTTGAATTAGCAAGCCTCCAAGAACAACCAGCAGGAAAACCATTGTATGGTCCACCATGTAATGGTGAGGAAGGAAATTAACTTGCCCAAGGCGGTCTGCGAGCCAGGAAAGAGAAGCAAATTAACTTGCCCAAGATCTGACAGAGACCAAGGCGCAGTAACATGGGAGGGCTAGCGCTCACGGGGAGGAGAAGCCGCGGCCCTGCGTGCGAGAGGGATGGGAAGCGAGAAAGTGGCGCGTGTGATAGAGGAGAGGATGATGCCAATGGCCGAGGCGGCGGACGGAGGACAGTAGCGCTCGCGGGGTGGCGGCGCTGAGGGAAATCGAGCGGCGCTCGTCATGTGGCGCTAGGGTTGGGTGCAGGTAGTGGTCGACTTGGGCACTTGGGCCAGTCCGGCTGCTTGAGATGGGCTTTTATCCTTACCTTTTTCTTTCTCTACTAAACTTTTCAGGGAATTGGAGAAACGCCCAAGTGCCCAAGTCAACCACATGATACAAATTGGCTTCAAAACACGCTGAAGATTACTTGTCAAATTAAATAATTTTTGAGAGTTCGGAGATGGCAAAGAGAAAAAAGTCTCATGGGAAAATTATTCAGGCAATATAACAGGGGAGAAGCTGCCGCCTAAGAGATTTTCTTCAACATGAAAAGTTCACCGGTGCTGATAAAAAACAGGTGCCCACAATGGATGCTCGTGATTCATGGGGGAAATAGAGAAGGGGTGGAGAAGTAGCGACAAATGCGGCACGGAAGAAGTAGAGATGCAAACAATTTACTTATTTGACTTGCTAGGTACAACTTCCATGTATTATATGTGACGGAAATACATTTTTTATTTATTTTCAGCAGATTCTGTCATGTGATAAATTAAGTCTGGGATTTATGTAGTCCATCAAAATATAAACATAATTGTTGTGGAAAAATAGATGTCGGTGGGTCCCCGAGGTGGATGGTGGGGAGGCGCTGGTTAGTAGGTGAGGCTCGATAAATATTAATCAGTAGCAACTCAAGGACATATTCGCTATTAATAACAAATATATTTATTTTACTTAAATATATAGGCTTAACATTTGGTCTATCCGTAGCAACGCACGACCCTACGGATTTACAAAGTTCCACTCCTACATAAACCGGCCAGATCGTCTCTTCGGAGATATCCGATAAATTGGTGAGATCTCCAATCATTATTGTTTCCCATCGATCTCCTTTGGCGATGCGTCGCGGCGAGCAAAGACTTCGGGAGACAGCGCGCTACAGATGGATAGCCGACCAGAATCTACTGCCTCCGCCCACAGGATACACTTCGCTGGCTCGGCATTGTTCGTGTTCCTCTCCCGGTGCAACGCACGGGCACTTTTGCTAGTAAGAAAATAAAGTTGATTATTAAATAACACGAAATTATGTAAAAAAAATATTTCGGGTGAATTAAATGTGTTCCTTAAGGTTGGTCAGTTTATGTCATACGCAATGACTTGGGAGCTTTCGTGGAGGTGGGCAGTCGTCGCCATTCTTTTGTTGTCGACCCGCTCATGAGTTAGATTCTCACAAGCAGAGAAGGTTTTGATGCTGCGGCTGGACCGGGGATCCCAAATATCCAGATAGATTGCAACAGTCTAGTGACTGTACGTCAGCATCAGGATGAAAATCAAGTTCTCATTGAAGGTACTCACGTCGTGACTGAGATGAATGAGCTCTCTGCAAGGACACGTCAAGTTTCTTTTTGTTGGTCGAGATGCAACTAATGCGGCACATACCTGCTGTGCCGAAGATGTGTTCTCCAGTCGCATCCCCAAAGCGATTTGGGCCGTGGACAAAAAAATGTTTCCAGTTGCTTCCCCCAAAGTCGCTTTTTGTTCGGCGCCCCGATACGGTGTCCGACGCTTGGAGCCCGTCCCCGCCCCATAGAGGACGCACTGGGGACGCCGGACGCACCGAAAAGCGAGGCGGGAAGTGGCGGGGGCCCGTCAGCGTTACATTGAATTTTAACCTAACCGTCGCCTACCTCGCGACGAAAGTTATTAGCGCGCTGCGACGGTGCAGTTCCCGTGGAGACGCAGCGAAGTGTCTCGTCGCGCCTCGCTCTGTGTGCCGGTGTTAATGACCGCCACCGCTCCCCCGCCTCCCTCTGGTCTATAAAAAAGGGCCGCCTCTCATCGTCCCTCTCACACACAAACCCTAGTGCCTCTTTCCCCAACCATAGCTGCCACCATCTGAAGAGTCGACACCATGGCTGGTAGAGGCCAAGGCCGAGCTCGCGGCCGTGGTCGTGGTCGTGGCCGCGGCCGCGACAGAGCTGCACACTCGTCATCGCCTGCGACACCATCATCGTCCTCATCGTCGGACAGGCAGGACGAGGAGGGGCATGTGCTGTTCGAGTTCATCGTCATCCTCAAGGGCGACCCACACGGCATCCAGAGGCTTCCGGACGACTTCGTCGCCGACGACGAGCGCCCAGGCTCGCTGCATCTGCGGGAGGATGGCTGACACTGCTGTCGGTGGATCGTCGATGTGATCTACGACGCGCGCGGCAAGATGTACCTCCACATCGGCTGGGAGAAGTTCGCGCGCTACCACCGCCTCGAAGCCGGCTTCGTGCTCGTGTTCTCCTACTTCGGCGACAGGGACATGAGCGTCAAGGTGTTCGATGAGACGTGTTGCCGCCGGAACTACCACTGCGACAACGCCGAGGAGGACGACGACTGAAGAGTGTTGTTTCTTCGCAGCGAAAAAATGCACAAAGATTTCTGGATGTTCTTCCTCGGAAGAATCAACAGGGGCACCCTTACCAGCTGGATTTTCCAGTTTGGGTGACTAGGTGTGCCCTCAAGTGTTTTTTCTTGGCAGCGAACACACGAAACCTTCGATACCCGACCTAGTTAGGTTTAGTTTTTTTGCAATCTTTTATATTTGTGTCAACCATGGTTCAAACTATGTATTAGTTTGTGGAAAACCATGTTCCAAACTATATCTTTATATCTTTATGTAAATCACGTTTCAAATTATGTATTAGTTTATGGAATATTTCTTCTCTTTATTGAAATAAAAATGTAAAAACATAAATAAAAAATTAATGTTTGGACGCGGCGTTTGGGGACGCGACTGGGGATCGACGTCCCCCAAGCGCGACACAAACGAAACCCGTCCCCCAAACATTCAATCCCGTGCCGTTTAAGAGACGATTTGAGCGACGCGGCTGAAGATGCTCTTAAGCGTTTGTTTCGGTTCGAGTTGATGTAATACGTGGATTCTTGCCTGATACTATAATTTAGTCTGAATGTAACCACTATCGTCTTTTAATCGGTATACCAGAGGATTGCGATTAAAAAAAAACAATATAGGATTAAGCACATGGCACGTGAGATGTAGCTAATGACCGAATTAGACTAGACCAACCGAGGAGGAAAGTCCAGCCACGAGCTAGGTTGAAATTTCGTTCGCTCTTCCTTCGGAGCATCGATGGACAACGACGGCCGGCCGGCGGTACGTTCGCTCGGGACAGCAGACGTCTCCATGAATTTGTATATCGGCCAGACTCGCTACTTATTAAAATAGGGATTTGCTAGTTCTGAGCTAGAGGAGAACTAACTTCGTGCTCAGTTAAGTTTTTACACCATTTAATTCGCATCATGATTCGTGCTAGTCTTGAGTTGCAACATGACTTGTAACTAAGATTGATGGCATCATCTGACTGAGAACAAAGTTAGCTCACGATCGACTGAGAAATAATCACACCCTTGAAAATAATATACATGGCGTACTTAGTGCATCAAAAATCTAATCAAAGCGGTGATGATATCCGGCGATCGAGTTTAGTGCTGACTGACCACGAGTTCACATGTGGAAGAAGGGCGTGAAGTACGTCGACGATGCTCGATCGTGATCTCTGAAAGCAACCTAGGCGGCTACGCATTTTTCTCTCTTTGATTGATCTCCATCCATGCAACATGTTCCTTGTTACTGTGCGTGCGTGCGCACGTGTCGATGGAATTATCCATTTGACGGTCTCGACGTCCTATATATTTCAGGGTTTTTCCTTGGCGATTGATGATGCGAAGGTTTAGTTTGACTTTCGATTGCTTCGAGGATGAAGAGGAGTACCATCTAACAGGCAGCATGTAAATGTAAGGTTGCAGGATTAGTCCGACTTTCAGTTGTAGTAGTACTAGATCTAGTAGCTTGAGTTAAGACATGTCTCTAGTGGATTTTGCTAGAGTAATCAAATGAGGGTGACTACTCTTAGGGCTACCATTTGTTTTCCTACCAAAATGTCAATTCATGGTGGGTAACGGTCATACGATGGGTGGGGGTGATAGGGAGGCTCCGATGACCGGAGCTCCGCTACGGATAATGCGTCACTACAGGAATGGGCCGATATGTCGGTGTAGCGTGTTTTAGCTGTCGGTGTAGGCTACGCCGAGGTGAGCCCTCGGCATAGCTCCTCGGCGACTACCTCCCTCGGCGGAGTCACAATTGCCATCGGCGTAGCCCGGCCCTCGGCATAGGCAAAACCGTCGGCATACAAATTTCCTTTTCCAAAAAAAAAATCGACACAAAAAATCTTTTTGTGATATGCCGACGACAAAACCCTCGGCATAGAGTTTTAAATTTTTTCAAATTTTAACTACTCCAGCCTCAGCAGCTTAACATCTCGGTCGCGTAGAAAGCCGGAACAAAACGGTTCCAGCCGCGTCCCCCAAATTCCATTTTTGTCTGATGGGCCCCGATACGGTGTCCGGCGCCCCGAGCCCGTCCCTGTCCCACAGGGGACGCACCGGGCATGCCGGACACAACGAAAAGCAACGTGAAGCGACGCGCCAGCGGCTTGGAAGCCTAAAACCCCGTCGCCTACCTTTGGTCAAGCGATGTTAATGGTGTCCCTGTTTTCCAAGGCGACGCAGGGACGCGTCTCGTCGTGCATGGCCGCGTGGCCATCCGCGCCGGCGTTATTGTGTGCAACCACCCGCTGTCGCCGATGTACGTTAAGACGCTCTCCAGTTCGTCCCCCAGTTTCTCACCGCTCCCAAACCTTCTCCTCGCCGCCCCCAGATCTTCTCCTCGCCGCTCCAAAAATGTCGGGCTTGTCCTCCCGCAAGATCGCCGCGGCGAACGGCTTCGGCCGTGGCAGCCTAACCGTGGCGGAGGCGTGGGCGTTGTACCACGCCCGATATCTAGTCCCGCCGGACATGCGGCTGCCAAGCAGCGGCGGCTGGAAGATGGCCGTGAACGGCATTGGCGTCTCGCCGTCACCGAAGCAAGGCACGGACCAATGGAGGGACGACATAAAGGCCCGGCGGGCTCAACTCAGCGCCGAGGAGCGGTTGGATCCGACGTGGGCGGCCAACAACAACGACGACTGGTGGAAGGCGTACTTCAAGGCGAAGTACGACGTCGAGATGCACAGCAACGACGGGCTCGTCGGTGGGCCCAACAGCTGGAACAAGGACGGCCGCGCCCTGTTCTGGGGCGTTCCGGGGCGCACCCTCGAGAACGTCATCCGCGGCATCCGCAACAGCGCTCCAAGGTTGGAGATGCCATCGTCACCGCCCACCGCAATGGCAGCCGAGGAGGACGACGTACTCGTCCTCCTCGAACTCTTCTTCCTCAGGACCGGCCCGATCGACGCCGTCCTCGTCGTACCGCTCGGCGCCCTACAGCGTCCCCAAACGCGAGGTGAAGGAGGAGCCGGCGACGCCCGTCAACACGAGGCGTGCAGCGGCAGCCGGCGGCAGCAAGAGTGGCGCGATGATGCCCTCCTCATCCCGAAGCCGTAGGAGAAAGAGGAGCTGGAGGAAGCGTCGCAGGCGGCGCTGCTGGCGGAGTACGAGCGGCAGCAGCGGCTTATCGCCAGCAGCGACGACCCCGAGGACTGCCCAGGGCTGCGGGCGGCGTTCTTGGCGTCGCTCAACGACAAGGACGCCTGGAGGGGCGACGTCGAGACGGCGATCGCCATGTCCATCCGCGACTCCGGCAAGCCGCTCGTGGACCTCACCGACGACGGCGAGGCAGGACCAAGCGGCTTGGTGAAGGACGAGCCCGTCGACGAGCCCGCGTCAAGCAGGAGGTCGTCACCGACGACATGTACAACTTCCAGCAGTACTACGACGCCTCCGGCCGCCGCAAGTACTTCTAGATTAGGTTTAGTTTAAATTTAGTCAAATTTCGTTCGAATCTATGTAAGTTTGGACGAATCTAATCGAATCTCGCTTAAGTTTAAAATTTCCGAAATTTTGTTTGGGGGACGCGACTGGGGAGCGACGTCCCCCAAACGCGGCACGAACGAAACACGTCCCCCAAATGCTCGATCCGGCGCATTTTGGGGAACGGTTTGGGGGACGCGACTGAAGATGCTCTTAACTTCTTGGTTACATTCGGATGAACTTCCATTAAATAATTGACACCTTGCTAATAATAATAGCATATCAACCATATTAACCCTTGGACCGTGATGTCACACCTCTTTATTTTTGAATTCCAGACAATTACTTAAGTAACAACAATGAATATATATAAGTAATAATAATATTGAATTAAAATACCAATAAATTGATTTTATTTTTTGGTCTTTTTTCTATTTAATATGAAATAATTAATATCATTAAATTGGAAAATTGAAATTCCACAAATAATATGTCTAAATAGATCAGAAAAATGAGAGGAATATAAATATGCCGTCCAGTTTGCTATCTTGCCAAAACGTCCCCTCGGGAGATGCGAAATGGTCGTACCGGGCGCGCTGGTGCACCGTTTGCCAACACGCTAAACGGACAAAAATTAGCACATAAAGTGATGTGTTGTAGACCTAAAAACATTTTTTGCGGAATTTATTGAGCGACGGAAAGTGTACCCCTAGTTCAAATCCGGTCAGTTTCCAGCGGATTCGGCGGGACACCGCAGGAAGCCGCAGGGATTTCCAGATAGCTAGCGCGCACATATGGCATGTGATATGTGGTGCGGAGGCGGTGTCCTACCACTACGCGGAGGTCTCGCGCAATACTAACATGCGCCACATATAGCTGCTGAAGGAGATATGCCCTAGAGGCAATAATAAAGTGGTTATTATTTATATCTTTATGTTTATGATAAATGTTTATATATCATGCTAGAATTGTATTAACCGAAACATTAGTACATGTGTGATATGTAGACAAACAAGAAGTCCCTAGTATGCCTCTTAAACTAGCTTGTTGATTAATGGATGATTAGTTTCATAATCATGAACATTGGATGTTATTAATAACAAGGTTATGTCATTGTGTGAATGATGTAATGGACACACCCAATTAAGCGTAGCATAAGATCTCGTCATTAAGTTATTTGCTATAAGCTTTCGATACATAGTTACCTAGTCCTTATGACCATGAGATCATGTAAATCACTTATACCGGAAAGGTACTTTGATTACACCAAACACCACTGCGTAAATGGGTGGCTATAAAGGTGGGATTAAGTATCCGGAAAGTATGAGTTGAGGCATATGGATCAACAGTGGGATTTGTCCATCCCGATGACGGATAGATATACTCTGGGCCCTCTCGGTGGAATGTCGTCTAATGTCTTGCAAGCATATGAATGAGTTCATAAGAGACCACATACCACGGTACGAGTAAAGAGTACTTGTCGGAGACGAGGTTGAACAAGGTATAGAGTGATACCGAAGATCAAACCTCGGACAAGTAAAATATCGCGAGACAAAGGGAATTGGTAATGTATGTGAATGGTTCATTCGATCACTAAAGTCATCGTTGAATATGTGGGAGCCATTATGGATCTCCAGATCCCGCTATTGGTTATTGGTCGGAGTGAGTACTCAACCATGTCCACATAGTTCTCGAACCGTAGGGTGACACACTTAAAGTTGGATGTTGAAATGGTAGTACTTGAATTATGGAATGAAGTTCGAATATTTGTTCGGAGTCCCGGATGAGATCCCGGACATCACGAGGAGTTCCGGAATGGTCCGGAGAATAAGATTCATATATAGGATGTCATTTTATGTGAAATAAAATGTCGCGGAAGGTTCTATGGAAGGTTCTAGAAGGTTCTAGAAAAGTCCGGAAGAAACCACCAAGGAAGGTGGAGTCCACAAGGGACTCCACCTCCATGGCCGGCCAGCCCTAGTGGGGGTGGAGTCCCAAGTGGACTCCACCATAGGGGGCCGGCCACCCCCCACATGGGAGGTGGGAATCCCACCTTTGGGTGGGAGTCCTAGTTGGGCTAGGTTTCCCCCTCCTATGGAAGGTTTTGGTTTCGGTCTTATTCGAAGACTTGGACACCAACACTTGGGATCCACCTATATAATGAGGGGCCAAGGGAGGGGGCCGGCCACCCCAAGACCATAGCTTGGCCGCCCCCCTTGAGTGGCCACCCCCTCCCAAACCCTAGCTTTGCTCCTCCACTTCATATTGCCCGCGTAGCTTAGCGAAGCTCCGCCGGACTTCTACACCGCCACCGACACCACGCCGTCGTGCTGTCGGATTCAAGAGGAGCTACTACTTCCGCTGCCCGCTGGAACGGGGAGGTGGACGTCGTCTTCATCAACAACCGAACGTGTGACCGAGCACGGAGGTGCTGCCCGTTCGTGGCGCCGGAACCGATCGTGATCAAGATCTTCTACGCGCTTTGCAAGCGGCAAGTGATCGTCTACCGCAGCAACAAGAGCCTCATCTTGTAGGCTTTGGAATCTCTTCAAGGGTGAGACTCGATACCCCTCGTTGCTACCGTCTTCTAGATTGCATCTTGGCTTGGATTGCGTGTTCGCGGTAGGAAATTTTTGTTTTCTATGCAACGTTATCCTACAGTGGTATCAGAGCCGTGTCTATGCATAGATGGTTGCACGAGTAGAACACAATGGTTTGTGGGCGTTGATGCTCTTGTTATCTTTAGTTTGAGTACTTTGCATCTTTATGGCATAGTGGGATGAAGCGGCTCGGACTAACTTTACATGACCGCGTTCATGAGACTTGTTCCTCGTTCGACATGCAACTTGTATTGCATAAGAGGCTTTGCGGGTGTCTGTCTCTCCTACTATAGTAAAGATTCAATTTACTCTTCTATTGACAACATTAGTATCAACGTTGTGGTTCATGTTCGTAGGTAGATTAGATCTATATCGAAAACCCTAAACCACGTAAAATATGCAAACCAAATTAGAGACGTCTAACTTGTTTTTGCAGGGTTTGGTGATGTGATATGGCCATAATGTGATGATGAATATGTATGAGATGATCATTATTGTATTGTGGCAACCGGCAGCCTTATGGTTGTCTTTAAATTTCATGTTGAGTAGTTTTTCAAAGTAGTTGTAATAGTTGCTACATGGAGGACAATCATGAAGACGGTGCCATTGACCTTGGTGCTTCGCCGACGATGATGGAGATCATGCCCGAAGATGATGGAGATCATGTCCGTGCTTTGGAGATGAAGATCAAAGGCGCAAAGACAAAAGGGCCATATCATATCACATATGAACGCATGTGATGTTAATCCTTTTATGCATCTTATTTTGCTTAGATCGCGACGGTAGCATTATAAGATGATCCCTCACTAAAATCTCAAGATAATAAAGTGTTCATCCTTAGTAGCACCGTTATCAAGTCTTATCGTTTCGAAGCATCTCGTGATGATCGGATGTGATAGATTCGATAAGTACATACAACGGGTGCAAGACAGTTTTGCACATGCGGATACTAAGGTGGCCTTGATGAGCCTAGCATGTACAGACATGGTCTCGGAACACGTGATACCGAAAGGTAGAGCATGAATCATATGGTTGATATGATGAACACTTTGAGTGTTCACCATTGAAATCACACCTTTTCTCGTGATGATCGGGTTTAGGTGCGGTGGATTTGGTTCGTGTGATCACTAAGACAATGCGAGGGATATTGTTTTGAGTGGGAGTTCACTTAGGTTTTTAATTATGATTGAATTAAAATTTGAACTCAATTTGTCATAAACTTAGTCTAAACTATTGCAAATATATGTTGTAGAGATGGCGTCCCCAATCAATTTTAATCAGTTCCTAGAGAAAGAGAAACTTAAGAGCAACGGTAGCAACTTCACCGACTGGTTCCGTCATGTGAGGATCTTCCTCTCTGGCGGAAATCTGCAATTTGTGCTTGATGCACCGCTAGGTGACCCTCCTGCAGAAGATGAATCCGATGAAGTAAAAGCTGTTTACGCGACTCGGAAAACTCGGTACTCTCAAGTTCAGTGTGCCATCCTGTGCAGTCTGGAATCCGATCTTCAAAAACGTTTTGAGCACCATGATCCTCATGAGTTGATGAATGAGCTGAAAGCTATATTCGAGACTCATGCGGCAGTGGAATGCTATGAAGCATCGAAACATTTCTTCAGCTGTATGATGGAAGAAGGCAGCTCCGTTAGTGAGCACATGCTCGCCATGACCGGGCATGCGAAGAAACTCAGTGACTTGGGAATAGTGATTCCTAACAGACTGGGGATTAATCGTGTCCTTCAATCACTGCCACCAAGTTACAAGAACTTTGTGATGAACTACAATATGCAGAACATGAACAAGGAGTTACCTGAACTCTTTGGCATGCTAAAAGCTGCTGAGATTGAGATCAAGAAAGAGCACCAAGTGTTGATGGTCAACAAGACCACCAGTTTCAAGAAACAGGGCAAGTCTAAGGGAAAATTCAAGAAGGGTGGCAAGAAAGCTGCCACGCCTCCTATGAAACCTAAGAACGGCCCTAAGCCTGATGCTGAGTGCTATTACTGCAAGGAGAAGGGACACTGGAAGCGTAATTGCTCCAAGTATCTGGCTGATCTGAAGAGCGGCCTTGTCAAGAAGAAGAAAGAAGGTATATCTGATATACATGTTATAGATGTTTATCTCACTAGTTCTCGTTCTAGTACCTGGGTATTTGATACTGGTTCGGTTGCTCATATTTGTAACTCGAAACAGGAACTAAAGAATAAACGACAACTGCTGAAAGATGAAGTGACGATGCGCGTTGGAAATGGATCCAAGGTCAATGTGATCGCAGTCGGCACACTTCCTCTACATCTACCTTCGGGATTAGTTTTAAGCCTAAATAATTGCTATTATGTACCTGCGTTGAGCATGAACATTATATCTGGATCTTGTTTAATGCAAGACGGTTATTCATTCAAGTCCGAGAATAATGGTTGTTCTATTTTTATGAATAATATCTTTTATGGTCGAGCACCACAAAAGAATGGCTTATTTCTGTTAGATCTCGATAGTAGTGATACGCATATACATAACATTGATGCTAAGCGAATTAAACTTAATGATAATTCTACTTATATGTGGCACTGTCGTCTTGGTCATATTGGAGTGAAACGCATGAAGAAACTCCATACTGATGGATTACTTGAATCACTTGATTTTGAGTCACTTGATAGATGCGAAGCATGTCTAATGGGAAAAATGACAAAGACTCCATTTTCTGGTATGATGGAGCGAGCTACTGACTTATTGGAAATCATACATACCGATGTATGTGGACCAATGAGCGTAGCATCGCGCGGTGGTTATCGTTATGTTCTAACCTTCACGGATGATCTGAGTAGATATGGGTATATCTATTTCATGAAACATAAATCCGAAACTTTCGAGAAGTTTAAGGAATTTCAAAGTGAAGTAGAAAATCAACGTAACAAGAAGATCAAATTTCTACGATCTGATCATGGAGGTGAATATCTGAGTTATGAGTTTGGCATGCATTTAAAGAAATGCGGAATACTTTCACAATTGACACCGCCGGGAACACCTCAACGAAACGGTGTGTCCGAACGTCGTAATCGAACTCTCTTAGATATGGTTCGTAGTATGATGTCTCTTACTGATTTGCCGTTATCATTTTGGAGTTATGCATTAGAGACAGCCGCATTCACTTTAAATAGAGCACCATCAAAATCCGTAGAAACGACACCGTATGAATTATGGTTTAATAAGAAACCTAAGCTGTCGTTCCTTAAAGTTTGGGGTTGCGAAGCCTATGTAAAGAAGTTACAACCGGACAAGCTAGAACCCAAAGCGGAGAAATGCGTCTTCATAGGTTACCCTAAGGAAACTATAGGGTACACTTTCTATCACAGATCCGAAGGCAAAATCTTTGTTGCTAAGAACGGAACCTTTCTTGAGAAAGAATTTCTCACTAAAGAAGTGACTGGAAGAAAAGTAGAACTCGATGAGATTGATGAATCTATACTCGTTGATCAGAGTAGCGCAGCCGAAGTTGTACTGTACGCCTACACCGGCAACAGAGGAAGCTAATGATAATGATCATGAAACTTCGAACGAGGAAACTACTGAACCTCGCAGATCGACAAGGGAACGTGCCACTCCTGATTGGTATGATCCTTGTCTAAATGTCATGATTGTAGATAACAATGATGAGGACCCTGCGACGTATGAAGAAGCGATGATGAGCCCAGATTCCAACAAATGGCAAGAAGCCATGAAATCCGAAATGGGATCCATGTATGATAACAAAGTATGGACTTTGGTAGATTTACCTGATAGCCGAAAGGTTGTCGAGAATAAATGGATCTTCAAGAGAAAAACAGATGCTGATATTACTGTCTATAAAGCTCGACTTGTCGCAAAGGGTTTCCGACAAATTCAAGGAGTTGACTACGATGAGACTTTCTCACCTGTAGCGAAGCTAAAATCTGTGAGGATTTTGTTAGCAATAGCTGCATTTTTCGATTATGAGATTTGGCAGATGGATGTCAAAACGGCGTTCCTTAATGGAGACATTGAGGAAGAGTTGTATATGGTACAACCCAAAGGTTTTGTCGATCCTAAAAATGCTGACAAAGTATGCAAACTTCAGCGTTCAATCTATGGACTGAAGCAAGCATCAAGAAGTTGGAACCGACGCTTTGATAAGGTGATCAAAGACTTCGGGTTTATACAGTGTCATGGAGAGGCCTGTATTTACAAGAAAGTGAGTGGGAGCTCTGTAGCATTCCTGATATTATATGTAGATGACATATTATTGATCGGGAATGATATAGAACTATTAAGCAGTGTTAAGGGTTATTTGAATAATAGTTTTTCAATGAAAGACCTTGGTGAAGCATCGTATATATTAGGCATCAAGATTTATAGAGATAGATCAAGACGCCTAATAGGGCTATCACAGAGTACATATCTGGACAAGATTCTAAAGAAGTTTAGAATGGACGAAAGTAAGAAAGGGTTCTTACCTATGTTACCAGGCAAGGTATTGAGTAAAACTCAAGGACCGGCTACGGCAGAAGAAAGAGAAAGGATGAGTAACATCCCCTATGCCTCGGCAGTAGGATCTATCATGTATGCCATGCTATGTACAAGACCGGATATAGCACATGCTGTTAGTTTGACTAGCAGATATCAAAGTGATCCAGGAATGGAACACTGGACAGCGGTCAAGAATATCCTGAAGTACTTGAAAAGAACTAAGGATATGTTTCTTTGTTATGGAGGTGACCAAGAGCTCGTTGTAACAAGTTACACCGATGCAAGTTGGAACACTGATCCTGATGACTCTAAGTCACAATCTGGGTACGTGTTTATATTGAATGGTGCTGCAGTAAGCTGGGCAAGCTCGAAGCAGTGCACGGTGGCGAAGTCTTCAACAGAATCAGAGTACATAGCGGCTTCAGAGGCTTCATCAGAAGCGGTATGGATGAAGAGGTTCATTGTAGAGCTCGGTGTGGTTCCTAGTGCATTGGACCCATTAATCATTTACTGTGATAACATGGGTGCCATCGCCAATGCACAAGAGCCAAGGTCACACAAGAGGCTGAAGCATATCAAGCTGCGTTACCACTCGATTCGCGAGTACATCGAAGATGGAGAAGTAAAGATTTGCAAAGTACACACTGATCTGAATGTAGCAGATCCGTTGACTAAAGCTCTCCCTAGGGCAAAGCATGACCAACACCAAAATGCCATGGGTGTTAGGTATATTACAATGTAATCTAGATTATTGACTCTAGTGCAAGTGGGAGACTGAATGAGATATGCCCTAGAGGCAATAATAAAGTGGTTATTATTTATATCTTTATGTTTATGATAAATGTTTATATATCATGCTAGAATTGTATTAACCGAAACATTAGTACATGTGTGATATGTAGACAAACAAGAAGTCCCTAGTATGCCTCTTAAACTAGCTTGTTGATTAATGGATGATTAGTTTCATAATCATGAACATTGGATGTTATTAATAACAAGGTTATGTCATTGTGTGAATGATGTAATGGACACACCCAATTAAGCGTAGCATAAGATCTCGTCATTAAGTTATTTGCTATAAGCTTTCGATACATAGTTACCTAGTCCTTATGACCATGAGATCATGTAAATCACTTATACCGGAAAGGTACTTTGATTACACCAAACACCACTGCGTAAATGGGTGGCTATAAAGGTGGGATTAAGTATCCGAAAGTATGAGTTGAGGCATATGGATCAACAGTGGGATTTGTCCATCCCGATGACGGATAGATATACTCTGGGCCCTCTCGGTGGAATGTCGTCTAATGTCTTGCAAGCATATGAATGAGTTCATAAGAGACCACATACCACGGTACGAGTAAAGAGTACTTGTCAGGAGACGAGGTTGAACAAGGTATAGAGTGATACCGAAGATCAAACCTCGGACAAGTAAAATATCGCGAGACAAAGGGAATTGGTAATGTATGTGAATGGTTCATTCGATCACTAAAGTCATCGTTGAATATGTGGGAGCCATTATGGATCTCCAGATCCCGCTATTGGTTATTGGTCGGAGTGAGTACTCAACCATGTCCACATAGTTCTCGAACCGTAGGGTGACACACTTAAAGTTGGATGTTGAAATGGTAGTACTTGAATTATGGAATGAAGTTCGAATATTTGTTCGGAGTCCCGGATGAGATCCCGGACATCACGAGGAGTTCCGGAATGGTCCGGAGAATAAGATTCATATATAGGATGTCATTTTATGTGAAATAAAATGTCGCGGAAGGTTCTATGGAAGGTTCTAGAAGGTTCTAGAAAAGTCCGGAAGAAACCACCAAGGAAGGTGGAGTCCACAAGGGACTCCACCTCCATGGCCGGCCAGCCCTAGTGGGGGTGGAGTCCCAAGTGGACTCCACCATAGGGGGCCGGCCACCCCCCACATGGGAGGTGGGAATCCCACCTTTGGGTGGGAGTCCTAGTTGGGCTAGGTTTCCCCCTCCTATGGAAGGTTTTGGTTTCGGGTCTTATTCGAAGACTTGGACACCAACACTTGGGATCCACCTATATAATGAGGGGCCAAGGGAGGGGGCCGGCCACCCCAAGACCATAGCTTGGCCGCCCCCCTTGAGTGGCCGGCCACCCTCCCCAAACCCTAGCTTTGCTCCTCCACTTCATATTGCCCGCGTAGCTTAGCGAAGCTCCGCCGGACTTCTACACCGCCACCGACACCACGCCGTCGTGCTGTCGGATTCAAGAGGAGCTACTACTTCCGCTGCCCGCTGGAACGGGGAGGTGGACGTCGTCTTCATCAACAACCGAACGTGTGACCGAGTACGGAGGTGCTGCCCGTTCGTGGCGCCGGAACCGATCGTGATCAAGATCTTCTACGCGCTTTTGCAAGCGGCAAGTGATCGTCTACCGCAGCAACAAGAGCCTCATCTTGTAGGCTTTGGAATCTCTTCAAGGGTGAGACTCGATACCCCTCGTTGCTACCGTCTTCTAGATTGCATCTTGGCTTGGATTGCGTGTTCGCGGTAGGAAAATTTTTGTTTTCTATGCAACGTTATCCTACAGCTGCTTCACAAAAAAAACCCGTTTTGAAACCCCTAAAATAAAAAAAACCATCGCCCATGGGTCGGATTGGAAATCCACTCCCGGGGCCTTGCTTCCCATCCCAGGGACCACACACGTGCCAAATATGGCCTCGTTCCGACAAACTATGCGGTGTCACGGGCCGTTTCCTACTCATTTGCCCTAAAAGCCATAGAACTCCGGACGTGATAGCCCTGTTTGTGAAGGGTTTTCCAAAATAATTGCCGTATCCTAATTCCGACTTTTGGAGTGGTTAGTAGGACACATAAAATGACGCCATGCGGCTCCGCGGGATTTTCTGACTTCGTTTAAATTGCCATTTGGCCAAAACGGGCCCCCACGGAGATGCGGTATGGCCGTACCGGGCGCGCTGGTGCACCCGTTCACCATCGCGCTAAACGGAAAAAAATTAGCACATAAAGTGATGTGTCGTAGACCTAAAAACATTTTTCCGGAATTTATTGAGCGACGGAAAGTGTACCCCTAGTTCAAATCCGGTCAGTTTCCAGCGGATTCGGCGGGACACCGCAGGAAGCCGCATGGATTCCCAGATAGCTAGCGCGCACATATGGCATGTGATATGTGGTGCGAAGGCGGTGTCCTACCACTACGCGGAGGTCTCGCGCAATACTAAAATGCGCCCCATGTAGCTGCTTCACAAAAAAACCCGTTTTGGCACCCCGAAAATGAAAAAACGATCGCCCATGGTTCGGATTGGAAATCCGCTCCCGGGACCTTGCTTCCCATCCCAGAGACCACACACGTGCCAAATATGGCCGTAGTCCGATAATCTATGCGGTGTCACGGGCTGTTTCCTACTCATTTGCCCTAAAAACCAGAGAACTTTGGACGTGATAGACATGTTTGTGAAGGGTTTCCAAAAATAATTGCCGTATCCTAATTCCGAATTTTGGAGTGGTTACTAGGGCACATAAAATAACGCCATGAGGCTTCGCGGGATTTTCTGACTTCATTTAAATTGCCATCGGGCCAAAAATGGGCCCCACGGAGATGCGGTATGGTCGTACCGGGCGCGCTGGTGCACCCGTTCACCATCGCTCTAAAAGGAAAAAAATAGCACATAAAGTGATGTGTCGTAGACCTAAAAATATTTTTCCCGGAATTTATTGAGCGACGGAAAGTGTAGCCCTAGTTCAAATCTGGTCACAGCGGATTCGGCGGGACACCGTAGGAAGCCGCATGAATTCCAGATAGCTAGCGCGCACATATGGCATGTGATATGTTGTGCGAAGGCCGTGTCCTACCACTACGCGGAGATCTCGCGCAATACTAAAATGTGTCCATGTAGCTGCTTCACAGAAAAAAGCTATTTTGGCATCCTAGGGACCACGCACGTGTCAAATATGGCCTCGTTCCGACAAACTATGCGGTGTCACGGACCGTTTCCTACTCATTTCCCCTAAAAACCATAGAACTCCGTGAAGGAGATATGCCCTATAGGCAATAATAAAGTGGTTATTATTTATATCTTTATGTTTATGATAAATGTTTATATATCATGCTAGAATTGTATTAACCGAAACATTAGTACATGTGTGATATGTAGACAAACAAAAAGTCCCTAGTATGCCTCTTAAACTAGCTTGTTGATTAATGGATGATTAGTTTCATAATCATGAACATTGGATGTTATTAATAACAAGGTTATGTCATTGTGTGAATGATGTAATGGACACACCCAATTAAGCGTAGCATAAGATCTCGTCATTAAGTTATTTGCTATAAGCTTTCGATACATAGTTACCTAGTCCTTATGACCATGAGATCATGTAAATCACTTATACCGGAAAGGTACTTTGATTACACCAAACACCACTGCGTAAATGGGTGGCTATAAAGGTGGGATTAAGTATACGGAAAGTATGAGTTGAGGCATATGGATCAACAGTGGGATTTGTCCATCCCGATGACGGATAGATATACTCTGGGCCCTCTCGGTGGAATGTCGTCTGATGTCTTGCAAGCATATGAATGAGTTCATAAGAGACCACATACCACGGTACGAGTAAAGAGTACTTGTCAGGAGACGAGGTTGAACAAGGTATAGAGTGATACCGAAGATCAAACCTCGGACAAGTAAAATATCGCGAGACAAAGGGAATTGGTAATGTATGTGAATGGTTCATTCGATCACTAAAGTCATCGTTGAATATGTGGGAGCCATTATGGATCTCCAGATCCCGCTATTGGTTATTGGTCGGAGTGAGTACTCAACCATGTTCGCGCATAGTTCTCGAACCGTAGGGTGACACACTTAAAGTTGGATGTTGAAATGGTAGTACTTGAATATGGAATGGAGTTCGAATATTTGTTCGGAGTCCCGGATGAGATCCCGGACATCACGAGGAGTTCCGGAATGGTCCGGAGAATAAGATTCATATATAGGATGTCATTTTATGTGAAATAAAATGTCGCGGAAGGTTCTATGGAAGGTTCTAGAAAGTTCTAGAAAAGTCCGGAAGAAACCACCAAGGAAGGTGGAGTCCACATGGGACTCCACCTCCATGGCCGGCCAGCCCTAGGTGGGGAGGAGTCCCAAGTGGACTCCCCCATAGGGGGCCGGCCACCCCCCACATGGGAGGTGGAAATCCCACCTTTGGGTGGGAGTCCTAGTTGGGCTAGGTTTCCCCCTCTTATGGAAGGTTTTTTGTTCGGGTCTTATTCGAAGACTTGGACACCAACACTTGGGGATCCACCTATATAATGAGGGGCCAAGGGAGGGGGCCGGCCACCCCAAGACCACAAGCTGGCCGCCCCCTTGAGTGGCCGGCCACCCCCTCCCAAACCCTAGCCGCCCCCCTCTCCTCCATATAGCCCGCGTAGCTTAGCGAAGCTCCGCCGGACTTCTTCACCGCCACCGACACCACGCCGTCGTGCTGTCGGATTCAAGAGGAGCTACTACTTCCGCTGCCCGCTGGAACGGGGAGGTGGACGTCGTCTTCATCAACAACCGAACGTGTGACCGAGTACGGAGGTGCTGCCCGTTCGTGGCGCCGGAAACGATCGTGATCAAGATCTTCTACGCGCTTTTGCAAGCGGCAAGTGATCGTCTACCGCAGCAACAAGAGCCTCATCTTGTAGGCTTTGGAATCTCTTCAAGGGTGAGACTCGATACCCCCTCGTTGCTACCGTCTTCTAGATTGCATCTTGGCTTGGATTGCGTGTTCGCCGTAGGAAATTTTTGTTTTCTATGCAACGTTCTCCTACAGTGGTATCAGAGCCGTGTCTATGCATAGATGGTTGCACGAGTAGAACACAATGGTTTGTGGGCGTTGATGCTCTTGTTATCTTTAGTTTGAGTACTTTGCATCTTTGTGGCATAGTGGGATGAAGCGGCTCGGACTAACTTTACATGACCGCGTTCATGAGACTTGTTCCTCGTTCGACATGCAACTTGTATTGCATAAGAGGCTTTGCGGGTGTCTGTCTCTCCTACTATAGTAAAGATTCAATTTACTCTTCTATTGAAAACATTAGTATCAACGTTGTGGTTCATGTTCGTAGGTAGATTAGATCTCTCTCGAAAACCCTAAACCACGTAAAATATGCAAACCAAATTAGAGACGTCTAACTTGTTTTTGCAGGGTTTGGTGATGTGATATGGCCATAATGTGATGATGAATATGTATGAGATGATCATTATTGTATTGTGGCAACCGGCAGGAGCCTTATGGTTGTCTTTAAATTTCATGTTGAGTAGTATTTCAAAGTAGTTGTAATAGTTGCTACATGGAGGGCAATCATGAAGACGGCGCCATTGACCTTGACGCTACGCCGACGATGATGGAGATCATGCCCGAAGATGATGGAGATCATGTCCGTGCTTTGGAGATGAAGATCAAAGGCGCAAAGACAAAAGGGCCATATCATATCACATATGAACTGCATGTGATGTTAATCCTTTTATGCATCTTATTTTGCTTAGATCGCGACGGTAGCATTATAAGATGATCCCTCACTAAAATCTCAAGATAATAAAGTGTTCATCCTTAGTAGCACCGTTGCCAAGACTTGTCGTTTCGAAGCATCTCGTGATGATCGGGTGTGATAGAATCAACAAGTGCATACAACGGGTGCAAGACAGTTTTGCACATGCGGATACTAAGGTGGCCTTGACGAGCCTAGCATGTACAGACATGGTCTCGGAACACGTGATACCGAAAGGTAGAGCATGAATCATATGGTTGATATGATGAACACTTTGAGTGTTCGCCATTGAAGTCACACCTTTTCTCGTGATGATCGGGCTTAGGTGCGGTGGATTTGGTTCGTGTGATCACTAAGACAATGCGAGGGATATTGTTTTGAGTGGGAGTTCACCTAGATTTTTAATTATGTTGAATTAAAATTTGAACTCAATTTATCATAAACTTAGTCTAAACTATTGCAAATATATGTTGTAGAGATGGCGTCCCCAATCAATTTTAATCAGTTCCTAGAGAAAGAGAAACTTAAGAGCAACGGTAGCAACTTCACCGACTGGTTCCGTCATGTGAGGATTTTCCTCTCTGGCGGAAATCTGCAATTTGTGCTTGATGCACCGCTAGGTGACCCTCCTGCAGAAGATGAAACCGATGAAGTAAAAGCTGTTTACGCGACTCGGAAAACTCGGTACTCTCAAGTTCAGTGTGCCATCCTGTGCAGTCTGGAATCCGATCTTCAAAAACGTTTTGAGCACCATGATCCTCATGAGTTGATGAATGAGCTGAAAGCTATATTCGAGACTCATGCGGCCGTGGAATGCTATGAAGCATCGAAACATTTCTTCAGCTGTATGATGGAAGAAGGCAGCTCCGTTAGTGAGCACATGCTCGCCATGACCGGGCATGCGAAGAAACTCAGTGACTTGGGAATAGTGATTCCTAACAGACTGGGGATTAATCGTGTCCTTCAATCACTGCCACCAAGTTACAAGAACTTTGTGATGAACTACAATATGCAGAACATGAACAAGGAGTTACCTGAACTCTTTGGCATGCTAAAAGCTGCTGAGATTGAGATCAAGAAAGAGCACCAAGTGTTGATGGTCAACAAGACCACCAGTTTCAAGAAACAGGGCAAGTCTAAGGGAAAATTCAAGAAGGGTGGCAAGAAAGCTGCCACGCCTCCTATGAAACCTAAGAACGGCCCTAAGCCTGATGCTGAGTGCTATTACTGCAAGGAGAAGGGACACTGGAAGCGTAATTGCTCCAAGTATCTGGCTGATCTGAAGAGCGGCCTTGTCAAGAAGAAGAAAGAAGGTATATCTGATATACATGTTATAGATGTTTATCTCACTGGTTCTCGTTCTAGTACCTGGGTATTTGATACTGGTTCGGTTGCTCATATTTGTAACTCGAAACAGGAACTAAAGAATAAACGAAGACTACTGAAAGATGAAGTGACGATGCGCGTTGGAAATGGATCCAAAGTCGATGTGATCGCTGTCGGCACACTTCCTCTACATCTACCTTCGGGATTAGTTTTAAGCCTAAATAATTGTTATTTTGTACCCGCGTTGAGCATGAACATTATATCTGGATCTTGTTTAATGCAAGACGGTTATTCATTCAAGTCTGAGAATAATGGTTGTTCTATTTTTATGAATAATATCTTTTATGGTCGAGCACCACAAAAGAATGGCTTATTTCTGTTAGATCTCGATAGTAGTGATACGCATATACATAACATTGATGCTAAGCAAATTAAATTGAATGATAATTCTACTTATATGTGGCACTGTCGTCTTGGTCATATTGGAGTGAAACGCATGAAGAAACTCCATACTGATGGATTACTTGAATCACTTGACTTTGAGTCACTTGATAGATGCGAAGCATGTCTAATGGGAAAAATGACAAAGACTCCATTTTCTGGTATGATGGAGCGAGCTACTGACTTATTGGAAATCATACATACCGATGTATGTGGACCAATGAGCGTAGCATCGCGCGGTGGTTATCGTTATGTTCTAACCTTCACGGATGATCTGAGTAGATATGGGTATATCTATTTCATGAAACATAAATCCGAAACTTTCGAGAAGTTTAAGGAATTTCAAAGTGAAGTAGAAAATCAACGTAACAAGAAGATCAAATTTCTACGATCTGATCGTGGAGGTGAATATCTGAGTTATGAGTTTGGCATGCATTTAAAGAAATGCGGAATACTTTCACAATTGACACCGCCGGGAACACCTCAACGAAACGGTGTGTCCGAACGTCGTAATCGAACTCTCTTAGATATGGTTCGTAGTATGATGTCTCTTACTGATTTGCCGTTATCATTTTGGAGTTATGCATTAGAGACAGCCGCATTCACTTTAAATAGAGCACCATCAAAATCCGTAGAAACGACACCGTATGAATTATGGTTTAACAAGAAACCTAAGCTGTCGTTCCTGAAAGTTTGGGGTTGCGAAGCCTATGTAAAGAAGTTACAACCGGACAAGCTAGAACCCAAATCGGAGAAATGCGTCTTCATAGGTTACCCTAAGGAAACTATAGGGTACACTTTCTATCACAGATCCGAAGGCAAAATCTTTGTTGCTAAGAACGGAACCTTTTTTGAGAAAGAATTTCTCACTAAAGAAGTGACTGGAAGAAAAGTAGAACTCGATGAGATTGATGAATCTATACTCGTTGATCAGAGTAGCGCAGTACCGGAAGTTGTACCTGTACCGCCTACACCGCAACAGAGGAAGCTAATGATAATGATCATGAAACTTCGAACGAGGAAACTACTGAACCTCGCAGATCGACAAGGGAACATGCCACTCCTGATTGGTATGATCCTTGTCTAAATGTCATGATTGTGGATAACAATGATGAGGACCCTGCGACGTATGAAGAAGCGATGATGAGCCCAGATTCCAACAAATGGCAAGAAGCCATGAAATCCGAAATGGGATCCATGTATGATAACAAAGTATGGACTTTGGTAGACTTACCTGATAGCCGCAAGGCTGTCGAGAATAAATGGATCTTCAAGAGAAAAACAGATGCTGAATATTACTGTCTATAAAGCTCGACTTGTCGCAAAGGGTTTCCGACAAATTCAAGGAGTTGATTACGATGAGACTTTCTCACCTGTAGCGAAGCTAAAATCTGTGAGGATTTTGTTAGCAATAGCTGCATTTTTCGATTATGAGATTTGGCAGATGGATGTCAAAACGGTGTTCCTTAATGGAGACATTGAGGAAGAGTTGTATATGGTACAACCCAAAGGTTTTGTCGATCCTAAAAATGCTGACAAAGTATGCAAACTTCAGCGTTCAATCTATGGACTGAAGCAAGCATCAAGAAGTTGGAACCGACGCTTTGATAAGGTGATCAAAGACTTCGGGTTTATACAGTGTCATGGAGAGGCCTGTATTTACAAGAAAGTGAGTGGGAGCTCTATAGCATTCCTGATATTATATGTAGATGACATATTATTGATCGGGAATGATATAGAACTATTAAGCAGTGTTAAAGGTTATTTGAATAATAGTTTTTCAATGAAAGACCTTGGTGAAGCATCGTATATATTAGGCATCAAGATTTATAGAGATAGATCAAGACGCCTAATAGGGCTATCATAGAGTACATATCTGGACAAGATTCTAAAGAAGTTTAGAATGGACGAAAGTAAGAAAGGGTTCTTACCTATGTTACCAGGCAAGGTATTGAGTAAGACTCAAGGACCGGCTACGGCAGAAGAAAGAGAAAGGATGAGTAATATCCCCTATGCCTCGGCAGTAGGATCTATCATGTATGCCATGCTATGTACTAGACCGGATATAGCACATGCTGTTAGTTTGACTAGCAGATATCAAAGTGATCCAGGAATGGAACACTGGACAGCGGTCAAGAATATCCTGAAGTACTTGAAAAGAACTAAGGATATGTTTCTTTGTTATGGAGGTGACCAAGAGCTCGTTGTAAACGGTTACACCGATGCAAGTTGGAACACTGATCCTGATGACTCTAAGTCACAATCTGGGTACGTGTTTATATTGAATGGTGCTGCAGTAAGCTGGGCAAGCTCGAAGCAGTGCACGGTGGCGAAGTCTTCAACAGAATCGGAGTACATAGCGGCTTCAGAGGCTTCATCAGAAGCGGTATGGATGAAGAGGTTCATTGTAGAGCTCGGTGTGGTTCCTAGTGCATTGGACCCATTAATCATTTACTGTGATAACATGGGTGCCATCGCCAATGCACAAGAGCCAAGGTCACACAAGAGGCTGAAGCATATCAAGCTGCGTTACCACTCGATTCGCGAGTACATCGAAGATGGAGAAGTAAAGATTTGCAAAGTACACACTGATCTGAATGTAGCAGATCCGTTGACTAAAGCTCTCCCTAGGGCAAAGCATGACCAACACCAGAATGCCATGGGTGTTAGGTATATTACAATGTAATCTAGATTATTGACTCTAGTGCAAGTGGGAGATGAAGGAGATATGCCCTAGAGGCAATAATAAAGTGGTTATTATTTATATCTTTATGTTTATGATAAATGTTTATATATCATGCTAGAATTGTATTAACCGAAACATTAGTACATGTGTGATATGTAGACAAACAAGAAGTCCCTAGTATGCCTCTTAAACTAGCTTGTTGATTAATGGATGATTAGTTTCATAATCATGAACATTGGATGTTATTAATAACAAGGTTATGTCATTGTGTGAATGATGTAATGGACACACCCAATTAAGCGTAGCATAAGATCTCGTCATTAAGTTATTTGCTATAAGCTTTCGATACATAGTTACCTAGTCCTTATGATCATGAGATCATGTAAATCACTTATATCGGAAAGGTACTTTGATTACACCAAACACCACTGCGTAAATGGGTGGCTATAAAGGTGGGATTAAGTATACGGAAAGTATGAGTTGAGGCATATGGATCAACAGTGGGATTTGTCCATCCCGATGACGGATAGATATACTCTGGGCCCTCTCGGTGGAATGTCGTCGATGTCTTGCAAGCATATGAATGAGTTCATAAGAGACCACATACCACGGTACGAGTAAAGAGTACTTGTCAGGAGACGAGGTTGAACAAGGTATAGAGTGATACCGAAGATCAAACCTCGGACAAGTAAAATATCGCGAGACAAAGGGAATTGGTAATGTATGTGAATGGTTCATTCGATCACTAAAGTCATCGTTGAATATGTGGGAGCCATTATGGATCTCCAGATCCCGCTATTGGTTATTGGTCGGAGTGAGTACTCAACCATGTCCGCATAGTTCTCGAACCGTAGGGTGACACACTTAAAGTTAGATGTTGAAATGGTAGTACTTGAATATGGAATGGAGTTCGAATATTTGTTCGGAGTCCCGGATGAGATCCCGGACATCACGAGGAGTTCCGGAATGGTCCGGAGAATAAGATTCATATATAGGATGTCATTTTATGTGAAATAAAATGTCGCGGAAGGTTCTATGGAAGGTTCTAGAAGGTTCTAGAAAAGTCCGGAAGAAACCACCAAGGAAGGTGGAGTCCACATGGGACTCCACCTCCATGGCCGGCCAGCCCTAGGGGGGAGGAGTCCCAAGTGGACTCCCCATAGGGGGCCGGCCACCCCCCACATGGGAGGTGGAAATCCCACCTTTGGGTGGGAGTCCTAGTTGGGCTAGGTTTCCCCCTCTTATGGAAGGTTTTTTGTTCGGGTCTTATTCGAAGACTTGGACACCAACACTTGGGGATCCACCTATATAATGAGGGGCCAAGGGAGGGGGCCGGCCACCCCAAGACCACAAGCTGGCCGCCCCCCGTGGCCAGCCACCCCCTCCCAAACCCTAGCCGCCCCCCTCTCCTCCATATAGCCCGCTTAGCTTAGCGAAGCTCCGCCGGACTTCTTCACCGCCATCGACACCACGCCGTCGTGCTGTCGGATTCAAGAGGAGCTACTACTTCCGCTGCCCGCTGGAACGGGAGGTGGACGTCGTCTTCATCAACAACCGAACGTGTGACCGAGTACGGAGGTGCTGCCCGTTCGTGGCGCCGGAACCGATTGTGATCAAGATCTTCTACGCGCTTTTGCAAGCGGCAAGTGATCGTCTACCGCAGCAACAAGAGCCTCATCTTGTAGGCTTTGGAATCTCTTCAAGGGTGAGACTCGATACCCCCTCGTTGCTACCGTCTTCTAGATTGCATCTTGGCTTGGATTGCGTGTTCGCCGTAGGAAAATTTTTGTTTTCTATGCAACGTTCTCCTACACTCCGAACTTGATAGCCCTGTTCGTGAAGGGTTTTCCGAAATAATTACCGTATCCAAATTCCGTCTTTTGGAGTGGTTACTAGGACACATAAAATGATGCCTTGCGGCTCGGCCGGATTTTCTAACTTCATTTAAATTGCCATCTGGCCAAAACGGGAACCCGACGACATATGAGAAAGTGTTTGAAGTGTTACTGTGTTAACATGGTACCGTACATGATTCAAATACGCATGATTTTGAAATAAACGGATAGAGGATGTTTTTCTGAACATTTTGATACATTATACGTATTTTTCACATCATATGAATTAGTTATGATTTTTATAAAATTAGACAAATTTGAAAAATGGCCTACACCATGGGTGGCCGTCGGCGTAGCCCTGTCTATGCTTAGGGCCAAAGATATGCTGAGGGCTACACCGACGGCAATGCTATGCCGAGGGTTGGACTGACAGGTTGGCCTGACCGGGCCATACGCCGATAGTCTCGGCTTTTGGCCGTCGACCTATAAAAGACCCTCGTCGTATTGCGCCATTCATGTAGTGCGTTGAACCGATATATTTTGGTGTGTTCGTATAGGCATATACTCATCACTATTTTTGTTTGTTCAATCCCAACCCTATGTTTCAAAGATGCTCGAGAATCTGGTGATTGCAGCGGATCATGCGTGTTGGCACGCGCCAATGGCATGCTCGGTACCACCGTACCACCGGGACAGGGATTCAGTAACATTCAAACAGCATGGATCCATCCTACATTTTTCATCTAACGGCTGCAATCAAGTGATCAGAAAATTTTGGCAAATTTGTCTTTTTTGCTGCGCCTAAAATACAAAGTATTTTTGGTTGAAACTTTTCGTACTTATAACATGACTAGTTGAATGCCCATGCTTCGCCACGGCTCATTTTTTATCATTGCAACAACACAGGAAAATTGTATATCAATACAAATATAAAATTATTTGTGTAAAACAAATCATCCAAATATTGGTGAAGCCTTACGTGTTTATTTAGAATAAGAAAAATCCTAATACGATAGATTTTCTTCTAATTTAATGATTTTTAACACCTAATAACTCATACTCCGTCCATGTTATGAAACTTATCTATGATTCATTAAAATTTGGGCAAACAATCAGACGAGCCGTGGACGTCTCCTTTCTCCCGTTACAGTAGAGAGAGGCGATTTTGTGCTCTCCCCCTCCCAATCCACCTTGCCACCGTAAAATCACCGGATTCCTCACCCTCTGTTGCTCCGGCGGCGGGAGGATGGGGCGAAACCCGATTCACGATGTGTACATAGTGTAGGGTTTGTAGGGTGGCCTGCCAACAACATCGTGGAGGCGGTTGCACAGTCGGAGAGGCTTTTTGCAGCGGAGCTCGTCCCCTCTGGTAGTGGTGATCCTCGGAGCACTGCGACGGAGCGTCCGCCTTCCTCGCGCCCCGAAGATTCTCAGATCTGTTTGGCGTGTCAAGCCCACCTCGGATCCCGAGTGGCGGCAAATCCGGTCGTCGAAGTTGGAGAAGAAGGTTGTATGGCGATGCATCGCGACGAAGATGGCGGTTCAGGGCGTCCGTTTAATGGGCGGATTCCTCATCCTCCATCTGTTGCTCCGGTGGCGGGAGGATGGGGAAACCCGATTCACGACGTGTACATACCGTTGGGTTTGTAGGGTGGCCTGCCAGACGCGTCGTGGAGGCGGTGGCACAGTCAGTGAGGCCTTTTGCGGCGGAGCTCGTCCCCTCTGGTAGTGGTGCTCCTCCGAGCACTACGACGGAGCGTCCGCCTTCCTCGCGCCCCGCGGATCCTCGGATCTGTTTGGCTTGTCAAGCCCACCTCGGATCCCGAGTGGCGGCGGATCTGGTCGTCGAACTTGGAGAAGAAGGTTGTATGGCGATGCATCGTGGCGATGATGGTGGTTCAGAGCGTCGGATCTTCGGATCTAGTAGTCCGGCGACTTCCCTGCTGCAGAGGGGATGCCTCCCATCCAAGGCATTGAGGGGAGCAGTGGCAGCGGCGCGCCACTGGGCTGTTCTAGCCACCGGCGTGGTCGGGATCTGGAGGACCTATGTGTAATTTCTTATGTTTCTAGATCTTTGTGTAAGGAATGATGCATCAATATAATCTTTTTTCTCGCAAAAAAAGATTCATTAAAATTTAGATGTATCTATATAATTTAGACAAATTTTAGATAATTTCCATAGGTCGAAGGAGGTAGAAGTGTAGCTCAACCTGCTAGGCACTTGATCGATTAGTATCAACCTTGTACTCGCCGAGACACATGCGCGCGTGGCAAGCAAGTTAGGATACGAGCAGATCATCTCAAATGTAGAGAGCATATGTGTTACCTTAATTGATTAGAGAATAGATCCGTGAAAGAAATAGTGTGCGAAGCTAGCTCCAGGATGATCGATCCTATTTGGCCGTGCTATCGGGTAACGAGAATAGCAAAGCAGCCGCCAGCTGCCGAAGACCCACCTCCTCAACTCCTCTTTCATGCCCCACCTTCCAGCAGGTCGCCGCTCCTCCTGTGCAGGGATGGGGGAAGCGGGCCGGAGGAGGCCATCCCTGGCGGTAGAATTGGTCGCGTATTGGAAGCTCGGATACGAGGTCGCTGGCGTCGTGGGGAGAGATCGGTGAAAATCTTGCGGTCGCAATCGAGCTCGTCAACCAAAATCGAAGCTCGGATGCGGGGTCGCCGACGTCGTGGGGAGAGAATGGTGAGGATCTTGCGGTCGCAATCGAGCTCGTCACCAAAATCGGAGGATGCAAGGGCAACGGCGTCGGGGATGGGTGAGCTCGTGAAGCTCGTGAATTGTTTTCGTGAGCGTCCTGTGTCCTGGTGGGTCGAGGGTCGATTTATAATGTATTGAGGGGCTAAAAGGCAAAAAAAAAATCAGAGCGGAGGACGTACGCGTACCAACAACGGGTTCCAATTTAATAGTTAAGATTCGTTGGCAATACTTACATTTTTTGTTTTGAATTTTTTGATGATTTTCAAAAGAAAAATTAAAAATCATCAAAAAATCAAAATAAAAAATTTACATGTTGCCAACGAATCATGTTGTAATTACGGAAAATTTCAATAAAAAATACTTTATATTTTAGGCGCAGCAAAAAAACAAATTTGGCAAAATTTTCTGATCACTTGACTGCACCCATTAGATGAAGAGTGTAGGGTGGATGGAAGGTCATGGCACAGCGTGCCATGCTGTTTGAATGTCACTGAATCCCTGTCCGTACCACCGTACCACCGTGAGCATCGGTGAAACATGTTCTACTTGTATGGCGTGGTATAGTGCATCTAGGAAGGGTGGCGTCCTCAGAAATATGCAACCCTGCATGTATAGTTTAGCTACGTGCATTATGTTAGAATGTTTTTCTGTATAAACCAGTCAATGTGAGGATTTATATATGATTTTTCTTGTAATCGGATTAACTGTTTTCTAGCCGCAAAATAAACTCTGTACATACATACATACATTGATATAAGGGAACTGCTGGGCGTCCCCTGGGGGATCTGATTTCCCAGCCCCGTCGCCACTCCGATCGGCTATCTTGGACGGTCGATCCTTCTACTGAATATAGCAAAAAAATACCTCCCGGCAGCAAAAATATAACCCGCTTTTGCTACATTGTAGCAAAAAACGGTCAGTTACGAAATCAAATAAAAAGGCTGAGCTCGCCGGAGACCTCGCGGAGATCTCGCCGAGAGCTTGTAGCAAATTTTTAAAATTAAAGTAGCAAAACAACAAAACAATTATAACAAAAAAAATAGCATCACATCGTGATAATATGTTTGCTACGTTGTCTCCGGCGATGTCTCTGACGATTTTCATCTTTGCTACATTATCACATTTTTTTGCTACGTGGTCTCCGGAGGTCTCCAGCGAGTCCAGCCTTTTTATTTTTCTTTTTCTGAACGAACCGTTTTTTGCTTCAGTCATTTACTGCCGGAGGTAATTTTTTGCTACCGGAGATGTTTTTTTGCTACATGCAAATCTAACCATCAAAATGGTTGATCCGACGGCTGGGGACCGGGGGCTGGGAGAGCCTTATCCCCCGGGGGCAACGAATCATTTTCCTTGATATAAATCGGAGGGAGCACATTATTCCAACAAGATTGAGTCATTTGGAAGTAGGCAGACATGCACACATAGTACATTGGTACATGGTGCACGCAAGTGGAAGAGCAAAGATGCATCAAAAGGAGATTTCCGGCCGTACGTTGCCGCAAAGGCGCATAATAGTAACAGAGCTACAGCTGCTGGGAAGACGACCGTACCGTAGTATGAACAAATCTCACACGCTGACACGCACTAGTCATGCAGAATCAAACTGCCTTGTTTGGCTGAATTGATACAACCTACGACCCACCACAAATTGCACCGGATTGGTCAACAAAAGCGGCTGCCTACTTGGCGACTGTGTATAATTGCTGACCGTTTGACCAATTTCCACTGACAAGTCGCTTGCTGAGTTAATTACGTGACGTCAAGTGCTTAGGCTCAGGCTCAGTGTGCTTACCTCTCGTCCTAGCACGGCTCGATCCTGTCCTGCACTCGCTTGCTAGCTTTTCTTTTATCCTGCCGTACAACTTGATGAGTCAATCATCCGTGCGTGCCTTAATCTGCAATAGGAAAACAATATATCATGTCCGAGCCATACAAGAAAGATACTGTACATGTCTATCGTTGGATCGTCCGCGCTTCGAAAACAATGGTTCGACGGCTATTTTGAATAAACAAACTGTTTATGGCTTATGGAGGCACAAGTTATGGGTAAATTCTGCTTTTCCAGCTTACCCCAATCTGGCTACCCATATTTGTGTGTGCTATACACTCACACGTGGGGTCCGCCAGTCTGTCGTCGAGACGTATCTCCGAGAAATTGAGTAAGCACGACGGCACCCAAATCTTGTATCCATTAATTGGCAAACCACCTGGACACCCAAATCTTGCACGCACGCCAAGATTACGGGTAATCCGTCCATACGATCACCGTTTCAAGGAATAAGGCGCACACGTATTTCAAGACGAACTTTGACCATAAAAATTGAGCACCAAAATATTGATTATATTATATGCAATTAGTATCGTTGGATTCGTATTGAAAAACACTTTTTAATAATATCAATTTCATACTAACAATCTTTATCTATTTGAAATAATTTTTGGTCAAACAAAAAGCACGTAAAATAAGGAAGTCTTATTCCTTGAAACGGAGTTAGGCTAGCCATAGTGCTAGTATTTTAGGTAGTATCATGCATCTTAGACCCATAAAAATGCTGATGTGGCATCTAATTAATGAGGAGAGACAAGATTAGAATATACGTATATCGATTCATATTATTCAAGAAATAATGCTAAATAGATCTTATACAAATAGATCTTATACACACATTTTGTATTGGGATTCTATAAAACAATAAATTTATAAGATTATGATATACTACTCTATAATACCACCCACTATAGTGATAATATCATAGACAAGTATCATATGCATGATACTACAATATGATACTATGCACTATGATTAGTATGAGAGTGTTTTATTTTCTCGGAAAAGCCACACCTCTTGCAGGAAAATGATAGTGAAGGCAACACGAGTCTGAACACTCAACGGAAACAAAGGGTCGGCACGGCCGCGAGCCGCACGATGGAGCAAAAAAGTAGGGACAGGATCAGGCCAAAGATCGCGCGGGACTAAACTATCCGCCTAGTCCGCTGCTGCTGCACGTGGATACGTGAACCAGACCGCTCTGCTGCTGGCACGTAGTAGTGCGGATTGCTATATCTATTTTTGTTTCCTTTATCTTTTTATAAGTAACGAAAGTCCGAGCAAAACATTATAACTTTCGGCTCACTTATTTCTCATTATATGCAATGTCCATAAACATGTACCATATTATTATAGAAGACGTATGTGAAGAAATGACCTCAAAGCCGTGTCTCCAACACGATGCGCTCCCAACAGATGGATGATGTCGAGGACATCGCCAACGTGCTGGTCCAACTCCGGACATAGGCTTTTGCCTGGCACATACACTACGGGAAAACAGTACGTTGCCGTGCAACCAATCGCACGGCAAAGGGGTCTATTTGCACGGTAAAGATTTTGCCGTGCGTAGCCGCACGGAAAAGACTGGTCGGCAAAGAAACCGACGGCAAAGGATACTTTGCCGAGCGCTTCGCGAATTCTGCACGGCAAAGCCTTTGCCGTGCGTCGCGTTCTATGCCGTGCGTCGTGTTCTATGCCGTGCGCCCGAACTTTGCCGTGCGTCGTGTTCTATGCCGTGCGCCCGAACTTTGCCGTGCGCCAGTACTTTGCCGTGCCCATAAGTCTTTGCCGTGCGCTTCTCTGTGCCGTGCATTGATCTTTGCCGTGCGCCCGCGCCCTTCCTGCACGGCCAAGCCTCCTGCAGCCACACCCAGTGAGCTCCCAGGAGCACAGTTTAGCGACACGTGGCTCCTTTGCCGTGCGTGTGCACACGGCAAAGTGACCAAATGTCCTTTGCCGTGTGCACACGCACGGCAAAGGGCCCTGTTTTTTTCATTTTTTTGCTATTTTTTGCTTATTCCCTGCATTTCAAATATAGCAATTGACAATAAAGCATATACTCATATAATCTTCAACATAACATCACCAAACACTACGGGAACACCACAAATACATCAAACACACATATTCATGCATTACATAGAGTCCATAGTCCATCCACACAAGTTACATAGAGTCCATAGTGCAATGTCCAATATTACAATCCATTACAAGCATACAATCCGACAAAGTGCACGAAGACCATGCCATCAACCTTGTCCTCCTCCGCTTCCGCCGGCCTCATTGTCATTGCCTTGTGAATAATTATCTATAAGGTTGATGGAATGAACATTTGCATTTGCATTTGCATATTGAACACTTGAACAAGTACAAGTAGCGGGTTGGGCACAAGAGGACTCACCGAGGTTCATGCTCCGGATGATGTTCATGTTGTTGACGGTGATAGGTGTCCCCGGGGTCTGAGTGGGCGGTGGCGGCATCCACATGGAGTAAGGTGGAGGAGGAAGACTCCCCGGTGGAGAAGACAGAGCCGTCTGGCTCATCAGCCAGCTCATCTGTGCCTGCTGCTGCTGCATCATCTGCTGCTGCTGTTGCATCTGCTGCATCATCTGTGTCTGCTGCTGCTGGTACTCCAGAATCTGCTGCTCCATCTGCGCCCTTTGCTCCTGGGCCGCCTGCTCCTTCGCTGCCATCTCCTCCTACGTTGTGTTGCCGCGATGTCATTAACATTTCAATGGAAAGCATGTAAAGGAAATGTAGAGACCCGAGGAAGAACATACCCGTAACCGCTCGACAGCTAGATCCGAAGCCCGTGGCCGGGGCTCTACCTCAGGCTGGCCGCTCTTACGACCACGACGGATCTGGCGGAGAGAGGGAACCCTCGCTGGGTCGACGCACCCGTCACCAAACCATAGGCGGCCATGCTTCAAGCCTTCTCCCGCAAGCACCGCGACCTCAGGGTCAAAGTCCTCGGCCTCTGGATTGGCCTCCTCGCCGTACTTCTGCTTGAACTTGGAGACATACGACGTGCACTGGGTCTCGGATTGCGGGTTAACCCACACGGACCCCGTCTCAGGATCAGGCGTCTTCCTTTGCTTCATCTTCTTTAGCACGGCAAAGACGTTAGGCTTCGCTCCTGTCCTGACTTCCTGCAAAAGAGAACATGTAATTGAGTGAAGTGACACACCCTTGCGGAGTTAACAAATATATAACATGAATTCAAAGAATGAAGGAACCATTAATTTGCTCACCTCCTTCTGCAGGTGAAGAGAGATGGGGATGCTGCCTTGGATATGCGATCCACCTCGCATCTCTGCCCGCTTCGCCTTGCCCTCCTCGTGCTTCTTGAGGTACTGGGGGCATGTCCACCACATGACCATCGCACGAAAGCACCTATCGTCGTTGCCGACGTACTGAGGAGGGTTCTACATGCACAAGATAAACCCATTATGGTAAAATAAACTACATGGCGATAAAGAAATCAATAACACATAAATGCAAATACCTGCAAGTACTGCCACGGCTGCATGAGCGTGTCGCGAGCGTCCTCCTTACTCATGTGGACGAAGCGGTCGGCGTGCCAGTCGCGGACGCATTGAATACGTGCCTCGTAGTGCATGCCAGTCACCCTCTTCCTTGCAAGCTGGTGTAGGACATCATCGCACGCATTCTCCTTGCCCTCGGCCCTCTTGAAGTATTTCTGCAACCATGCACATAGGTAAAACAAGGGGCATTAGTGCAATTATTGTGAACCAAGGAGAGTGTATGAATGGTAAGAAGTCAAAAGTCACGTACCCAGAATTTGGCAACAACCATATCCGCCGCGGTGCCGCGGCCAAGAGGATCTTCCGCGAGGCTGTAGTGCGCCCACCTCCAAGCTACGTCGCAGCCACCAGTAGGGAAGTTGACTATCCCAGGGAAATACCACCTAAGTAGGCCCCCAAGGATGTTCGAGTACCCACGTGGCGGTCTCTGCGTCGGGTCTTCAAACTGGAACGAGCTGCACCATGAAACGACAACATCAATATGTATGTGATAATAATTTTGATAATGACAAAATTGCGATAACGAAATGCCAAAAAATAACATGTACCTCCTTCCATAGGGCACAAGAACAACGTGCCTGTAGCGCCAGCTTCTCAGCGAGGGGAGCTGTGTTATCCCACGCCGATATGGCTTCCTATCACGTGGCCTCAGCCTCTCCAAAGCTGGAACGTACTGGTAATCCTCCGGCTCACACCACTCTAGGCTTGGATCAGGATCGAACACTAAGTTCCCCAACCCCTCATCCTCCGAGAGGTCCTCCTCGTCCCCCTCCTCCTCCTGGTCCTCCCCACCCCCTCCTCCTCCTGGTCCTCCCCACCCACCGATGCGTGTCCTGGCACGTCCGTTGGGAACCCCAAGAGGAAGGTGTGATGCGCACAGGGCAAGTTTCCCTCAGTAAGAAACCAAGGTTTAATCGGACCAGTAGGAGTCAAGAAGCACGTTGAAGGTTGATGGCGGCGAGATGTAGTGCGGCGCAACACCGGTGATTCCGGCGCCAACGTGGAACCTGCACAACACAACCAAAGTACTTTGCCCCAACGAAGCAGTGAGGTTGTCAATCTCACCGGCTTGCTGTAACAAAGAGTTAACCGTATTGTGTGGAAGATGATTGTTTGCGAAAAGTAGAACAAGTATTGCAGTAGATTGTATTTCAGTAAAGAGAATTGGACCGGGGTCCACAGTTCACTAGAGGTGTCTCTCCCATAAGACGAACAGCATGTTGGGTGAACAAATTACAGTTGGGCAATTGACAAATAAAGAGAGCATGACCATGCACATACATATCATGATGAGTATAGTGAGATTTAATTGGGCATTACGACAAAGTACATAGACCGTCATCCAACTGCATCTATGCCTAAAAAGTCCACCTTCAGGTTATCATCCGAACCCCCAGTATTAAGTTGCAAACAACGACAATTGCATTAAGTATGGTGCGTAATGTAACTAGTGACTACATCCTTGAACATAGCACTAATGTTTTATCCCTAGTGGCAACAACACAACACAACCTTAGAACTTTCTGTCACTGTCCCATGTCAATGCAGGCATGAACCCACTATCGAGCATAAGTACTCCCTCTTGGAGTTAATAGCAAAAACTTGGCCAGAGTATCTACTAGTAACGGAGAGCATGCAAGATCATAAACAACACATAGCATAACTTTGATAATCAACATAACAAGTATTCTCTATTCATCGGATCCCAACAAACGCAACATATAGAATTACATATAGACGATCTTGATCATGTTAGGCAGCTCACAAGATCCGACAATGATAGCACAATGGGGAGAAGACAACCATCTAGCTACGCTATGGACCCATAGTCCAGGGGTAGACTACTCACACATCACACCGGAGGCGACCATGGCGGCGTAGAGTCCTCCCTCTCCGGCAGGTGCCGGAGGCGATCTCCTGGATCCCCCGAGATGGGATCGGCGGCGGCGGCGTCTCGGAAGGTTTTCCGTATCGTGGTTCTCGGGGGGGTTTCGTCACGGAGACTTTTTATAGGCGGAAGGGCAGGTCAAGAGGCGGCACGGGGGCCCCACACCACAGGGCCGCGCGGCCAGGGGGGCCGCGCCGCCCTAGGGTGTGGCCCCTCCGTGGCCCCTCTTCGTCTCTCCTTCGGACTTCTGGAAGCTTCGTGAGAAAATAGGCCCCTGGGCTTTGATTTCGTCAATTCCGAGAATATTTCCTTACTAGGATTTCTGAAACCAAAAACAGCAGAAAACAGAACGGCACTTCGGCATCTTGTTAATAGGTTAGTTCCGAAAATGCACGAATATGACATAAAGTGTGCATAAAACATGTAGATAACATCAATAATGTGGCATGGAACATAAGAAATTATCGATACGTCGGAGACGTATCAGCATCCCCAAGCTTAGTTTTGCTCGTCCCGAGCAGGTAAAACGATAACAAATAATTTCTGGAGTGACATGCCATCATAATCTTGATCATACTATTTGTAAAGCATATGTAGTGAATGCAGCGATCAAAACAATGTATATGACATGAGTAAACAAGTGAATCATATAGCAAAGACTTTTCATGAATAGCACTTCAAGACAAGCATCAATAAGTCTTGCATAAGAGTTAACTCATAAAGCAATAATTCAAAGTAAAGGCATTGAAGCAACACAAAAGAAGATTAAGTTTCAGCGGTTGCTTTCAACTTGTAACATGTATATCTCATGGATATTGTCAACATAGAGTAATATAATAAGTGCAATAAGCAAGTATGTAGGAATCAATGCACAGTTCACACAAGTGTTTGCTTCTTGAGGTGGAGAGAAATAGGTGAACTGACTCAACATTGAAAGTAAAAGAATGGTCCTCCATAGAGGAAAAGCATCGATTGCTATATTTGTGCTAGAGCTTTGATTTTGAAAACATGAAACAATTTTGTCAACGGTAGTAATAAAGCATATGCATCATGTAAATTATATCTTATAAGTTGCAAGCCTCATGCATAGTGTACTAATAGTGCCCGCACCTTGTCCTAATTAGCTTGGACTACCGGATCATCACAATGCATTGTTTTTACCAAGTGTCACAAAGGGGTACCTCTATGCCGCCTGTACAAAGGTCTAAGGAGAAAGCTCGCATTGGATTTCTCGCTATTGATTATTCTTCAACTTAGACATCCATACCGGGACAACATAGACAACAGATAATGGACTCCTCTTTTATGCATAAGCATATACCAACAATTAATAATTTTCTCATTTGAGATTTGAGGATTGTTGTCCAAAACTGAAACTTCCACCATGGATCATGGCTTTAGTTAGCGGCCCAATGTTCTTCTCTAACATATGCATGCTTAACCATATGGTGGTAGATCTCTCTTACTTCAGACAAGACGGACATGCATAGCAACTCACATGAAATTCAACAATGAAAAGTTGATGGCGTCCCCAGGAACATGGTTATCGCACAACAAGCAACTTAATAAGAGATAAAGTGCATAATTTCATATTCAATACCACAATAGTTTTTAAGCTATTTGTCCCATGAGCTATATATTGCAAAGGTGAATGATGGAATTTTAAAGGTAGCACTCAAGCAATTTACTTTGGAATGGCGGAAAATACCATGTAGTATAGGTAGGTATGGTGGACACAAATGGCATAGTGGTTGGCTCAAGTATTTTGGATGCATGAGAAGTATTCCCTCTCGATACAAGGTTTAGGCTAGCAAGGCTTATTTGAAACAAACACAAGGATGAACCGGTGCAGCAAAACTCACATAAAAGACATATTGAAAACATTATAAGACTCTACACCGTCTTCCTTGTTGTTCAAACTCAATACTAGAAATTATCTAGACCTTAGAGAAACCAAATATGCAAACCAAATTTTAGCATGCTCTATGTATTTCTTCATTAATGGGTGCAAAGCATATGATGCAAGAGCTTAATCATGAGCACAACAATTGCCAAGTATCACATTACCCAAGACATTTATAGCAATTACTACATGTATCATTTTCCAATTCCAACCATATAACAATTTAACGAAGGAGAAACTTCGCCATGAATACTATGAGTAGAAACCAAGGACATACTTGTCCATATGCTACAGCGGAGCGTGTCTCTCTCCCATAAAGTGAATGCTAGGATCCATTTTATTCAAACAAAACAAAAAACAAAAACAAACCGACGCTCCAAGAAAAAGCACATAAGATGTGATGGAATAAAAATATAGTTTCAGGGGAGGAACCTGATAATGTTGTCGATGAAGAAGGGGATGCCTTGGGCATCCCCAAGCTTAGACGCTTGAGTCTTCTTGATATATGCAGGGGTGAACCACCGGGGCATCCCCAAGCTTAGAGCTTTCACTCTCCTTGATCATGTTGCATCATACTCCTCTCTTGATCCTTGAAAACTTCCTCCACACCAAACTCGAAACAACTCATTAGAGGGTTAGTGCACAATATAAATTGACATATTCAGAGGTGACACAATCATTCTTAACACTTCTGGACATTGCATAATGCTACTGGACATTAATGGATCAAAGAAATTCATCCAACATAGCGAAAGAGGCAATGCGAAATAAAAGGCAGAATCTGTCAAAACAGAACAGTTCGTATTGACGAATTTTAAAATGGCACCAGACTTGCTCAAATGAAAATGCTCAAATTGAATGAAAGTTGCGTACATATCTGAGGATCATGCACGTAAATTGGCTTAATTTTCTGAGCTACCTACAGGGAGGTGGACTCAGATTCGTGACAGCAAAGAAATCTGGAACTGTGCAGTAATCCAAATCTAGTACTTACTTTTCTATCAACGGCTTAACTTGGCACAACAAAACACAAAACTAAGATAAGGAGAGGTTGCTACAGTAGTAAACAACTTTCAAGACACAAAATAAAAACAAAGTACTGTAGGTAAAAACATGGGTTGTCTCCCATAAGCGCTTTTCTTTAACGCCTTTCAGCTAGGCGCAGAAAGTGTGTATCAAGTATTATCAAGAGACGAAGTGTCAACATCATAATTTGTTCTCATAATAGAATCAAAAGGTACCTTCATTCTCTTTCTAGGGAAGTGTTCCATACCTTTCTTGAGAGGAAATTGATATTTAATATTACCTTCCTTCATATCAATAATAGCACCAACAGTTCGAAGAAAAGGTCTTCCCAATATAATGGGACAAGATGCATTGCATTCAATATCCAAGACAACAAAATCAACGGGAACAAGGTTATTGTTAACGGTAATGCGAACATTATCAACTTTACCCAAAGGTTTCTTTGTAGAATGATCAGCAAGATTAACATCCAAATAACAATTTTTCAGCGGTGGCAAGTCAAGCATATTATAAATTTTCTTAGGCATAACAGAAATACTTGCACCAAGATCACATAAAGCATTACAATCAAAATCTTTAACCTTCATCTTAATGATGGGCTCCCAACCATCCTCTAGCTTTTTAGGAATAGAGGCTTCGCGCTCTAGTTTCTCTTCTCTAGCTTTTATAAGAGCATTTGTAATATGATGTGTAAAAGCCAAATTTATAGCACTAGCATTAGGACTTTTAGCAAGTTTTTGCAAGAACTTTATAACTTCAGAGATGTGGCAATCATCAAAATTCAAACCATTATAATCTAAAGCAATGGGATCATCATCCTCAATGTTGGAAAAAATTTCAGCAGCTTTATCACAGGCAGTTTCAGCAGTTTTAGCAGTTTCAGGCAGTTTTTCGCGCTTTGCATTAGAAGTGGAAACATTGCTAACACCAATTATTTTATTAGTATGAGTAGGAGGTGTAGCAACATGTGTAGCATTAGCATTACTAGTGGTGGTAATAGTCCAAACTTTAGCTATATTCTTCTCTTTAGCTAGTTTTTCATTTTCTTCTCTATCCCACCTAGCACGCAGTTCAGCCATTAATCTTATATTCTCATTAATTCTAACTTGAATGGCATTTGCTGTAGTAACAATTTTATTATGATGATTCTCATTAGGCAAAACTTTTGATTTTAAAAGATCAACATCAGCAGCAAGACTATCGACTTTAGAAGCAAGTATATCAATTTTCCCAAGCTTTTCTTCAACAGATTTGTTAAAAGCAGTTTGTGTACTAATAAATTCTTTAAGCATGGCTTCAAGTCCAGGGGGTGAACTCCTATTATTGTTGTAAGAATTCCCATAAGAATTACCATAGCCGTTGCCATTATTATAAGGATATGGTCTATAGTTGTTACTAGAATTGTTCCGGTAAGCATTGTTGTTGAAATTATTATTTTTAATGAAGTTTACATCAACATGTTCTTCTTGTGCAACCAATGAAGCTAATGGAACATTATTAGGATCAATATTAGTCCTATCATTCACAAGCATAGACATAATAGCATCAATCTTATCACTCAAGGAAGAGGTTTCTTCGACAGAATTTACCTTCTTACCTTGTGGAGCTCTTTCCGTGTGCCATTCAGAGTAATTGATCATCATATTATCAAGAAGCTTTGTTGCTTCACCAAGAGTGATGGACATAAAGGTACCTCCAGCAGCTGAATCCAATAAATTCCGTGAAGAAAAATTTAGTCCTGCATAGAAGGTTTGGATGATCATCCAAGTAGTCAGTCCATGGGTTGGGCAATTTTTAACCAAAGATTTCATTCTTTCCCAAGCTTGAGCAACATGTTCAGTATCTAATTGTTTAAAATTTATTATGCTACTCCTCAAAGATATAATTTTAGCAGGGGGATAATATCTACCAATAAAAGCATCCTTGCATTTAGTCCATGAATCAATACTATTCTTAGGCAGAGATAGCAACCAATCTTTAGCTCTTCCTCTTAATGAGAAAGGGAACAATTTTAGTTTAATAATATCACCATCTACATCTTTATATTTTTGCATTTCACATAATTCAACAAAATTATTAAGATGGGCAGCAGCATCATCAGAACTAACACCAGAAAATTGCTCTCGCATAACAAGATTCAGTAAAGCAGGTTTAATTTCAAAGAATTCTGCTGTAGTAGCAGGTGGAGCAATAGGTGTGCATAAGAAATCATTATTATTTGTGGTTGTGAAGTCACACAACTTAGTGTTTTCAGCGTTGGCCATTTTAGCAACAGTAAATAAAGCAAACTAGATAAAGTAAATGCAAGTAAACTAATTTTTTTGTGTTTTAGATATAGCAAACAAGATAGCAAATAAAGTAAAACTAGCAACTAATTTTTTTGTATTTTGATTTAGTGCAGCAAACAAAGTAGTAAATAAAACTAAGCAAGACAAAAACAAAGTAAAGAGATTGAGAAGTGGAGACTCCCCTTGCGTGTCTTGATCTCCCCGGCAACGGCGCCGAAATTTGCTTGATGCGTGTGGTTGGCACGTCCGTTGGGAACCCCAAGAGGAAGGTGTGATGCGCACAGGCAAGTTTCCCTCAGTAAGAAACCAAGGTTTAATCGGACCAGTAGGAGTCAAGAAGCACGTTGAAGGTTGATGGCGGCGAGATGTAGTGCGGCGCAACACCGTGATTCCGGCGCCAACGTGGAACCTGCACAACACAACCAAAGTACTTTGCCCCAACAAAACAGTGAGGTTGTCAATCTCACCGGCTTGCTGTAACAAAGAGTTAACCGTATTGTGTGGAAGATGATTGTTTACAAGAAAACAGTATTGCAGTAGATTGTATTTCAGTAAAGAGAATTGGACCGGGGTCCACAGTTCACTAGAGGTGTCTCTCCCATAAGACGAACAGCATGTTGGGTGAACAAATTACAGTTGGGCAATTGACAAATAAAGAGAGCATGACCATGCACATACATATCATGATGAGTATAGTGAGATTTAATTGGGCATTACGACAAAGTACATAGACCGTCATCCAACTGCATCTATGCCTAAAAAGTCCACCTTCAGTTATCATCCGAACCCTCCAGTATTAAGTTGCAAACAACAGACAATTGCATTAAGTATGGTGCGTAATGTAACTAGTGACTACATCCTTGAACATAGCACTAATGTTTTATCCCTAGTGGCAACAACACAACACAACCTTAGAACTTTCTGTCACTGTCCCAGGTGTCAATGCAGGCATGAACCCACTATCGAGCATAAGTACTCCCTCTTGGAGTTAATAGCAAAAACTTGGCCAGAGTATCTACTAGTAACGGAGAGCATGCAAGATCATAAACAACACATAGCATAACTTTGATAATCAACATAACAAGTATTCTCTATTCATCGGATCCCAACAAACGCAACATATAGAATTACATATAGACGATCTTGATCATGTTAGGCAGCTCACAAGATCCGACAATGATAGCACAATGGGGAGAAGACAACCATCTAGCTACTGCTATGGACCCATAGTCCAGGGGTAGACTACTCACACATCACACCGGAGGCGACCATGGCGGCGTAGAGTCCTCCGGGAGATGATTCCCCTCTCCGGCAGGGTGCCGGAGGCGATCTCCGGATCCCCCGAGATGGGATCGGCGGCGGCGGCGTCTCGGAAGGTTTTCCGTATCGTGGTTCTCGGTGGGGTTTCGTCACGGAGACTTTTTATAGGCGGAAGGGCAGGTCAAGAGGCGGCACGGGGGCCCCACACCACAGGGCCGCGCGGCCAAGGGGGGCCGCGCCGCCCTAGGGTGTGGCCCCTCCGTGGCCCCTCTTCGTCTCTCCTTCGGACTTCTGGAAGCTTCGTGAGAAAATAGGCCCCTGGGCTTTGATTTCGTCCAATTCCGAGAATATTTCCTTACTAGGATTTCTGAAACCAAAAACAGCAGAAAACAGCAACTGGCACTTCGGCATCTTGTTAATAGGTTAGTTCCAGAAAATGCACGAATATGACATAAAGTGTGCATAAAACATTTAGATAACATCAATAATGTGGCATGGAACATAAGAAATTATCGATACGTCGGAGACGTATCACCCACCTCCTCCTCCTGGTCCTCCCCACCCCCGTGGTGCTCCTGGTCCTCCTCCTCGTCATCATCATCGGCTGCGGGAGGGGGGCTAGGACTAGGAGTGAGTACCCGCGTCGCATTCTTCCTACGCGGCCGCCCTGTGGGAGCGACAGGAGGGGGGCTAGGAGGGGGGTAGTAGCTCGGCCCCGCCTCGAAGTCCCTACACCTACCAAGTCCTTGAGCTTCTTTTTAAGACCGCCACCCCTTTTTTTGGCGGCATGCTTCAATCACCTGCAAACACAAATGAAGAGAGTGGTTTATTAGTACGCAATATTGTAAAGAGATAAATATTAGTGAAAGCAACAGAAATATAAGTAGATGAACATTAATGAAAGCAACAAATAATGCAAAAGGATGAACATTAATTAATTAGTGGAAGCAACAAATAGCTACCATAGAGTTCTCTCAAACATAGCACGGAGTTCTTACAAATAACCTAGCTAGACAATCTCTATTACACGGAGTTATTACAAATAGGCTAGCCTCACAATTACTACTACATAGATCAGTAGCCTGTGTCGCCATCCGTGATTGGACCGCGTGTCTCCTCATCGTCATCAGGCTCGGCGAACCAATAATCATCAATGAAACCTGGAGGTGGTCCATCTGCATCGAGGTCAATCCCTGCTTTGAACGCCTCGAGCAAACTCAGGTCTTCCGGGGCACAGACATCCTCAGCTTCATCTTCTGCATTGTCTCCATCCATGCCCGCGTCTTCTTGTTCATCGTCTACGACCATGTCATCGATAGTCGGCAAGCCGATTGTGAAATGGCCGGGGAGCCCTTCTTCCTGATAAAACTCGACACTCCTTGCTGAGGGGTCTACGCGGCGGTAATCGTCCTTGTTTGGCGGGGGCGGCCTATTGCGTGAAGGCACCGTCATCACAACATCCCATCCATGTAGACGTTTTGTCGGGTTTCTGCACGCGTACGGGAGATAGAATACTTGAAAGGCCTGGGTTGCCAAGATGTACACATCCTCTCCCTTATAAACGGAGTTCCTTTCAACTTCGACCAACCCAATTTCAGGATCCCGTCTCACCCGACGTGGGTCAAACCAATGGCATTTGAAGACGACGGGATTTAGCCCTTTGTGAAACCCGTAATTCAGCTCGTATATACCCTCGACTCTTCCATAGTAATGGAGCCCATCATCACCTTGACATACCACCCCACTATTTATTGTCTTCGCGTTGGGCCGGCTTGTTGTGTATTGATGGGTCTGGAAGCGATACCCGTTCACGTCATAGGAGTTGAACGCTTCTACGGAATGGTCAAAGCCCCTAGCAATTTTTCTTAGCTCTGACTTCATCTCTTTGTCAGTTCTTGCCTACAAGTTTAGCACAAGAAGTTTAGAACGAGAAATGACCGATAAATGTAGGAAGTGCTAGCTAATTTGGATAGAATAGTACCAAATTACAAAACCAGCTACTGAAACCGAAACCGCCTCCCTTATCGAAAATTTGCTTGGATTCTTCCGGGGTAGGCTCCCTGTGGGTATTCTTCCAATGTATAGCCTTGAATTTCCTATACCGATGAAAAGAGGAAGAGTTAGCCACGAACATACGAGTGAATGTTTGCGAATAATTAAATGGTTCGCACTTACTCGATGTACGGCTTCACTTCGACCATGGTGTTTAAGACATACGAGTGGATCAAGGTCCGCTCATGTAGGTCCGTTCTGTACGGCTTCGAGCCACTTGACTTGCCACCAAGCCCCACGAAGATGCTAAGCTTGGGTACTTCTTCATTGTTGGCGGCATTGTAACGGAGGACCGGGTTGTGCTTTGTGGGAATGTTGGGATCATAGTGCTTAGTGGTGAAGTTTGCCACCTCCACGTTCAGGACTGCCTCGGCTATGGATGCTTCGATCTTGCATTTATTGCCAGTCATTTGACGAAGCTTTTGTGTTTCTCTCTCGGGACCAAACTGCCAACGGCCCCAATTCGGGCCCCCCTTTAAGCACTCCTCCGCGAGGTGCAGGATCATGTGTTGCATCGGATTAAAAAACCCTGGAGGAAAGATCTTCTCCAGATCGCAAAGCAACACGGGTGCCTCTTCATCCAGCTTCTCAATCACTTTAGTGTCTAACTCCCTAGCACAAATCTGGCGGAAGAAAAAACTCAACCTCGCTAGCACTCGCCAAGTCTTCTCAGGGACATAGCCTCGAATCATCACCGGCATTATCCGCTCAAGCCATATGTGGTAGTCATGACTCTTCAGTCCTTGTACTCGCAGCGTTTCAATGTTCAGGCCCCTCATCCAGTTGGCTGCGAACCCATCAGGGAAAAACAAGGAGTCCTTCATCCATTGGAAGACCTCCCTTTTTTGGGCCTTTGTGAGGCAGAACGGAGCGTGTGGCTTAGTCCAAGTTTTTTTGGCACCATTAGGTGGCTGCATGTTCAACTCCGGCCTATCACACCACCTTTCTTGATCAATTCGAGCCTTTATGTTATCCTTCGTCTTCTCAGTGTCCACAATCGTGCTCCAAATGGCTTCACTGATATTCTTCTCGGTGTGCATTACATCAATGTTATGCGGGAGCTCGAGAAACTCAAAGTAAGGGAGCTTCCATAAGCACGGCTTGTGAGTCCATTGGTGTGTCTCCCCATATCCTAAGAAACCATTCCCATCAGGGCTAGGCTGAAGAGCATCTAACTCGGCCTTGATTTCCGTTCCGGTCTTCGGAATTGGCTTCGGGCCACGGACAACACGGCCTTTCTTGAAACTCTTTACATCACTCCTGTATGCATGCCTCCGCTCAAGGAACTGTCGAGCTTCATCAAAGCATGAATACTTGCCTCCCTTGTTTAGCCAGAAGAAAGTCACGGCCTGTCTGCACTGTGGGCAAGGCCACTTCCCATGTGTACACCACCCGCAGAACAAAGCACGTGCTGGCAGGTCATGCAGGGACGTGTGGTACCACACATACATATCGAAGTACTCCTTCTTTGATGCGTCATATGTTCGGATCCCGCGACCTTCCCAGCCACGAACCAAGTCATCCACCAGCGGTTCCAGGTACACATTCATGTTCTTGCCCGGGTATTTGGGCCCTGGGATTATCATCGACACAAACATGTTCTCTGATCTCATGCAGACGCCAGGGGGGAGGTTCATGGGAATAACAAACACTGGCCAACAACTGTATACTGCAGCCGACATACCATATGGATTGAACCCATCGGTTGATATCGCAACTGCTACGCTCCTCGGGTCACCTGCTTTCAATGGAAATTTCTTCACAAAGTTCTTCCATGCAGTACCATCCGACGGATGTATCATCTTGTCGGTGTATCTGTTTCCTTCCACGGCCCACCTCATCTGCTGGGCAGTATCCTCGGTCATGAAGAGCCGCTGGATCCTCGGTAGAACTGGAAGATAGCGGAGGATATTCTTGGCAACCGTGGTCTGCCTCTTCTGACCATCACCATTGCGGTCTACCTCAAAGTACCTAGAGGAATTGCATTTGATGCAATAATTTGTGTCGGCGTGCTCCTCTCTGAATAGCATGCATCCCTTTGGACAAGCGTGTATCTGCTGAGATGACATCTTAAGGTCACTGAGCAATTTGGTCGAATAGTAGAAGTTTTGCGGCAAGAGGTGCCCTTTCGGCAGAAGGCTGCCTACGATGACCAGAAGTTCATCGAACCCATCTCTGCACAAGTTCCTATGGCACTTCAAGGCCATAAGGCGAGCGATGGCATCTAGTTGGGTAACCTCTGTATTTTCATGTAGGGGTTTCTGCGAAGCAAACAGAGCCTCATAGTACTCCTTTGTGTTTTCCTCCGGGTCCTCACTTGTCTCCGCATCCTGAGGTGTCTCCACCTCTACATGAGAGCTTTCAGGCACATTACCATTAGCCAAGTTTTCTAAGCACCTATCAAAACCAGTGTCATATTCCCCCCTAGGTTGAATCTGCCGCACCTCCTTCCTAGCACGTTTCTTTGCCTTTTCTCCATGGTAAGTCCAAATCCTGTAGGACGGTGTGAACCCAAACTTGATCAGGTGCATACTCATAGTTTCCTTGTCCTGTGCCTTTCGGTTAGCGCACTTACTACAAGGGCACCAAACACTTATAGGTCTGCTAGGGATGGCAAACGCCCTATCCACAAACTGCTCGGTCTTTTCTCCCCATTCATCAGTATAGTTCCACTGACTGATTCTGCCATCGTACATCCAGCCACGATTATCCATCCTCTAATCAGCAACAAAACAGACGAACATAGCATTTATATATCAAATAGGAAATAAATGCATCATATCTTTATTTTTTTACGCGTGCATCAACCTGAAACTCTACTAGGTGGGCTCCTAGCAGCCGCCGGATCCGTAGATTGAGTACGTTCTCCCAGCTCTACCCCGATCCGAGACAGAATTTCGGCAGCACCTCCCCGCTGCTCTCCCGATACACGTCTCGGCAAAAAGCCGAGAGGGGTGTGCATCCGGAGAACAACGGGGAGGCGCTACCGAAATCCTGTCTCGGATCGGGGTAGAGCACGGAGAACGTACCCAACTACGCATCCGCCGGCTGTCCCGATAAATGCCGTAAGAGTTACGGTTCATAATATGCGAGACCACTAATGCATATTTATCCGCGTAACCCTTACGGTCGGGAAGAGACGCCTAGGTATCGCGACAGACTTGGTGATCTAGACATAAAGAAAAAACCTAGGTACAAGAGAGGCGAACGGATTCTCACCCTCGAAGCGTGACCGACAGCCGGCGAAGAAGACCAACGACCCTCTGAGAGAATCGTCGAAGAAGATCCGAAACGCCCCGTCAAACACCCCCGCGACGCCGCCCCTCGTGTCCACCTCGAAGCATCGCCTGCATAACAAAAAAAAACCAATTAGGGGCTATTAATAATTACCATGTATGCGCGTATATAGAGTATATGGAGCAGTAGAAAGCCAATGTTACTTTTGCTGCTTTGTGAATGAGGTAATGCAATGTTACATCTAAGAAGAGGACAGCGAGGGCTCGGAGCATTTGTCTTAACATGCTCCATCTTCTGGCTTACTACAATAGGCGACGGGTTACACCGATGGGCAGCCGGCGTTGCTCCGATGAGAGGCCGGACTTTGGTACTTCTGTTGACCGGTGTTGCTACAGGGCTTAACATGCTCCATCTTCTGGCTTACTACATATCTATGTCCATGCTACAACATACATTCTTGATCTACACATACGGAACATACAATGCTCTGCTTATATAGTTGTGCATTTGTATTACTACCTATGTCCATAAAAGGATACTACAAGTTTGTTTGAACTTAGATGTATCTAGACACTCTTTAGTACATATATAGATACAAGTGAATTTAGACAAAATCTCTGATATCTTTTTATGAACAGAGGGAATACACATCTATATCCATGCTAGGCCATACAGTATATATGTATTCTTGTCTTCCCTTGTATGCTCAGCAGGAGTAGGTCGACCAATAATCTAGCTATACATACATGTACGTATTGTATTTGCACTTGCTCCGTGCAGCAACAGATACCGGAATACAACGAGGAACCGTGACATGTCAAATCTCGTGCAGGCATCCGTGCACCGAGCAGCGGAGGGGAGGAGGGGGAGGGGGCCTGACCTGGGACGGTGGGAGGAGGGGCCGCCGGGTGCACCACGTCCGACCGCGACGCAGCGGCGAGAGGAGGGAGGCGGCGGCGGGGTAGGGCGCGGCGGCGTCGGGGTAGGGCGCGGCGGAGGGTGGGCGGCATCCGCGGGAGGCGGCGGCGTCGCGAGGCGGGCGGTCGCGGCACGGCGTCTGAGGCGGCGCGGCCAATGGTGTCGGCGGCGTGTGCGGGAGGCGGCGGCGGGGAGGAGGGGGGAGCTCGGCGACGGCAAGGGCGGGGACTCGATCTGGACAGCGAAATAAAACTTGGTCGGGCCAACCCGCACCTTATCCACGCGCCTTTGCCGTGCGAGGACGGCTTTGCCGTGCGGCAAAGGCCTTTGCCGTGCAAAACTCCCTTTGCCGTGCGCAATGGATCTTTGCCGTGCAGAGAGTCCTTTGCCGTGCGGCATAGTTTCTTTGCCGTGCGTCTTTGGCCTTTGCCGTGCGCTAGCGCACGGCAACGTTGTTTTTACCATTTAAATTTTCATATATGAAAATTTAGTTTTATTTCAAATTAAATTAAACTTGTTTTTCCAACATGAGTAATATTTCATAATGTTCTTATCATGTTTTCTTAAATCTATAGGGGTGCAAATTCGAGCACATAAATCCTAACACTAACCGTCGGAGCACCGGAACCCTAACCCTGAACCCTAAACACTAGCCCTACCCCTAAACCCTAGCCCTCACCCTAACCCTAACCTAAAAGAATGAAAAGTTACATTGGTGCACCCTCGCGCGGAGAAATCTAGGGGGTAGACCCGCTGGGGCACACGTTCCGCTGTTTTGGGGGAGGAGGGGGATAACGACCGCCGGAGCACCGGAACCCCACCAAACCTTGCATGTGGACCTATTCTATGTGTCAAAGTGTGATGCAAGGTGTGATTCACAAAATGGTGCATGGCATGGATCCCCGGTCTGACATTCCTCACCTTCGGGCGATAACACTTAACAGATTCCTGGACGTGTACGCTGAAGTGTCCCGCCGCGGGTATATCAGGGGCTAGACTGTGCCAAAGGGTGCCACACATGGTTTTCCATATGTCCATGGACTAAACAAACCTAAACCTATGAAAAGTTACATTGGTGCACCCTCGCGCGGAGAAATCTAGGGGGGTAGACCCGCCGGGGCACGCGTTCCGCTGTTTTGGGGGAGGAGGGGGATAACGACCGCCGGAGCACCGGAACCCCACCAAACCTTGCATGTGGACCTATTCTATGTGTCAAAGTGTGATGCAAGGTGTGATTCACAAAATGGTGCATGGCATGGATCCCCGGTCTGACATTCCTCACCTTCGGGCGATAACACTTAACAGATTCCTGGACGTGTACGGTGAAGTGTCCCGCCGCGGGTATATCGGGGGCTAGACTGTGCCAAAGGGTGCCACACATGGTTTTCCATATGTCCATGGACTAAACAAACCTAAACCTATGAAAAGTTACATTGGTGCACCCTCGCGCGGAGAAATCTAGGGGGGTAGACCCGCCGGGGCACGCGTTCCGCTGTTTTGGGGGAGGAGGGGGATAACGACCGCCGGAGCACCGGAACCCCACCAAACCTTGCATGTGGACCTATGATATGTGTCAAAGTGTGGTGCAAGGTCTAATGGTGCAAAAGTAGCTCCCCTAAACCCTAAACCCTAAACTGGGGAGGCTTCGAGCCCTAAACCCCTCTAAATCCCTAAACCACGACGCCGGAGCTGCAGAACCATGCATCATAAACCCTAACCCTAACCCTAAACCCTAAACCTATACCTAACCATAAATACTTACCCTTTAACCTAAACCCTAGCCCTAGCCCCTAAACCCTAGCCCTAACCCTACACCTAACCCTAACCAGTAGATCAGGCACACCGTCGATCGTGTGATAATGGCTCTAGCTGCGGGTATATGTGCCAAAGGGTCCCAATCTTGGTTCTCCATGTGTATATGTACTAAACAAACCTAAAGGAATGAAAAGTTACATTGGTGCACCCTCGCGCGGAGAAATCTAGGGGGGTAGACCCGGGGCGCGTTCCGCTGTTTTGGGGAGGAGGGGGATAACGACCGCCGGAGCACCGGAACCCCACCAAACCTTGCATGTGGACCTATGATATGTGTCAAAGTGTGGTGCAAGGTCTAATGGTGCAAAAGTAGCTCCCCTAAACCCTAAACCCTAAACTGGGGAGGCTTCGAGCCCTAAACCCCTCTAAATCCCTAAACCACGACGCCGGAGCTACAGAACCATGCATCATAAACCCTAACCCTAACCCTAAACCCTAAACCTATACCTAACCATAAATACTTACCCTTTAACCTAAACCCTAGCCCTAGCCCCTAAACCCTAGCCCTAACCCTACACCTAACCCTAACCAGTAGATCAGGCACACCGTCGATCGTGTGATAATGGCTCTAGCTGCGGGTATATGTGCCAAAGGGTCCCAATCTTGGTTCTCCATGTGTATATGTACTAAACAAACCTAAAGGAATGAAAAGTTACATTGGTGCACCCTCGCGCGGAGAAATCTAGGGGGGTAGACCCGCCGGGGCACACGTTCCGCTGTTTTGGGGGAGGAGGGGGATAACGACCGCCGGAGCACCGGAACCCCACCAAACCTTGCATGTGGACCTATGATATGTGTCAAAGTGTGGTGCAAGGTCTAATGGTGCAAAAGTAGCTCCCCTAAACCCTAAACCCTAAACTGGGGAGGCTTCGAGCCCTAAACCCCTCTAAATCCCTAAACCACGACGCCGGAGCTGCAGAACCATGCATCATAAACCCTAACCCTAACCCTAAACCCTAAACCTATACCTAACCATAAATACTTACCCTTTAACCTAAACCCTAGCCCTAGCCCCTAAACCCTAGCCCTAACCCTACACCTAACCCTAACCAGTAGATCAGGCACACCGTCGATCGTGTGATAATGGCTCTAGCTGCGGGTATATGTGCCAAAGGGTCCCAATCTTGGTTCTCCATGTGTATATGTACTAAACAAACCTAAAGGAATGAAAAGTTACATTGGTGCACCCTCGCGCGGAGAAATCTAGGGGGGTAGACCCGCACACGTTCCGCTGTTTTGGGGGAGGAGGGGGATAACGACCGCCGGAGCACCGGAACCCCACCAAACCTTGCATGTGGACCTATTCTATGTGTCAAAGTGTGGTGCAAGGTGTGATTCACAAAATGGTGCATGGCATGGATCCCCGGTCTGACATTCCTCACCTTCGGGCGATAACACTTAACAGATTCCTGGACGTGTACGGTGAAGTGTCCCGCCGCGGGTATATCGGGGGCTAGACTGTGCCAAAGGGTGCCACACATGGTTTTCCATATGTCCATGGACTAAACAAACCTAAACCTATGAAAAGTTACATTGGTGCACCCTCGCGCGGAGAAATCTAGGGGGGTAGACCCGCCGGGGCACGCGTTCCGCTGTTTTGGGGGAGGAGGGGGATAACGACCGCCGGAGCACCGGAACCCCACCAAACCTTGCATGTGGACCTATTCTATGTGTCAAAGTGTGATGCAAGGTGTGATTCACAAAATGGTGCATGGCATGGATCCCCGGTCTGACATTCCTCACCTTCGGGCGATAACACTTAACAGATTCCTGGACGTGTACGGTGAAGTGTCCCGCCGCGGGTATATCGGGGGCTAGACTGTGCCAAAGGGTGCCACACATGGTTTTCCATATGTCCATGGACTAAACAAACCTAAACCTATGAAAAGTTACATTGGTGCACCCTCGCGCGGAGAAATCTAGGGGGGTAGACCCGCCGGGGCACGCGTTCCGCTGTTTTGGGGGGAGGAGGGGGATAACGACCGCCGGAGCACCGGAACCCCACCAAACCTTGCATGTGGACCTATGATATGTGTCAAAGTGTGCTGCTAGGTGTAATGGTGCAAAAGTAGCTCCCCTGAACCCTAAACCCTAAACTGGGGAGGCTTCGAGCCCTAAACCCCTCTAAATCCCTAAACCACGACGCCGGAGCTGCAGAACCATGCATCATAAACCCTAACCCTAACCCTAAACCCTAAACCTATACCTAACCATAAATACTTACCCTTTAACCTAAACCCTAGCCCTAGCCCCTAAACCCTAGCCCTAACCCTACACCTAACCCTAACCAGTAGATCAGGCACACCGTCGATCGTGTGATAATGGCTCTAGCTGCTGGTATATGTGCCAAAGGGTCCCAATCTTTGGTTCTCCATGTGTATATGTACTAAACAAACCTAAAAGAATGAAAAGTTACATTGGTGCACCCTCGCGCGGAGAAATCTAGGGGTAGACCCGCCGGGGCACACGTTCCGCTGTTTTGGGGGAGGAGGGGGATAACGACCGCCGAGCACCGGAACCCCACCAAACCTTGCATGTGGACCTATTCTATGTTTCAAAGTGTGGTGCAAGGTCTAATGGTGCAAAAGTAGCTCCCCTAAACCCTAAACCCTAAACTGGGGAGGCTTCGAGCCCTAAACCCCTCTAAATCCCTAAACCACGACGCCGGAGCTGCAGAACCATGCATCATAAACCCTAACCCTAACCCTAAACCCTAAACCTATACCTAACCATAAATACTTACCTTTAAACTAAACCCTAGCCCTACCCCCTAAACCCTAGCCCTAACCCTACACCTAACCCTAACCAGTAGATCCGGCTCACCGTCGATCGTGTGATAATGGCTCGAGCTGCGGGTGTATGTGCCAAAGGGTCCCAATCTTGGTTCTCCATGTGTATATGTCCTAAACAAACCTAAAAGAATGAAAAAGTACATTGGTGCACCCTCGCGCGGAGAAATCTAGGGGGTAGACCCGCCGGGGCACACGTTCCGCTGTTTGGGGGGAGGAGGGGGAGAACGACCGCCGGAGCACCGGAACCCCACCAAACCTTGCATGTGGACCTATTCTATGTTTCAAAGTGTGATGCTAGGTGTAATTCACCAAATGGTGCATGGCATGGATCCCCGGTCTGACATTCCTCACCTTCGGGCGATAACACTTAACAGATTCCTGGACGTGTACGCTGAAGTGTCCCGCCGCGGGTATATCGGGGGCTAGACTGTGCCAAAGGGTGCCACACATGGTTTTCCATATGTCCATGGACTAAACAAACCTAAACCTATGAAAAGGTATATTGGTGGAACGTCGCGCGGAGAAATCTAGGGGGTAGACCCGCCGTCCCGCTGTTTTGGGGGGAAGGAGGGGGACGGCCGCCGGAGCACCGGAACCCTGATATATGTGGGGGATGAGCATGGAGACTAATTTTGTATTTCACATAGTGTAATAAATAGTCATCAAAAAGAAAAACTAATTAACAAAATAAATATAAGTAGTAGATGAAATAAAATAGTTAGAAAAACAAAAAAAATGTATATTGGCGCACGGCAAAGGGAGAAGCGCACGGCAAAGGACCCTTTGCCGTGCAACTTGTCTGTCTGCACGGCAAAGTTTGGCTGCACGGCAGTGCCCAGGCCTTTGCCGTGCGCTGTTTCTTTGCCGTGCGGCTTGCAGGGACTTTGCCGTCCAAAAATCTTTGCCGTGCGCTGCTCCCATTCTTTGCCGTGAGAAACTTCTTTGCCGTGCGCCATATCTTTCTTTGCCGTGATATGTTTCTTTGCCGTGCGCTGCGCTCATACTTTGCCGTGCATTTTTTCGTTGCCGTGCGCTCTTCTTGCTACGCACGGCAAAGAAATCTTTGCCGTGCAGCAGCTCACGGCAAAGTTTGGCTGCACGGCAGCGCCTGATTTTCCCGTAGTGTACCAAACCAGAGCGAGATCGAGGGAAGTGTCAACACACCTGGACGATACCTCCAAGGAGGAGAATGACGCCCACTGGCATCATCGTCGCTAGCACCGACTGAAGACGACACAATTTTTGTCCGTATTGCCGCACACTTCCCTTCCTACCGACCAGGCTGGGGCAGCCATCCAAGATGTTCACACCACCACCGCCGCCACAGATTTTCACCGCTAACAAGGAAGCGCACCTCCACCTCCAGGAAGCTCCGCCATTTCCATCCTCTGCAACACACATGACCTCCATGCAAATCTTCCCGACCGATGTCTCCACCGTGTCGTTCGTCGCCGCTCGACCCCGCCCCTGAGCGCCGCCCAGCTTGTCATCCCACCCCGTGTGAGGTAGGCCCGACAAGGGTTTGCTGCCTTCAACGGCCATGCACCGCCAGCACCGGCAGTGGCAGCGGCCAGGGGAGCCCCAGCGGGGAGTGCTGGAGCTAGGGTTTAGGACCCTCGATCGAGAGCCACCCGTGTGCGAGACCCGAGAAGGGAGGAGGAAGTGGTGTGCTTACGTATCCATTCCTTCACTCTACTCTGCTGGATGATGATACAAGTGTTGAAATGCCCCGTTTATTTACTCCAACCTAACGGGACACGGCGGCCACCAAGAATCCGTATCTGCAATGCCGGAAAGGCTACGTAGTCGATCCAGTTTTCGCCCTCTCCCGTTTCTCATTTGCAACGGGGGCGAAAGGAGAAGCTGGGCGGTGTTCGTGCACGGTTCCGTGTGACGATTGCATGGCGACGTCGCGACTTAAACGTGGCGCGGGCAACCGCATGGAAGGACCGACGACGGGGAACACACGCGCGGCGGCCGTCGCTGTTGGGCTGTCCATATATATTTACTTTCAGCTTGTCTGTTACTAGTGGCAGCGCTCAGTGGATATATAAGTAGGAGTATTACGGAGTAACAAGATGAGATTACAGACCTAAATCGATTAATACGCAGCTGTCCAGTATGTCCCTACTTCTTTGGTCAAACTGTCGTTAACTTTTGTTTCGGCATATATGGATTCGTCGCATAAATTAAAGTTATGCCGCTTGATCATTTTTTTTTATCGCGTGTTCGTTTTCACCGAGACTTTTTAGTCCGAGAAATGATTCGACGAATTTACTAGGCCCTACTTTGAGCAACGACGCGGTGCTAGTTTTGTGGAGATCAAACTTTGCGAGGATAGGTCAATCTTATTTACAAGCATTGGAGCTTTTGTTTTTGTCCAATATATTCCGCACGACACCAAGTTGGGTTTCATCCCTTCACGAGGATCATATATCATCGGCCAGTTAAACTGGTACACGTAAGTCGACTAGGCTTAGAGCAACTCTAACAGATATTGAAAAAGGGGCTGGAATCGAAAAATTCCGACGAGTTTAGGGGTTCAGGTCGAAATAGGCCTAGAACAGAGCCCGAGCTCGTGGCCCGGCCCGTAAACAGAATTCGGGGGCCCGAGAAAATCGACGGCCGCACTGTATTTATATAGGGCACAGGGGCGAGTTGGGTTCCAAAACCCTACTCCCCCGCCGCCGCCGCCACGCCTGCGTTCCACCTCTGGCGAGCAATTTCGTCGCCGTCTTTTGCTCTTCTGGTCCGCCGCCACCACCCCTCCCTCCGCAATGGCGCGCGCAAGACGGGGCGGTAGGGGAGGGGGCCGAATCGGCGGCGGGATATCGCCACCGCGTCCGCCGGCTGTGCGGTCGGAGGCGGGCGCGCTCCGACGGAGCATGGAAACGGGCGGCACGCAAGTGGCCGCGTAGGTTCGCGCGCCGGCCGGCGCGCTTGGAGGTGCGAGAAGGGAAAGCCGAGGCGCCCATAGCTAGCTCGTGCAGCCCGCCGCTGCCGACGCTTCCGCCGCACGGCGACGACAACGACGACGAAGATGGGCCGCCTCTCACCTGCGGGAGCTCGGCGGAGGCGGCTCCGTTCGAGGTGGCCGCGCTCGTCGTCGCATAGGCGTCACTGGCGCAGAAAACCCCTCCTCCGCCGCTAGAACAACCCCGGTGACAATCCCGAGGCTAATTTCGTAGTTTAACTAGTCAAATTAACGAGTGGAGTCGGGTTAGTGAAGTATTTTGAGTAGTATTTGTAAATTATGTTTGAACGTAGCTCGACGGAGCAAGATTTTGTTTCATTTCGCAAGATCATCGCGGCAAATTTTCCCGCGACGTTTGATTTCCTTTTTCAATTCGCGTTTTCGATTTTTATTATGCGCGGTGACTAAAAATATGTAAACTGAATAATTCGGGAAATCAAACTCCGTGTTTTCGGTTCGGATAATCTGACATTACTGGAGATGCTCTTAGAAGTTTAGACAAGCACGGGAAAATACCGCACGCACGCAGCAGTGTTCCGCCGGTGTTATAATACCTTTTAGCCTCACGAGTCTAGGGGTTACGTTTTCGCCGGTGACCTGCACGGCGACTCCCGTCACCACCTCCGATCGACGTTCTGAACCCCCTCCGCTCTCTCTCGCGCTGTTCGGGCTGATTCAGGGGACGTCTAGCACGTCTTCCCGGCCTTGGCGGCGGCGAGGCAAAGACGGGGCGGGGCGACGTTCCGATCTGAGGAAGGAAACTGATGGCGGCCAAGATGGCTCGCGAGGGAGGAGCGTCGGGGTCCATGGCCCCGGTGGACTTGCAAGAGATGCTGAAGAGGATGGTCTTGAAGGATGAGGAGTTGGATGATGTGGTTCTTCCAAAGGAGGAAGTCATGAACCTGAAGGAGGGAGCACGCTGGATGGCGGTGGTCAAGGTGCACACCACTAGGCGGTTTGGGAACCAGCCGTTCTTTCAGAAGATGGACGCAGCCTGGGGTTTCGCGAAGAGTTGGACTATACGGCCGGTCGAGGACAACCTGTTTGTGCTGCAGGTTTCATGCCTGGGAGACTGGAACAGGGTCATGAACAATGGACCCTGGATCTTCCGCCAGCAGGGAGTAATGGTGGAACCTTACGATGGTGTGGCTGATCCGAACATGGTGGTGCTCAATCGCCTCCATGCCTGGGTTCAGGTGCGAGGGATCCCGCCGCTGTTTCGAAAGGAGGCGATCGTGTGTGACATGGTCGCGCGGATTGGCGAGGTTCTGGGAGTGGAGCTGTATGCGCTGGGATCCAGCGGTATGATGGCGTGTATTTCACACGTTCGTTGGGCAACCCCAAGAGGAAGGTATGATGCGCACAGCAGCAAGTTTTCCCTCAGAAAGAAACCAAGGTTTATCGAACCAGGAGGAGCCAAGAAGCACGTTGAAGGTTGATGGCGGCGGGATGTAGTGCGGCGCAACACCAGGGATTCCGGCGCCAACGTGGAACCTGCACAACACAACCAAAGTACTTTGCCCCAACGAAGCAGTGAGGTTGTCAATCTCACCGGCTTGCTGTAACAAAGAGTTAACCGTATTGTGTGGAAGATGATTGTTTGCGAAAACAGTAGAACAAGTATTGCAGTAGATTGTATTTCAGTAAGAGAATTGGACCGGGGTCCACAGTTCACTAGAGGTGTCTCTCCCATAAGACGAACAACATGTTGGGTGAACAAATTACAGTTGGGCAATTGACAAATAAAGAGAGCATGACCATGCACATACATATTATGATGAGTATTGTGAGATTTAATTGGGCATTACGACAAAGTACATAGACCGTCATCCAACTGCATCTATGCCTAAAAAGTCCACCTTCAGGTTATCATCCGAACCCCCTCCAGTATTAAGTTGCTAACAACACAATTGCATTAAGTATTGCGCGTAATGTAACTAGTGACTACATCCTTGAACATAGCACTAATGTTTTATCCCTAGTGGCAACAGCACATCCGTAACCTTAGTGGTTCTTGTCACTCCTCCAGATTCACAGAGACATGAACCCACTATCGAGCATAAATACTCCCTCTTGGAGTTACTAGCATCAACTTGGCCAGAGCATCTACTAATAACGGAGAGCATGTAAGATCATAAACAACACATAGCATAACTTTGATAATCAACATAACAAGTATTCTCTATTCATCGGATCCCAACAAACGCAACATATAGAATTACAGATAGATGATCTTGATCATGTTAGGCAGCTCACAAGATCCGACAATGATAGCACAATGGGGAGAAGACAACCATCTAGCTACGCTATGGACCCATAGTCCAGGGGTAGACTCTCACATCACACCGGAGGCGACCATGGCGGCGTAGAGTCCTCCGGGAGATGATTCCCCTCTCGGTGCCGGAGGCGATCTCCTGGATCCCCCGAGATGGGATCGGCGGCGGCGGCGTCTCTGGAAGGTTTTCCGTATCGTGGCTCTTGCGGGGGTTTCGTCACGGAGACTTTTTATAGGCGGAAGGGCAGGTCAAGAGGCGGCACGGGGGCCCCACACTACGGCGCGCGCCAAGGGGGGGCCGCGCCGCCTATGTGTGGCCCCTCCGTGGCCCCTCTTCGTCTCTCCTTCGGACTTCGGAAGCTTCGTGAGAAAATAGGCCCCTGGGCTTTGATTTCGTCCAATTCCGAGAATATTTCCTTACTAGGATTTCTGAAACCAAAAACAGCAGAAAACAGAACGGCACTTCGCATCTTGTTAATAGGTTAGTTCCAAAATGCACGAATATGACATAAAGTGTGCATAAAACATGTAGATAACATCAATAATGTGGCATGGAACATAAGAAATTATCGATACGTCGGAGACGTATCAGCATCCCCAAGCTTAGTTCTGCTCGTCCCGAGCAGGTAAAACGATAACAAAGATAATTTCTGGAGTGACATGCCATCATAATCTTGATCATACTATTTGTAAAGCATATGTAGTGAATGCAGCGATCGAAACAATGTATATGACATGAGTAAACAAGTGAATCATATAGCAAAGACTTTTCATGAATAGCACTTCAAGACAAGCATCAATAAGTCTTGCATAAGAGTTAACTCATAAAGCAATAATTCAAAGTAGAGATATTGAAGCAACACAAAAGAAGATTAAGTTTCAGCGGTTGCTTTCAACTTGTAACATGTATATCTCATGGATATTGTCAACATAGAGTAATATAATAAGTGCAATAAGCAAGTATGTAGGAATCAATGCACAGTTCACACAAGTGTTTGCTTCTTGAGGTGGAGAGAAATAGGTGAACTGACTCAACATTGAAAGTAAAAGAATGGTCCTCCATAGAGGAAAAGCATCGATTGCTATATTTGTGCTAGAGCTTTGATTTTGAAAACATGAAACAATTTTGTCAACGGTAGTAATAAAGCATATGCATCATGTAAATTATATCTTATAAGTTGCAGGCCTCATGCATAGTGTACTAATGGTGCCCGCACCTTGTCCTAATTAGCTTGGACTACCGGGTCATCACAATGCATTGTTTTTACCAAGTGTCACAAAGGGGTACCTCTATGCCGCCTGTACAAAGGTCTAAGGAGAAAGCTCGCATTGGATTTCTCGCTATTGATTATTCTTCAACTTAGACATCCATACCGGGACAACATAGACAACAGATAATGGACTCCTCTTTTATGCATAAGCATATAACAACAATTAATAATTTTCTCATTTGAGATTTGAGGATTGTTGTCCAAAACTGAAACTTCCACCATGGAGCATGGCTTTAGTTAGCGGCCCAATGTTCTTCTCTAACATATGCATGCTTAACCATATGGTGGTAGATCTCTCTTACTTCAGACAAGACAGACATGCATAGCAACTCACATGAAATTCAACAATGAAAAGTTGATGGCGTCCCCAGTGAACATGGTTATCGCACAACAAGCAACTTAATAAGAGATAAAGTGCATAATTACATATTCAATACCACAATAGTTTTTAAGCTATTTGTCCCATGAGCTATATATTGCAAAGGTGAATGATGGAATTTTAAAGGTAGCACTCAAGCAATTTACTTTGGAATGGCGGAAAATACCATGTAGTATAGGTAGGTATGGTGGACACAAATGGCATAGTGGTTGGCTCAAGTATTTTGGATGCATGAGAAGTATTCCCTCTCGATACAAGGTTTAGGCTAGCAAGGCTTATTTGAAACAAACACAAGGATGAACCGGTGCAGCAAAACTCACATAAAAGACATATTGAAAACATTATAAGACTCTACACCGTCTTCCTTGTTGTTCAAACTCAATACTAGAAATTATCTAGACCTTAGAGAAACCAAATATGCAAACCAAATTTTAGCATGCTCTATGTATTTCTTCATTAATGGGTGCAAAGCATATGATGCAAGAGCTTAATCATGAGCACAACAATTGCCAAGTATCACATTACCCAAGACATTTATAGCAATTACTACATGTATCATTTTCCAATTCCAACCATATAACAATTTAACGAAGGAGAAACTTCGCCATGAATACTATGAGTAGAAACCAAGGACATACTTGTCCATATGCTACAGCGGAGCGTGTCTCTCTCCCATAAAGTGAATGCTAGGATCCATTTTATTCAAACAAAACAAAAAACAAAAACAAACCGACGCTCCAAGAAAAAGCACATAAGATGTGATGGAATAAAAATATAGTTTCAGGAGGAACCTGATAATGTTGTCGATGAAGAAGGGGATGCCTTGGGCATCCCCAAGCTTAGACGCCTGAGTCTTCTTAATATATGCAGGGGTGAACCACGGGTGCATCCCCAAGCTTAGAGCTTTCACTCTCCTTGATCATGTTGCATCATACTCCTCTCTTGATCCTTGAAAACTTCCTCCACACCAAACTCGAAACAACTCATTAGAGGGTTAGTGCACAATATAAATTGACATATTCAGAGGTGACACAATCATTCTTAACACTTCTGGACATTGCATAATGCTACTGGACATTAATGGATCAAAGAAATTCATCCAACATAGCGAAAGAGGCAATGCGAAATAAAAGGCAGAATCTGTCAAAACAGAACAGTTCGTATTGACGAATTTTAAAATGGCACCAGACTTGCTCAAATGAAAATGCTCAAATTGAATGAAAGTTGCGTACATATCTGAGGATCATGCACGTAAATTGGCTTAATTTTCTGAGCTACCTACAGGGAGGTGGACCCAGATTCGTGACAGCAAAGAAATCTGGAACTGTGCAGTAATCCAAATCTAGTACTTACTTTTCTATCAACGGCTTAACTTGGCACAACAAAACACAAAACTAAGATAAGGAGAGGTTGCTACAGTAGTAAACAACTTCCAAGACACAAAATAAAAACAAAGTTCTGTAGGTAAAAACATGGGTTGTCTCCCATAAGCGCTTTTCTTTAACGCCTTTCAGCTAGGCGCAGAAAGTGTGTATCAAGTATTATCAAGAGACGAAGTGTCAACATCATAATTTGTTCTCATAATAGAGTCAAAAGGTACCTTCATTCTCTTTCTAGGGAAGTGTTCCATACCTTTCTTGAGAGGAAATTGATATTTTATATTACCTTCCTTCATATCAATAACAGCACCAACAGTTCGAAGAAAAGGTCTTCCCAATATAATGGGACAAGATGCATTGCATTCAATATCCAAGACAACAAAATCAACGGGAACAAGGTTATTGTTAACGGTAATGCGAACATTATCAACTTTCCCCAAAGGTTTCTTTGTAGAATGATCAGCAAGATTAACATCCAAATAACAATTTTTCAGCGGTGGCAAGTCAAGCATATTATAAATTTTCTTAGGCATAACAGAAATACTTGCACCAAGATCACATAAAGCATTACAATCAAAATCTTTAATCTTCATCTTAATGATGGGCTCCCAACCATCCTCTAACTTTTTAGGAATAGAGGCTTCACGCTCTAGTTTCTCTTCTCTAGCTTTTATAAGAGCATTTGTAATATGATGTGTAAAAGCCAAATTTATAGCACTAGCATTAGGACTTTTAGCAAGTTTTTGCAAGAACTTTATAACTTCAGAGATGTGGCAATCATCAAAATTCAAACCATTATAATCTAAAGCAATGGGATCATCATCCCCAATGTTGGAAAAAATTTCAGCAGCTTTATCACAGGCAGTTTCAGCAGTTTTAGCAGTTTCAGGCAGTTTTTCGCGCTTTGCATTAGAAGTGGAAACATTGCTAACACCAATTCTTTTATTAGTATGAGTAGGAGGTGCAGCAACATGTGTAGCATTAGCATTACTAGTGGTGGTAATAGTCCAAACTTTAGCTATATTCTTTTCTTTAGCTAGTTTTTCATTTTCTTCTCTATCCCACCTAGCACGCAGTTCAGCCATTAATCTTATATTCTCATTAATTCTAACTTGAATGGCATTTGCTGTAGTAGTAATTTTATTATGATGATTCTCATTAGGCAAAACTTTTGATTTCAAAAGATCAACATCAGCAGCAAGACTATCGACTTTAGAAGCAAGTATATCAATTTTCCCAAGCTTTTCTTCAACAGATTTGTTAAAAGCAGTTTGTGTACTAATAAATTCTTTAAGCATGGCTTCAAGTCCAGGGGGTGAATTCCTATTATTGTTGTAAGAATTCCCATAAGAATTACCATAGCCGTTGCCATTATTATAAGGATATGGCCTATAGTTGTTACTAGAATTGTTCCGGTAAGCATTGTTGTTGAAATTATTATTTTTAATGAAGTTTACATCAACATGTTCTTCTTGTGCAACCAATGAAGCTAACGGAACATTATTAGGATCAATATTAGTCCTATCATTCACAAGCATAGACATAATAGCATCAATCTTATCACTCAAGGAAGAGGTTTCTTCGACAGAATTTACCTTCTTACCTTGTGGAGCCCTTTCCGTGTGCCATTCAGAGTAGTTGATCATCATATTATCAAGAAGCTTTGTTGCTTCACCAAGAGTGATGGACATAAAGGTACCTCCAGCAGCTGAATCCAATAAATTCCGTGAAGAAAAATTTAGTCCTGCATAGAAGGTTTGGATGATCATCCAAGTAGTCAGTCCATGGGTTGGGCAATTTTTAACCAGAGATTTCATTCTTTCCCAAGCTTGAGCAACATGTTCAGTATCTAATTGTTTAAAATTCATTATGCTACTCCTCAAAGATATAATTTTAGCGGGGGGATAATATCTACCAATAAAAGTATCCTTGCATTTAGTCCATGAATCAATACTATTCTTAGGCAGAGATAGCAACCAATCTTTAGCTCTTCCTCTTAATGAGAAAGGGAACAATTTTAGTTTAATAATATCACCATCTACATCTTTATATTTTTGCATTTCACATAATTCAACAAAATTATTAAGATGGGCAGCAGCATCATCAGAACTAACACCAGAAAATTGCTCTCGCATAACAAGATTCAGTAAAGCAGGTTTAATTTCAAAGAATTCTGCTGTAGTAGCAGGTGGAGCAATAGGTGTGCATAAGAAATCAATATTATTTGTGGTTGTGAAGTCACACAACTTAGTATTTTCAGCGTTGGCCATTTTAGCAACAGTAAATAAAGCAAACTAGATAAAGTAAATGCAAGTAAACTAATTTTTTTGTGTTTTAGATATAGCAAACAAGATAGCAAATAAAGTAAAACTAGCAACTAATTTTTTTGTATTTTGATTTAGTGCAGCAAACAAAGTAGTAAATAAAACTAAGCAAGACAAAAACAAAGTAAAGAGATTGAGAAGTGGAGACTCCCCTTGCAGCGTGTCTTGATCTCCCCGGCAACGGCGCCAGAAAAAGAGCTTGATGGCGTGTATTTCACACGTTCGTTGGGCAACCCCAAGAGGAAGGTATGATGCGCACAGCAGCAAGTTTTCCCTCAGAAAGAAACCAAGGTTTATCGAACCAGGAGGAGCCAAGAAGCACGTTGAAGGTTGATGGCGGCGGGATGTAGTGCGGCGCAACACCAGGGATTCCGGCGCCAACGTGGAACCTGCACAACACAACCAAAGTACTTTGCCCCAACGAAACAGAGAGGTTGTCAATCTCACCGGCTTGCTGTAACAAAGAGTTAACCGTATTGTGTGGAAGATGATTGTTTGCAGAAAACAGTAGAACAAGTATTGCAGTAGATTGTATTTCAGTAAAGAGAATTGGACCGGGGTCCACAGTTCACTAGAGGTGTCTCTCCCATAAGACGAACAACATGTTGGGTGAACAAATTACAGTTGGGCAATTGACAAATAAAGAGAGCATGACCATGCACATACATATTATGATGAGTATTGTGAGATTTAATTGGGCATTACGACAAAGTACATAGACCGTCATCCAACGCATCTATGCCTAAAAAGTCCACCTTCAGGTTATCATCCGAACCCCTCCGGTATTAAGTTGCTAACAACAACAATTGCATTAATTGTATTGCGCGTAATGTAACTAGTGACTACATCCTTGAACATAGCACTAATGTTTTATCCCTAGTGGCAACAGCACATCCGTAACCTTAGTGGTTCTTGTCACTCCTCCAGATTCACGGAGACATGAACCCACTATCGAGCATAAATACTCCCTCTTGGAGTTACTAGCATCAACTTGGCCAGAGCATCTACTAATAACGGAGAGCATGCAAGATCATAAACAACACATAGCATAACTTTGATAATCAACATAACAAGTATTCTCTATTCATCGGATCCCAACAAACGCAACATATAGAATTACAGATAGATGATCATGTTAGGCAGCTCACAAGATCCGACAATGATAGCACAATGGGGAGAAGACAACCATCTAGCTACGCTATGGACCCATAGTCCAGGGTAGACTACTCACACATCACACCGGAGGCGACCATGGCGGCGTAGAGTCCTCCGGGAGATGATTCCCCTCTCCGGCAGGTGCCGAGGCGATCTCCTGGATCCCCGAGATGGGATCGGCGGCGGCGGCGTCTCGGAAGGTTTTCCGTATCGTGGCTCTCTACCGGGGTTTCGTCACGGAGACTTTTTATAGGCGGAAGGGCAGGTCAAGAGGCGGCACGGGGGCCCCACACTACAGGCCGGCGCGGCCAAGGGGGGCCGCGCCGCATGGTGTGGCCCCTCCGTGGCCCCTCTTCGTCTCTCCTTCGGACTTCGGAAGCTTCGTGAGAAAATAGGCCCCTGGGCTTTGATTTCGTCCAATTCGAGAATATTTCCTTACTAGGATTTCTGAAACCAAAAACAGCAGAAAACAGCAACCGGCACTTCGGCATCTTGTTAATAGGTTAGTTCCAGAAAATGCACGAATATGACATAAAGTGTGCATAAAACATGTAGATAACATCAATAATGTGGCATGGAACATAAGAAATTATCGATACGTCGGAGACGTATCACGGTACGAGCTTTGTGCGTGTGAGGGTCAAGCTGGATGTCAGCAAAGCACTAACCAGAGTTGTCGGCCTGCACCCTGAGGGGAGCGACCGAATGATGTTTCAAGTACTGTACGAGAAGCTACCCAAGTTCTGTGATTTCTGTGGTCTCCTTAGACACGGCGACACGGAATGTGAGGATGGAGTCCATGACAAAACGGCGCTGCAATACGGAGACTGGCTGATCGCGCCGATGGAGGACTGGCACCCTCAGACATCTGGGGTGCGCACAGGAGCGCCGACACGGGAGAACAGCCGTGGCGGCAAAGGAGGCAGTCGTAGCGAGGCCACTGCTGAATCTCGTAAACGACCGCAGGGAACGCCGCCTCCTCGCGCGGGAACGGAGGGGAGGGGAACCGCAGCAGCTGCGGGCCAGCTGATGTTAACGGATGGCAAAGAAAATCCAAATGCCAAGAAGAACCTGAGCACAGCATTGGCAGTGGAGGCAAACGGCAACAAGACGGGGGTGCTCTCGCCGGTGAAACCGGACCCGAAGAGGCCGAGGATGACAGCCAATAATACTGAAGAGGCGGGCTCCGACGAGGAGCGCCGCCAAGCCCAATGAGTTGTATGAGCTATAACTGTCGCGGAGTGGGTAGGGACGCGACAGTTAGAGAAATCCGCGATCTTAAAAGGCGGTTTAGCCCTACCATTTTATGTGTCCTCGAGACACAGTTGCATAAAACAAGAGTGGAAGGACTAGCTAGTACGCTAGGGTATGATCATAGTTTTGCCATTAGCAGCTCTGGCCGGAGTGGGGGCATTGGGCTGTTTTGGATGAATGAAATAAAGATTGATATATTGCCGTATTCTCAGTATCACCTCGATGTTAAGATTACGGAGGCTGAAGGAGAACCGTGGAGACTAACCTGTGTCTATGGCGAAGCACATGTTCCTTTGCGTTTCAAGACGTGGGATGTGATGAAGCATATCAAGTCGGCGAATGCGCTACCATGGGTGTGCATCGGGGACTTTAACGAGGTGCTACATCAACATGAGCATGTAGGACCGGCGGAAAGAAATTTTGCGCAGATGCAAGGGTTCCGCGATGCGGTGGATGTCTGCGAACTAGCTGATCTTGGCTACGAGGGCAGAAGCTGGACATTTGAGAAGAAAGTAGCTGGAGGGGCTTTCTGTCGAGTGCGCCTGGACAGAGCTTTGGCGACGGTGCCATGGAGCGCGAGGTTTCCTATGGCGACAGTGACACACCTGACCGGGGTCACATCCGATCACGGACCAATACTGTTGCGGTGGCGAGAGACAACGAGCCAACGACGGAGCATGGGAGACAAACTATTCCGGTATGAGATGATGTGGGAGAAACACGAGGATTTTCAGCCGTTCTTGAAGGATGCATGGATATCAGAGGGGAAGGCAGAAACTATGAGTCAGCTGAAGGACAAACTACATCGGATGTCTGGATCGCTGAGCACATGGGGACGCACCACGTTTGGGAGCGTCCAGGGGGAGATACGGTAGCTGCATCTCCGGCTGTCGGACCTTAGAGAGGGGCTAGCTCGGCAGGGGACCTCGGAGGAGGAAGGCGCGATTGTCCAGCGTCTCACTGAGCTTTATGATAGAGAAGAGGTGATGTGGCGCCAACGATCACGGATACAGTGGTTGGCGGAGGGGACAAGAATACCCGGTTTTTCCACCTCCGAGCGTGTCAAAGGAAGAAACGCAACAAAATTACTCGGCTTGTGCGCCACGATGGGACGGCCACGGAAGACGCCGAGGAAATGGCGTCTATGATGCGAGATTTCTATGAGCAGCTGTACACTTCCGAGGGGGTGGCAAACATGGGGGAGGTCATCGATGTAATACCCCAAAAGGTGACAACAGAGATGAACGATCAATTGATGAAACCAATAGGGGCTGATGAAGTGAAAACCGCCCTTTTCCAAATGTTTCCCACAAAGGCTCCTGGACCAGACGGCTTCCCAGCACATTTTTTTCAAACCCATTGGGAGCTATGTGGGGAAGAGGTGACCCTAGCAGTTTTGCGTGTACTGGAGGGGAGAGATGACATCAAGGGGAACAAATCAGACCTTCCTGGTGCTAATTCCGAAAGTAGCTAGCCCAGAAGAGTTGGGGCAGTTCAGACCAATCAGCCTATGCAATGTGATCTTTAAAATAGCATCGAAGGTCATGGAAAACAGGTTGAAAGTGTGTTTACCTGAGATCATTGCGGAAGAGCAATCCGCTTTCGTCCCAGGGAGGCTGATCACGGACAACACCATTACCGCATATGAGTGCTTGCACTTCATGAAGCGGAACCGGGCAAAGAAAAACATATTTTGTGCGCTCAAGCTGGACATGCGGAAGGCGTACGATCGGCTTGAGTGGAGATACTTGGAGGCAGTGATGCTCAAGCTGGGGTTCCACAACTTATGGGTGAGGATGGTAATGAGACTAGTTACAACCGTCTCGTTCTAGGTTTTATTCAACGGGGGGAGGCTACCACAGTTCCTTCCGACTAGAGGGGTCCGTCAAGGGGACCCAATATCGCCGTACCTGTTCTTGTTGGTAGCAGAGGGCCTTTCGTGCCTCTTAAAACATCACAGTTTATCATCAGAGCTCCATGGATTAATGGTGGCGCCGTCGGCTCCGGCGGTCAGTCACCTCCTTTTTGCGGATGACAGCCTGTTGCTTTTCAAGGCGGATACGGAGACAGCGGGTAGAGTTCAGCAGCTGTTGGATCTCTATTGTATGGCCTCGGGACAACGTATTAACCGGGATAAATCCTCTATATTCTTCAGTAAAGGATGCCCGGGAGGTGTGAAGGAGAGTGTGAAGAATGTGCTCGATGTGCATTGCGAGACACTCAATGAAAAATATCTGGGAATGCCCTCGGATGTGGGGCGGTCCAAGATGGGGGCCGTCAAGTATATCAAGGACCGCATATGGAGCCGCATACAGGGGTGGCTGGAGAGACTGCTGTCAGCAGGAGGAAAGGATGTGATGATCAAGTCTGTTGTACAGGCAATCCCCATATTCTCTATGGCATGTTTCAAATTGCCAAAGGGGTTGTGCCGGTGCATAAATACCATGATTCGCAAGTTCTGGTGGGGGTGCCGTGAAGGCGAACGGAAGCCAAGCTGGGTGTCATGGAAGGAGATGTGCAAACCAAAACACATGGGCGGATTGGGGTTCAGGGACATCGAACTGTTCAATCTAGCTCTTTTGGCAAGGCAAGGGTGGCGCATTCTGCAAAACCCCGGATCGTTGAGCTCACGGGTACTCAAGGCAAAGTACTTCCCGAACTCGGGCCAATTGGAGTCCGTGGCGTTTGCGTCGGCATCCCAGGTCTGGAAGGCAATCCATGAAGGCCTCCAAGTTCTCAAACAGGGCCTGGTGAAGCGGATCGGCGAAGGGGAGGCAACAAACCCGTGGACGGAGCAATGGCTCCCGCGTGATTGCATGCTTAGACCATATGGATGCATCACGCCCGATACGGAGAACCCTCCAGCGCGAGTGGCGGAGCTACTGGACACGAGCATGGCCACTTGGAGAGAGGAGGAACTCCGGCGTCATTTTCTGCCAATGGATGTGGAGCTGATTCTACAGATCCCGCTGAGTACCAGGCGTCATGAGGACTTCTGGGCGTGGCACTACGATCGCCGTGGTGTGTTTACGGTGCGATCGGCGTACAAGATGCTGATAGCAACAAAAGACAGGAGATCAGCCTGGTTGGAGGGCACCGCCGCAACCTCGGATACTGCCGCAGCAGAAAAGGAGTGGAGGATGCTCTGGCGTACACCAGTTCCATCGAAGGTACGGATGTTTCTGTGGCGATTGGCAAAGCAGTCTGTGCCGACGAATGATATCCGTCATCGCCGCAACATGGCCGATGATGATCGCTGCCAGCTATGCGGGGCTCAGGACTCCTGGCGCCACGCCCTGCTGGATTGCTCGATGGCCAGGGCAGTATGGGCCCTAGCAGACGAGGAAGTTACGGAGCATCTGCTGTGCTATGGGGAAGAGAAGGCGCGGGACTGGCTTTCAGTCCTAATGGCTACACTATTGCATACGGATCAGACCACCGTTTTTGTCACTTTGTGGTCCATCTGGCACGCAAGACGTAAGGCCATACACGAGCAGGAGTTCAGAAGTCCGATGTCCGTTCATTTGTTCGTGGAGCGGTATTTGGCAGACCTGGGGCAGGCCTACGCCCACCAGCCGCGGCGGGCGTCCCCTGGCGACGGTGGCAGGGCGCCACGGTGGATACCTCCTCCGGAGGGGGTGATGAAGATTAACGTGGATGCCGCAGTCAGCAAAAACACGGGCCTCGGCGCGGTGGCTGCGGTGGCACGGAATGCGGAGGGAGTGTTCTGCGGAGCCTCGGCGGTGGTGCTACCGGGGAAGACAGACGCTGAGACTCTGGAGGCTCTTGCATGCCGGGAGGCGCTCTCCCTGGCGCAGGACATAAACACTCGAAGGATTCGAGTGGCGAGCGATTGCCTGAACGTGGTGCGAAGCACGAACCAGGGCACCATGGGAGTTTACGCACACGTTGTGCGGGAGTTCAAGGAGACGGCTCGAGAGCTTGATGAGGTGGTCGTTGTCCATGAATGTAGGATGTCGAATAAGGAAGCTCACAACCTAGCTAGAAGTAGTGTGCTCCTAGAGCACGGTCGCCATGTTTAGCTGTTGGCGCCCCCGGTGGCGTTTGTATCCCTAGTGTGATTCGTTAATCACACTACCTAGTCTCAGAAAAAAAAAACGCAGCAGTGTTCCTTGAAGGAAACCACATAGCGCACGTCTGAAAGCACGTGCTATAATCTTACTGCTCCCGCCGTACGTACGTACGTAGCTACTAGCTATCCTTTTTAAATGAAGCAGCTTTGATCTGCACAATAGAGGATTCAGCTCATGTCACTATATATGGCACGTGAGATCTATCCAGTGACTCAGTGAGGCAGTGACTAATGAGGAAGCAAGAGGAGCGTTGAAAATTCCACGACGAACCGATGGAAGCTGACGGCTGGAGGAAAATAAAATGTATAGAGCGTAGTTAGTGGATCTACTGTACAAGCGAAAACCTAATAATCAAATCAAAAGCTGGAGTTTAGTGCTGACTGACGACGAGTTCGTGGGTGGAAGAAGGGCGTGACATCGACGACGTGTTCGATCACGATTTGTGAAAGCAACCTACGCATGCAACTTGTTGGTTGTCACGGTGCGTGCGCTTTCGCGTGTCCATGGATGGAATTACCCGTTTGACAGACTCGACTCGACGCTCTGTATTTACTTGGGCAAACCATGCCCTTGTTTTATCGTTGGGATAGTTTAGTTTGACTTTCAAGTGCTTCGGGAGTGTCACGAGTTGAATGTCAAGTTATTGGCTTATGTCTCACTTTCAGTTGCTTCTTCGTATCGGGCTCTTTATTTTTGATCCTGCTATGGCGTGGCAATTGACTTGATGGGCGTTCGTCACATTGCACTTGAAAAATATAGAAATTGCTATATGGCCATAGCTTCCGTCGATCACACAATGGTCGGACTGGGTTGTGGCGCGAGATCTGTTTCTCGGAGTGTTACCGGCATTTGTCATTACCCACTGTGGCACTGGGTTAGGATAAGGTGGATGCTCAGGAGCGAGGATATTGGTCTGAAGGTGGTGACGTGTGTACAGGTGATGTTGGATTCTGGCTTTTGGGAGTGCAGGAAATTCTATGAATTGTTATGTATTATTCTATTCTTCATTTCTTCTTAGGGGTTTTTTGTAAAATTTATAGGATAATTATTTTCTTTTGCTCCATTTGTTAGTTTCCACGTTTGTATGTTCATTTAACCTGATTTTAACCAATCCATATATGGCTTTGCTGCTTGTAAACTGGATTATCTCCTTTTTTAATCGCCAAATGCTTTGTATGTGAAGGGGAATGTTGTCGCGCTGCAAATCTAGTTTACCTAGGTGGGTTTATATAGTACTACTAATGTCTTGCAAATGCAATCGATGCGAGGCTTTGATACTTTTTTCCTTGTAAATTGGATTATGGTTTGTTTTTGAATCGACAAATTGGTTTGTGCGCGGAGAATTTCAATCTTTATCCGCGGGAGCAGCTACCTTATTATTCCAACCAAAAGGGACCAGTTGGAAGGAACTTATGTACAATGTACAAGAAGAAGATTGAAGGTACTGTCAACTGTGCTGTGCAATAAAAAAGTTGTCCAGTTGGCGCACACGCAATGTCCGCATAGAGCAGCACCTCGGAGCACGACCGTCCGGTAGTATGAACAGACCTCACACGCGCTGGTCACAAAAGATTGAACAGCCTCGGCTGACTTGAATGGCTAGCGTAGCGTATGCTGGCATTGGCCAACAAAAGCGGCATACTTGGCGCGCGACGGGGCCCTCGCGTGAATTTGTGCTGACCGTTTGACCTGTCTGCGTACGTAGCACGAGAAGCAAGTCTAGAGCATTTCTACCACATCTAACTCAAAACCACGAGTTCAATTCAGTGAACTCGTGTTTTACAGTTTTAATTTACGGATTCTGTTCTGCAACAGCAGCTTCCGAAATCGTAAAGGTAAGATTTATCACAAAGTTTATATGCAACACATACAACAATTAATCATAATTAATTAAATAATCATCCAAATTATTATAAAAGATAAACAAATATCTGAACCAAATTATTACTACAGTTTTAGAAAAATTAAACAAATGAAGAAATGTCTCAGCCAAATTACAACAATTTTCGAACAATCAAAGAAATGAACAAATGTCTCAACAATGATACATCTCACACATAAATGAATGAAATGGTAGGATCAAAGGCGACAGCCATTTCGCTGCGAGTGGTGCATTTTCAGATCATAACGAGTTGGGCATGGGTACTGAAATTCTCAATCTGCTGATGCGTTTCAATGAAAGCTTCAATGCTATTCGGATTGCGTTGGGGTTATACTCAGGTACAAACATTATCATAGAAGCAGGACAAGCTTAACTCTATTTCATCCTCGATGATCATGTTGTAAAAATCACACAACATATCATGATGTTCACAAGGGTTTTTTTTGTCCCAAAACCGGGCTAGGCCACGAACAATGGCAAAATTTGCTTGCAAAACACCGAAAGCTCTATCAATGTTCTTGCAAGCTGCTTCTTGAGCTTTGGTAAATCCAGCTTCTATTTTGTCTTGGGATCCTTCACAGACTTCACAAAAGTTGCATAATGTCGTTGCCTATTCAACTGTACCCCAGGGAGGAGAGCACTCGGGACGGTGGTAATTGCAGCGGGTGCTTCACCACTTGCTTGTTTGAAATTATCTGGGCGCTTTCGCGTTCTTATAATGAGTTGTGGTTGTGCCTCTAGGGTTCCCAAGATCCGGCTTATAAAGGCGCCCGGATCTAGGGTTTACACGGAGAGTCCTAGCGGAAATACAAGATATCTAACTATGGAATATAAATTGTCGTCAACGTCAAGGATCCACCTAGATCTAACTTACCGTCATGTATCCGGATACTTCATGGGCCTCCATGGATCCGCCTACTTGCATAGGTCGGTTGGGATTCGGCTCATGTTCCTTGGCTGGACTTCATCCATCTTCTACCAACAACAACTGGGCCGCCCGGTGGGCCATATGCCACCACCACCATCTGTGGGCCACCCGGGCTTGCCGGATCGTGACCATGTTGTTGGCATAACCATAAAGTATATCCACAACAGTAGCCCCCAAAGTTCTTCAAGATTCATCATTCCTCCGCCTAGCTCCATTCGGATCCGAAGAGAATCTCGAAGAGATTCCAAAACTTCATCGTTTCCGACTTCATTCAACCGGAAATCATTCATTCTTTTGTAACGGTAACTTAGCAGATTTTTTGCCCACGTCACACATAACTTCCTCCTTTCCCGCACTAAATTTTTGGAACTGCGAATCTTTGCCAAAAAAATCGGGACGTGCAGTTAGGTCACCACCGCTTCAGTTTCACTGCATTTGACCTAGGATACATGGCAGAAATCCAACGGTGCGACCGTTCCGTTTCCACCGTAGGATCCGGCACACGCATCTCCGCGCGGGGTCTATAAATACCCTATCCGCACAATCACTTTCATTCTTTCACCTCCTCTCACCACTTTGTCTTCAACCTCGCGCCAGCGCCGGCCGATGGATCTTGCGCCGACAAGCACCTCCACGGAAAACTTCAATCGCCGCCGCTCCAAGGTCCACCTCGAGCCCCGTGCTGCTCATGTTTGACCGGGAATCACGCTCGGCCACCGATTCGTGGTCTCGCCGGAGGCCAACACGCCAAGTCCAAGACCTCAACCTTCGCCGGTGCCACGAGGAACCGCCACGCCATTGCCGGTAAGTCCACCGGACTTGGAGAATGTAGACCTCAGTAGGATCCGGTAGTTAAACTTTCATTACTATGCCTGCAGCCAGAAACATGTCCGATGGCTCTCCTAGGTTCACCGATAGTTCTCCGAGTAGCCCTCCACCAAATTCAGCAGAACCATCTTTCGTCGAACCCTTAGTATTCCTACCTCCCAACATTTCCAACATACGATTAGCTCAACCTTACTCCGCCTCTTCCAGCAACCTCCTCGGAAGAATTCCGACTTTAGAAGAAATTCAAGAAGAGTTGGAAGGGCAAGCTCGCATGGCCGCTAAAGTTCAAGAGTCGGAGATGAAGAAGGTCCCGAAAGCCCGAAACCGCGAAAGGGAGAAAGGCCAGTGGTGGCCCTGCGACGTCACCGAGTCGGAGCTCAAGGCCTTCGAAAAGAAAGGACTTGTGGCTTTGGATTCCTAGAAGTTCACCAAGGACTCCATCACCCCTACTCCGGCACCTAACGAGCGGGTCTTCACCAAGGCGTGGGTGGAGCGAGGCCTCTCGCTTCCGCCCTCGGAATTTTTCCTATCAGTGCTTAGCACTTACGGGCTCCAGCCGCACAACATCTTCCCCAACTCCTACCTCATCCTCTCCAACTTTGCCACCCTCTGTGAAGGCTATCACGGAGTCCAGCCAGATGTTCGGCACCTTTAGTTCTTCTACAGAGTGAAGAAGGAGACAAAGGATAAGATGATGGTCAGCTGCAGAACCGTGGCCTTCGTACTCCGCGGTAAATGGGTGTTTCCACCTCTATCCTCACATGAGTTCGTCCGGTACTGGAACGCCAGATGGTTCTACCTCAAGAACAAAGCCGTTCCGGGTCGCCACGACGGCCTCCCCGCGTTCTCCAACAATCCTCCGAAGGAGCTCGCTAGTTGGAGCTACATCCCAAATCTTGCCTAGCACCCGGAGCTGGACAGGATGGCCCGGAGGATTTCGTGGTTGGTCCATACCGGAACGGACCTAACCCTGAGTTGGTTCACGCGCCGTATCTAGCCGCTAAAGTACAACAAGCGGCTGATCTGCGAGTACTCTGGAGTGGACGACCTGCTACGGGCGACAAAGGACAATGATACGTTGCAAAGGTATCTATAATTTTTTATGCTCCATGCTTGTTCTACACCAGTTCCTCTGTGTTTTATGTGCACTTTGCATCATTTTATGACATTTATTGGACTAACCTATTAACAAGTGTCACAGTGCCAGTTCCTGTTTATTATGTCTGTTTATTGCAGAAAATGTCCAAAAATGAAAGTGCTCGGAAAATTATGGAAAAATAACAGAAATTCTAATATACCAGAAGACTCCGGGAGCCAGAAGGGGAGACGGAGATGTGCCACGGGGCGGCCATACCAGGCCCAGGCGCGGGCCCAGGCCTGACCGCGCCTGGGGTGGTATGGGCACCTCATGCACCCCCTGGTGTCGCCTATAAGACCCCTCTGACCTAAAAACTCCGCTACGGACCACCCTCCGTCCATGAAAAGTTCCGTAGCCACCGTCATCGCCAAAACCAAGTTTGGGGACAGTCTCTGTTCCGCACCCTTGGACGGGGAAGTGCCCCCGAAGCCATCACCATCGACTCCACCGCCTCCACTTCGACTCAATGATGGTTTGTGAGTAGTTCCCACATGGACTATGGGTTCTTGGCTGTAGCTAGATGGTACTCTCTCCTATGTGCTTCAATACAATGATCTCATGAGCTGCCTTACATGATTGAGATCCATATGATGTAATCGGTGTTGTGTTTTTTGGGATCCGATGGATTGATCATTATGTTCAGTATATCTTATAAGTTTGTGAACTATTTGTTGCTGCAATATTGTTATGTTTAATGCTTGTCACTAGTGCAAGAGTTGCATGATCTTAGATCTAGGCTCTATAATTGTTGCTTAGATTGTATCTACAAATTGTATGCACATGTCTTTGTCCGGAACCCGAGGCCCCAAAGTGATCTCTAATTGGGATAACCGGAGGGGATGGCTTTGATATGAGGATCACATGTTTTCACCAAGTGTTAATGTTTTACTCCGGTGCTCTATTAAAAGGAGTATCTTAATTACTAGTAGTTTCCCTTGAGGCCCCGCTGCAAACGGCTGGTAGGACAAAAGATGTTATGCAAATTTCTCATTGCGAGCACGTATGACTATATATGGAAAACATGCATACAATATTAATAGACTGGATATTTTGTCTTAATACTAAAGTCAATTCTGACAATTTCCCAACTGTTATTTGTTCACCCAACTCTTGTTATCTGGAGAGTTACCACTAGTGTAGATCGCCGGGAACCCCGGTCCTCTATTTCATCATTGATTTTCAATCAACTGCGCGCTGGGATATTTTCCAGTGTCATTGCCTTTGTGTTCTTGCTCGTTGTGTTACTATTGCTCTCATATTGCTGCATCACATTTCCTATCAACACGTCATCAAAGTAGTACCAACTATTTTCTGGAGCTGCATCATATTACCACTTTACATCACCCTGTTGCTAGTGCTTTTCAGGTGCAGATGAATTGACAACTCATTGTCAAGGCTTATAAGTATTCTTTGGCACCCCTTGTGTCGAATCAATAAATTTGGGTTTTACTTCCCTCGAAGACTGTTGCGATCCCCTATACTTGTGGGTCATCAGACAACCTACCCACGGATTCTCTGAACAAGAAGATCCGGACGCTCGTGAAGCTCACCCGTGGCCAGGAGGTCCCGGACATTATCAAGGACATGTACATTAACAACAAATGCCCTCCGATATGTTGTGCACTTGGTCATTTCGCCTTTCGTATTTACATGCTTTTAACCTTTTAACACTCCACTTCCAGCTCAACACTTTAGCGGAGGAAGATTTACGAGTCATTTTTCGCACCCCCGTCGACACCGCGAAGGCGGAGGAGGAGACGGAGGATGAGGAAGAGGAGGAGGAAGAAGAAGCACCCAAGAAGAAGGTTGCTCCCCACGACCCCAAGCGTCCTCGAGGCAAAGCCCGCAGAGCTGATGCCGGAACCAGCGGTGAAGCTTTCACCAAGAATGCCAAACCCGCTCCTTCCTCCGGTGCCCGATGCTATGATTCCAAGAAGGTGGAGCATGAGCGCATCAAAATGCTCGCCATCGCCAGAAGAGGAACTCGCCCAACACTCCCCGGAGCCGCGTAAGTTTCCAGAACACAATCTCTTTTCATTGTAAGGTTAAACTTGTTATTCATTTTCTTCTCTACTTGGTTCTGGAGCCAGAAGGTTACCGCTTTACGTGTTACGACCCAGAAGCCAATCATACGTTTCATGAAGTCATCTCCAGCCGTAGGTCCCAATACCCCCATTCCGCCAAATACCTCAACGTAGCTCCCCAACCATCTCCGACTGAACCTCAGCCGTCCACTAACCCCGCTGCCGAAGACCAAACTCAAGTGGACGTCATTCTTGTGAGCAGGGGGCAGAAGGACGAAAGCTGCTCCGCCACTAAGCGGGCTCCTCCTAAGGAAGCCCATGAAAAGAACCAAGAGGAGGCGGAGGTCACCTCTACAGACAAGGCTGGAGCTCCGGCTAATGATGCCATCGTATTTCCGGCTAACTTTGGTGAGCCAACTGACCTCTATGCCACACCAAAGGCATATACTACCAAGTTCTTCAATAAGTTCACTAAGGTGGAGAAATGGGAGCTCGAGTGGGATCTACTGAATTCCATGTTGCAAAATGCATGGGGCAAAGCTGATGCTGAATCTTCTGACATTCAGCAACACAAGAAAGATACCTGCGAGTTCTTTGACCAGCTTCTCTGCAAGCGCAATGTAAACCATTCTCCCATGAGCCCCCAAGTATCTAGGAAGAAATCAATCTTAGTTTTCACCTTGATACTTTGAGTGAACTATCCTGAGAAATTTTAAAGTGTCGTAGTAGCCCCCAAGCGTCATGTCGGAAACATTTCCGGCAATGATACTTCGAAAAGATCTACACTTGTTGTATTGTTATCGGAACTTATCCTTTCTTGATTTTGTCGCTATTGCAGGAACAACAAGCCTTGCACTTCGAGCTTCACAAGAATATCTCTCTGCAATGCTGCGTAACCCTAAAACAGGCGGATCAAATTCACGATGCAAATGAGAGGATTGCAGAGCTGGAGAAGAAGCTTAAAGAAGCCCAAAGTATATCTCCGACCACTCCTGTAGTTTGCCAATCTTCCGACATGCATTTTCTTATAACTTGTTTGGTTGGACAGGTGCCTCTACCTCCCTGGCCACTGACTCTTTGGAACTTGAGAGCCTGCGCTCCGCCCACAAGGATCTAGAATAAAAACTTAAGGTGGCGGAGCACTGAAAAGCAACTTGTCAAGAAGAACTCGGAGTTTATCAGAGAGAAAGCCAATCTGGTGGAGAAGCGGAAGAAGGACAGTGTCACGCTGAAGAACCTCCAAGCTGATGTCCAAACTCTCTGAACATATATGACTCAAGAGTAACTAGGCTAGGACCTGCTCAACACTGATGTCATGGGTAAGAATCTGGAGCCAAAATCTTATGCTTTTCTCAGTAAATGTGAGTTGCACTTTATCCTGAACATTTTCCACTTATAGACCCACTTGGATATGATGAAGCCCGGCGCAATCTTTTTCCGCGTGAAGATCTGATCAGATTGGCCGGAGACGACTACAAAGATCTAATTTCCGCCTGTCGCAAGATCTGCCACAACTTGGCAATCAAGAACAGCCGAACCTGCGATGTCCGCGAGCTCATCCAGAAAATGGACGTGCTGCCGAAGCTTGTGGTTGATATCCAAGCCTCTTCAGCTCGAGGCACTGCTCAGATGTCCCTCGCTATGTGTCTGGCCCATGCTCCAACTCTCAACATCAACGTAGTTACCACTGGCATTCCGAAGGACGCAAATCCGAACCAACGTATAGATGCTTGCAGTGGCTACGACACCCAGATCGCTCAGCGCATTCGCCATGATGAGTTCTGCGACAAGGTCATGCTTCTCGCTGACGAACCCCTCGAAGCGTAGCTTGAAAAGGCGCGCGAAGCGGAAGCAAGACCTGCCGGATCCGAGGACGGGAGTCGATACACATGGACCAGTTCCAAGGAGGTAGAAAATAACAAGGCCACGAGCAGCGACGAAGGTGCTTCTTCTCCGGCTAAAGAAGAGGAGAAGTGACAAACTTGTTCCTGCGGGAAAAACATGAACAATGCGTCATTCGGCCCTTCGTGGGTTTGTAATATAAACTAATTTTGAAGTAGTTAGGACAAAAAACTACGCAACCAAATTATGGGCGGAAACACTTATCCTGCTACCGGTTTATATATATGCATGGTGTTTTGTTTTAAAGCAAGTGTTGGTTTCTAAATTCTCCAGCTCACTTATTTGACCTTCCACGAGCTGGAAGACCTTTAGCCGGAAATGCCGCCGACGGCGACGAAGCCCATTGGAAATCTGTCAATAACCGTGGAAACAAGCCCCCGGCCGAGGTGCCGGAAGTCGTTACCAGGAATCCATAAGTTCGCAACAGAAAACTCATTCACCAGAAAACTTAGGCTTACGTCCTACTGGACGATTTTGAAAATCACAACTGTATACATGCCTAGGCGGAAACATCCAGCTCTGCGGTTTTTTGTCGAAAAACATACACGATCCAAAAATGGACAATAAATGGAGGTAAAAGACTCAAAGAGTGAAACATATGCTTTATTTCATTGATCTTGTATCATAACTATTACAATGTATGTAATGTGAAAACTGCTAAGTGTGGAAAGGACGTAGCTGTGATATGTTCCAAGGATGATATGTTCCATCGTATACGTCAGCGGGATCATCCCTCTTGCATTTCAGATGCAAATTGGCAGGTCCATCCTTTAACTCGCGGATATCAACGAGATAGTAGGATCCGTTGTGTAGCACTTTGCTCACGACGAAAGGTCCTTCCCATGGAGATTGCATGTAATATCCCAGGTTTAGAGGCTACAAAATGAGAGAACACCAAAGTGTGCATTGCATTCATGCATAGAAAATCCGGGGAATTTTCGCGCTTTCAAATAAAACTTGTCACAGTAACTGAAGTTTCACTTGACTTGATGGAATTGAAGTAGCTCATCAAGTCAAGCGTTATAAACCTCAATGTGACCTTTGCTAAACCCTTGTTTTGGGTAGACATAATCTGATCCATAGGTTGGATAAAAAGGAACTAGAACTATTACACAACACTAAGTGAGGATCAAATGCCAAATCCTATAAAGGATCATAGCATGGTATTCCTTACAACAACACATTCGATAAGAATCAAACTCTAACTTATTAACATTTAAAATTTAGCAACTACCGTTGTGTGTAATTTAATTCACTTCTAAACTTCTTACCAAATAAGGTAAACCACAAGGTCTAAAGTCCATAAAAGCCACACATTCTTATTTAAATCATAACTTATTAAGTATATGGAATATCATAAAACTAAATCCATTTACATTACGAATTATAGTTCAAACTATTTGAATAAAACTAACTATGAGTATTTTGAAACTCATATGATCATGGCTTTGTGAAATCAAACACCAACTATTCAAAATTGAGGAATAATCTTCAACCTTGACCTTTTGATCAATATTATAATATAAATCCAATCAAATATGATATAGTGCCTCATCCACAATAATAAAACCAACCACAAGATATTTAGTAACAAATTCCACTTGGCTATCCAAAAAATAAACCATATGAGAGGATAATGATCATGCCACATAGGATGAAAATATCTGCATGACTGCTGCTTGTGACGGTAAAGCACACGTCTGTTGGGAACCCCAAGAGGAAGGTATGATGCGTACAGCGGCAAGTTTTTCCCTCAGTAAGAAACCAAGGTTATCGAACCAGTAGGAGTCAAGAAGCACGTTGAAGGTTGATGGCGGCGGAGTGTAGTGCGGCGCAACACCAGGGATTCGGCGCCAACGTGGAACCCGGAACTGCACAACACAACCAAGATACTTTGCCCCAACTTAACAGTGAGGTTGTCAATCTCACCGGCTTGCTGTAACAAAGGATTAGATGTATAGTGTGGATGATGATGTTTGCGAAGAACAGTAGAACGAGTATTGCAGTAGATTGTATTCGATGTTAAGAATGGACCGGGGTCCACAGTTCACTAGTGGTGTCTCTCCCATAAGATAAATAGCATGTTAGGTGAACAAATTACAGTTGGGCAATTGACAAATAAAGAGGGCATGACCATGCACATACATGTTATGATGAGTACTGTGAAATTCAATTGGGCATTACGACAAAGTACATAGGGCTATCAGCAAATAAAGATACCATGTTATCATCCGACATCCAAGTTAAACAAGAGACAATTGCATTAAGTATGGTGCGTAATGTAATCAACAAATACATCCTTAGACATAGCATTGATGTTTTATCCCTAGTGGCAACAGCACATCCACAACCTTAGAAATTTCTGTCACTGTCCTAGATTTAATGGAGGCATGAACCCACTATCGAGCATAAATACTCCCTCTTGGAGTTACAAGTAAAAACTTGGCCAGAGCCTCTACTAATAACGGAGAGCATGCAAGATCATAAACAACACATAGATTATAGATTGATAATCAACATAACATAGCATTCATTATTCATCGGATCCCAACAAACGCAACATGTAGCATTACAAATAGATGATCTTGATCATGTTAGGCAGCTAACAAGATCCAACAATGATAGCAATTAGGAGAAGACGACCATCTAGCTACTGCTATGGACCCATAGTCCAGGGGTGAACTACTCACACATCACTCCGGAGGCGACCATGGCGTTAAGAGTCCTCAGGGGATGATTCCCCTCTCTGCCCGGGTGGAGGCGATCTCCTGAATCCCGAGATGGGATTGGCGGCGGCGTCTCTGGAAGGTTTTCCGTATCTCGTACTGGGGGTTTCGCGACGAAGACTTTAAGTAGGCGGAAGGGCGGAGTCGGAGGGCTGACGGGGCCCCCACACGCTAGGGCCGCGCGGCCCCCTGGGCCGCGCCGCCTAGTGTGGTGGTGCTCGTCGCCCACGGTTCCCTTTCGGTGTTGAGCTTGTGAAAAATAGGCCCTGGGCGTTGATTTCGTCCAATTAGAGAATATTTCCTTACTAGGATTTCTGAAACCAAAAACAGCAGAAAACAACAATGGCTCTTCGGCATCTCGTTAATAGGTTAGTGCCGGAAAATGCATAAATATGACATAAAGTATGCATAAAACATGTAGATATCATCAATAATGTGGCATGGAACATAAGAAATTATCGATACATCGGAGACGTATCAGCATCCCCAAGCTTAGTTCCTGCTCGTCCCGAGTAGGTAAACGATAACAAAGATAATTTCTGGAGTGACATGCCATCATAACCTTGATCATACTATTGTAAGCACATGTAATGAATGCAGCGATCAAAGCAATGGTAAATGACATGAGTAAACAAATGAATCATATAGCAAAGACTTTTCATGAATAGTACTTTCAAGACAAGCATCAATAAGTCTTGCATAAGAGTTAACTCATAAAGCAATAATTCAAAGTAAAGGTATTGAAGCAACACAAAGGAAGATTAAGTTTCAGCGGTTGCTTTCAACTTATAACACGTATATCTCATGGATATTTGTCAATGTAAAGTAATATAACAAGTGCAATATGAAAATATGTAGGAATCAATGCACAGTTCACACAAGTGTTTGCTTCTTGAGGTGGAGAGAAATAGGTGAACTGACTCAACATAAAAGTAAAAGAAGGGCCCTTCACAGAGGAAGCATTGATTGCTATATTTGTGCTAGAGCTTTGGTTTTGAAAACAAGAAACAATTTTGTCAACGGTAGTAATAAAGCATATGTGTTATGTAAATTATATCTTACAAGTTGCAAGCCTCATGCATAGTATACTAATAGTGCCCGCACCTTGTCCTAATTAGCTTGGATTACCTGGATTATCACCACAATACATATGTTTTAACCAAGTGTCACAAAGGGGTACCTCTATGCCGCTTGTACAAAGGTCTAAGGAGAAAGCTCGCATTGGATTTCTCGCTTTTGATTATTCTCAACTTAGACATCCATACTGGGACAACATAGACAACAGATAATGGACTCCTCTTTTATGCATAAGCATTCAACAACAGTTAATTTTCTCATATGAGATTGAGGATATTTGTCCAAAACTGAAACTTCCACCATGGATCATGGCTTTAGTTAGCGGCCCAATGTTCTTCTCTAACATTATGCATGCTCTAACCATTCTAGTGGTAAATCTCCCTTACTTCAGACAAGACGGACATGCATAGCAACTCACATGATATTCAACAAAAAGTAGTTGATGGCGTCCCCAGGAACATGGTTATCGCTCAACAAGCAACTTAATAAGAGATAAAGTGCATAAGTACATATTCAATAACACAATAGTTTTTAGGCTATTTGTCCCATGAGCTATGTATTGTAAAGATGAAGAATTGAAATTTTAAAGGTAGCACTCAAGCAATTTACTTTGGAATGGCGGAGAAATACCATGTAGTAGGTAGGTATGGTGGACACAAATGGCATAGTGGTTGGCTCAAGGATTTTGGATGCATGAGAAGTATTTCCTCTCGATACAAGGTTTAGGCTAGCAAGGTTATTTGAAACAAACACAAGGATGAACCGGTGCAGCAAAACTCACATAAAAGACATATTGTAAACATCATAAGACTCTACACCGTCTTCCTTGTTGTTCAAACTCTTTACTAGAAATTATCTAGACCTTAGAGAGACCAATTATGCAAACCAAATTTCAGCAAGCTCTATGTATTTCTTCATTAATAGGTGCAAAGTGTATGATGCATGAGCTTAAACATGAGCACAACAATTGCCAAGTATCAAATTATTCAAGACATTTTACAAATTACTACATGTAGCATTTCCCGATTCCAACCATATAACAATTTAACGAAGAAGATTCAACCTTCTCCATGAATACTATGAGTAAAGCCTAAGGACATATTTGTCCATATGCAACAGCGGAGCGTGTCTCTCTCCCACACAATGAATGCTAGGATCCATATTATTCAAACAAAACAAAAACAAAAACAAACCGACGCTCCAAGCAAAGTGCATAAGATGTGATGGAATAAAAATATAGTTTCACTAGAGGAACTGATAATGTTGTCGATGAAGAAGGGGATGCCTTGGGCATCCCCAAGCTTAATGCTTGAGTCTTCTTGAAATATGCAGGGGTGAACCACGGGGCATCCCCAAGCTTAGAGCTTTCACTCTCCTTGATCATATTGTATCATCCTCCTCCCTTGATCCTTGAAAACTTCCTCCACACCAAACTCAAAACAACTCATTAGAGGGTTAGTGCACAATCAAAATTTACATGTTCAGAGGTGACATAATCATTCTTAACACTTCTGGACATTGCACAAAACTACTGAAAGTTAATGGAATCGAAAAATCCATCAAACATAGCAAAATAGGCAATGCGAAATAAAAGGCAGAATCTGTCAAAACAGAACAGTTCGTAAAGACGAATTTTATTGAGGCACCAGACTTGCTCAAATTAAAATGCTCAAATTGAATGAAAGTTGTGTACATATCTGAGGATCACTCACGTAAATTGGCATAATTTTCTGAGTTACCTACAGAGAATTAGGCCCAGATTCGTGACAGCAAAGAAATCTGTTTCTGCGCAGTAATCCAAATCTAGTATGAACCTTACTATCAACAACTTTACTTGGCACAACAATGCAACAAAATAAGATAAGGAGAGGTTGCTACAGTAGTAACAACTTCCAAGACTCAAATATAAAATAAAAATACTGTAGTAAAATCATGGGTTGTCTCCCATAAGCGCTTTTCTTTAGCCTTTCAGCTGGCGCAGAAAGTGTGTATCAAGTATTATCAAGAGACGAAGCATCAACATCATAATTTGTTCTAATGATAGAATCAAAAGGTAACTTCATTATCTTTCTAGGAAAGTGTTACATACCTTTCTTGAGAGTAAATTGATATCTAATATTACCTTCCTTCATATCAATGATAGCACCAACAGTTCGAAGAAAAGGTCTTCCCAATATAATGGGACATGATGCATTGCATTCAATATCCAAGACAACAAAATCAACGGGGACAAGGTTATTGTTAACGGAATGCGAACATTATCAACTCTCCCCAAAGGTTTCTTTGTAGAATTATCGACAAGATTAACATCCAAATAACAATTTTTCAATGGTGGCAAGTCAAGCATATTATAGATTTTCTTAGGCATAACGGAAATACTTGCACCAAGATCACATAAAGCATTACAATCAAAGTCATTGACCTTCATCTTAATAATAGTCTCCCAACCATCCTCTAGCTTCCTAGGAATAGAAGCTTCGCGTTCTAGTTTCTCTTCTCTAGCTTTTATGAGAGCATTTGTAATATGTTTTGTGAAAGCCAAATTTATAGCACTAGCATTAGGACTCTTAGCAAGTTTTTTAAGAACTTTATAACTTCAGAGATGTGTCAATCATCAAAATCCAAACCATTATAATCTAAAGCAATGGGATCATTATCCCCAATGTTGGAAAAAAATTCAGCAGTTTATCACGGGCGGTTTAGCGGTTTAGTTTCGAGTTTTCGCTTTGCATTAGAAGTGGAAACATTGCCAACACCAATTATTTTACCATTAATAGTAGGAGGTGTAGCAACATGTGAAGCATTAGCATTACTAGTGGTGGTAATAGTCCAAACTTTAGCTATATTATCTTCTTTAGCATTTTCTTCTTTCTCCCACCTAGCACGCAATTGGCCATCAATCTTATATTCTCATTAATTCTAACTTGGATGGCATTTGCTGTAGTAACAATTTTATTATTATGATTTTCATTAGGCATAACTTTCGATTTCAAAAGATCAACATCAGCAGCAAGACTATCGACTTTAGAAGCAAGTATATCAATTTTCCCAAGCTTTTCTTCAATAGATTTGTTAAAAGCAGTTTGTGTACTAATAAATTCTTTAAGCATGGCTTCAAGTCCAGGGGGTGGATTCCTATTATTGTTGTAAGAATTCCCATAAGAATTACCATAACCGTTACCATTATTATAAGGATATGGCCTATAGTTATTACTAGAATTGTTCCGGTAAGCATTGTTGTTGAAATTATTATTTTTAATGAAGTTCACATCAACATGTTCTTCTTGAGCAACCAATGAAGCTAACGGAACATTATTAGGATCAACATTTGTCCTATCATTCACAAGCATAGACATAATAGCATCAATCCTATCACTCAAGGAAGAGGTTTCTTCGACAGAATTTACCTTCTTACCTTGTGGAGCTCTTTCCGTGTGCCATTCAGAGTAATTAATCATCATATTATCAAGAAGCTTTGTTGCTTCGTATAGAGTGATGGACATAAAGGTACCTCCAGCAGCTGAATCCAATAGGTTCCGCGAAAATTCAGTCCTGCATAAAAGGTTTGGATGATCATCCAAGTAGTCAGTCCATGGGTTGAGCAATTTTTAACCAAAGATTTCATTCTTTCCCATGCTTGTGCAACATGCTCATTATCCAATTGTTTAAAATTCATTATGCTACTCCTCAAAGATATAATTTTAGCAGGGGGATAATATCTACCAATAAAAGCATCCTTGCATTTAGTCCATGAATCAATACTATTCTTAGGCAGAGATAGCAACCAATCTTTAGCTCTTCCTCTTAATGAGAAAGGAAACAATTTTAATTTTATAATGTCACCATCTACATCCTTATACTTTTGCATTTCACATAATTCAAAAAAATTATTGAGATGGGCAGCAGCATCATCAGAACTAACACCAGAAAATTGCTCTCGCATAACAAGATTTAGTAAAGCAGGTTTAATTTCAAAGAATTCAGCTGTAGTAGCAGGTGGAGCAATATGTGTGCATAAGAAATCATTATTATTTGTGGTTGTGAAGTCACACAACTTAGTATTTTCAGGAGTACCCATTTTAGCAACAGTAAATAAAGCAAACTAGATAAAGTAAATGCAAGTAACTAATTTTTTTGTGTTTTTAATATGGAGTATGCAAACAAGATAGCAAATAAAGTAAAGCTAGCAACTAATTTTTTTGTGTTTTGATATAATGCAGCAAACAAAGTAGTAAATATAATAAAGCAAGACAAAAACAAAGTAAAGAGATTGGAGGTGGAGACTCCCGTTGCAGCGTGTCTTGATCTCCCGACAACGCGCGAAATTTAGCTTGACACGCGTACATCACGCGACCGTTGGGAACCCCAGTGGAAGGTGTGATGCGTACAACGGCAAGTTTCCCTCGAGTAAGAAACCAAGGTTTATCAGAACCAGTAGGAGTCAAGAAGCACGTTGAAGGTTGATGGCGGCGAGATGTAGTGCGGCGCAACACCAGGGAATCGGCGCCAACGTGGAACCTGCACAACACAACCAAAGTACTTTGCCCCAACGTGACAGTGAGGTTGTCAATCTCACGGCTTGCAACAAAGGATTAGATGTATAGTGTGGATGATGATTGTTTGCAGAAAACAGTAGAACAAGTATTGCAGCAGATTGTATTCGATTAAAAGAATGGACCGGGGTCCACAATTAACTAGAGGTGTCTCTCCCATAATAATAAGCATGTTGGGTGAACAAATTACAGTTGGGCAATTGACAAATAAAGAGGGCATGAGCATGCACATACATGATATGATGAGTATAGTGAGATTTAATTGGGCATTACGACAAAGTACATAGACCGCTATCCGGCATGCATCTATGCCTAAAAGTCCACCTTCAGGTTATCATCCGAACCCCTTCCAGTAAAGTTGCAAACAACAGACAATTGCATTAAGTATGGTGCGTAATGTAATCAACAACTACATCCTTGGACATAGCATCGATGTTTTATCCCTAGTGGCAACAACATCCACAACCTTAGAACTTTCTGTCACTGTCCCAGGTTTAATGGAGGCATGAACCCACTATCGAGCATAAATACTCCCTCTTGGAGTTACTAGCAAAAACTTGGCCAGAGCCCCTACTAATAACGGAGAGCATGCAAGATCATAAACAACACATAGGTAATAGATTGATAATCAACATAACATAGTATTCTCTATCCATCGGATCCCAACAAACACAACATATAGCATTACAGATAGATGATCTTGATCATGTTAGGCAGCTCACAAGACCCACAATGAAGCACAATTAGGAGAAGACGACCATCTAGCTACGCTATGGACCCATAGTCCAGGGGTGAACTACTCACTCATCACTCCGGAGGCGACCATGGCGGTGAAGAGTCCTCGGGAGATGATTCCCCTCTCGGCGGGGTGCCGGAGGCGATCTCTGAATCCCCGAGATGGGATTGGCGGCGGCGGCGTCTGGAAGGTTTTCCGTATGGTGGCTCTCGGGGAACTATTATCGACGAAGGCTTCTTATAGTCGGAGAGGTAGGTTTAGGGCGACGCGAGGGCCCACACACTAGGCCGGCGCGGCCGGGCTTGGGCGCCACCCAGCGTCTAGCCACCTCGTCGCCCACTTCGTATCATCCCCGGTCTGGAAGCTTCGTGGAAAAATAAGATCTTGGGCGTTGATTTCGTCCAATTCCGAGAATATTTCCTTACTAGGATTTCTGAAACCAAAAACAGCAGAAAACAGCAACTGGCTCTTCGGCATCTCGTTAATAGGTTAGTGCCGGAAAATGCATAAATATGACATAAAGTATGCATAAAACATGTAGATATCATCAATAATGTGGCATGGAACATAATAAATTATCGATCGTCGGAGGCGTATCACCAGATACTTTTCAACTTAACGGTGAGGTTGTCAATCTCACTGGCTTGCTGTAACAAAGGATTAGATGTATAGTGTGGATGATGATGTTTGCAGAAAACAGTAGAACGAGTATTACAGTAGATTGTATTCGATGTTAAAGAATGGACCGGGGTCCACAGTTCACTAGTGGTGTCTCTCCCATAAGATAAATAGCATGTTGGGTGAACAAATTACAGTTGGGCAATTGACAAATAAAGAGGGCATGACCATGCACATACATGTTATGATGACTAGTGTGAAATTCAATTGGGCATTACGACAAAGTACATAGAGCTATCCAGCATGCATCTATGCCTAAAAAGTCCACCTTCAGGTTATCATCCGAACCCCCTCCGTATTAAGTTGCAAACAACGAGACAATTGCATTAAGTATGGTGTGTAATGTAATCAACAAATACATCCTTAGACATAGCATTGATGTTTTATCCCTAGTGGCAACAGCACATCCACAACCTTAGAACTTTCTGTCACTGTCCCAGATTTAATGGAAGCATGAACCCACTATCGAGCATAAATACTCCCTCTTGGAGTTACAAGTAAAAACTTGGCCAGAGCCTCTACTAATAACGGAGAGCATGCAAGATCATAAACAACACATAGATGATAGATTGATAATCAACATAACATAGCATTCATTATTCATCGGATCCCAACAAACGCAACATGTAGCATTACAAATATATGATCTTGATCATGTTAGGCAGCTCACAAGATCCAACAATGATAGCACAATTAGGAGAAGACGACCATCTAGCTACGCATGGACCCATAGTCAGGGGTGAACTACTCACACATCACTCCGGAGGTGGCCATGGCGGTGAAGAGTCCCTAGGAGATGATTCCCCCTCTCCCGGCGAGGGTGCGGGCGATCTCTGAATCCCAGAGATGGGATTGGCGGCGGCGGCGTCTGGAAGGTTTTCCGTATCGTGGCTCTCAGTACTGGGGTATTCACGACGAAGACTTTAAGTAGGCGGAAGGGCGAAGTCGGAGGGCTGAGGGGGGCCCACACGCTAGGGCCACGCAGGCCCCCCTGGGCCGCGCCGCCCTAGTGTGGCGGGCTCGTACGCCGCCCGGTTCGACATTCTGTCCGGAAGCTTCGTGGAAAAATAGGCCCCAGGCGTTGATTTCGTCCAATTAAGAATATTTCCTTACTAGGATTAAAACCAAAAACAGCAGAAAACTTGGCTCTTCGCATCTCGTTAATAGGTTAGTGGGAAAATGCATAAATATGACATAAAGTATGTATAAAACATGTGAGTATCATCAATAAAGTAGCATGGAACATAAGAAATTATAGATACGTTTGAGACGTATCAATGACTTGCATCCCAAGCTTTGCCACCTCATGCTCAAAGGATTGCTATGGATGAGAGCATGACAACCAAGCACCTTACTCATCAAACCAAAACAATAGTCACCCACCTATGTGTCATGATACTAGAGCTTGCCCAAGCCTATAAAAGGAGCCGCACCTTTCATCCATTTGGTCATCTTGTACCATGCTACAAGGAAACCAAAACCTTGAGACCTTCCAAACATTATCTAGGATCAAGATGAAGAAGCTAGGAGGTGGAGGCATACAGGTTTATCAGATTTCCAGAAGAACAAGCTACATAAGATACCAAGGTAGAATTCCTAGGCAAACCATACAGTTACAAGATCATATCATCATATTTTGAGTAGAGCCCTAGGATGTGTCAAGGTATTGAGAAGTGAGAGAAGTGATAATACTAACCATAGCCATGCCCATACAAGAATCCTAGAGTAGTACTAATCTTAGTTGTTCAAGACAACATTTGATCTTGGAGGTAAGAACCCTATTCCTATAGCAACACCTTAGTAAACCAATTCCATAATCATGACAACTTGGTAGTGACCATAAACCCTAAGAATCTAGGAGGAGTGTTATGAGAGGAATAATAAAGAGAGATTAGTGAGGAATAAGTTTATTATGTCTAATGCATGATCATTCTTTGCAGATATATAAGATAAGTTAAACTTTATTTGATGAGCAGATATTATCCATCACATGAAATGATAGGTCGACCACTTTCCTATTTCCTTAATTACTGCCTCAATTTATAAGTATAGGGGAAACCCTAGATCATAACCACATAGAACCTATGCCTAAACCCTAACTTGTGCATCACAAGTAAACCCTAAGACCATACCCTAAACTCAAGTACTAGTACATAATTAATTGATCAATCCATAGCAAGGATTTCAAAATAAACCTAAATAAATTTCCATGCCCTTAGAAATAATTGGCACATGAAATCGTAACCCTAACACCATCTTCATCACAACCTTATTTTAAATTCTAGCCATAATTAAAAGACATATGAACAACCAATGTTGTGAAGAACATTAACAAAACCTAATAATATGTTCACCATGAAAATATTATAAATTTCAAATCACTTAAACAGATTTGGTTCCTAAATAAAAAGAACTAAAATGAACACATAGGTTCATGTCTATTTTAAATGACCTCACAAGAATACTAAATTAATCAAACATTAAATATTTGTTTGAACAACAAAATTATACAGTAATCATTATTATCAAGTTCTATTAAGATTCAAATATTTAGAAACCTGCAAAAACAAAAGAGAATTCAAATGTAAATTCAAACAAACAAAATATAAAACACAAAAAAATAAAACACTAGAGAAGAGAGGCTTACAGTAGGTTACAGCAGCTAAAGCCAATCGACAACCCAAGACATGGCCCAGCCCATGAACGAAATGGTCCATACCGTTTCGGTAATAAAAAGAAGGCCAACGCCTTCGTTCTCTTCTCCGTTGGCAACAACACGTAGGAGAGCGTTGGCCACATCCTCGTCGACGATAAGAGCGACCTGGATGTCGCCAGACCTCTCAGAAGCATGCCCAATCTCTCTCGCTTCCGAGCCGATCCCAAATGTGCCAAGATTCTTGCCCAGATCGAGTTCATCTTCGTCGCCACATCCACGCCGTCTCCGTGACCGTGCCAGCTGGTCTAACCTAGCCACGGCCTATAAATAGGAGGGGAGAACCGCCGTGCTCTCCTTGATCTTCTCCATGCCTCCATTTCCCCTCAGACCCTCTCAATCCCTCACACCTCTCTGTGAACCGCCGCCGGCGTCGAGGAAGAACACGGAGATATAGGCCACCCCAGCCTCCGGCGCAAGGTCGAGGAGGTGCGCCTCGGCGCATAGGTCATCTTGGTGGAGTACAGCATCAAGGGGGGCTCGGTGCCGCGCCAATTTTGGAATTCCTTTTCTCGGTATTTGATACGTCTCAAACGTATCTATAATTTCTTATGTTCCATTCTACTTTTATGATGATACTCACATGTTTTGTACACACTTTATGTCATTATTATGCATTTCCGTACTAACCTATTACTTGAGATGCAGAAGCGCAGTTCCTATTTTAAATCTTTGTTTTGGTTTCGGAAGAAATCCTACAAAGGAAATATTCTCGGAATTGGACGAATCAATGCCCGGTCTTATTTTCCACGAAGCTTCCAGAAGACAGAAGAGCATACGAAGTGGGGCCACGGGCGCCGCCACACTAGGGCGGCGCGGCCAGCATGGGGCCGCGCCGGCCTATGGTGTGGGGCCATTCGCTCGGCTCAACTCTGCCCTTCGCCTACTTAAACTCTCCGTCGCGAAAACCCTAATACCGAGAGCCACGATACGGAAAACCTTCCGGAGACGCATGTTAATCCCATCTCGGGGGATTCGGAGATGTCTCCAGGCACCTGTGGGAGGGAGCCATCTCTAGGAAGGCATCATGGCACCACCGCCATATTCATCAACGCTGACTGCTGTCTCCCATGAGGAGGAGTAGTTCTCCCCCGAGGAGGGCTGTACTGGTAGCTATGTGGTTAATCTCTCTCTTATTTTACTTCAATACAATGATCTCATGAGCTGCCTTACATGATTGAGATTCATATGATGAGCTTTGTATCACTATTAATCTATGTGCTACTCTAGTGATGTTATTAAAGTACTCTATTCCTCCTCCATGATATAATGGTGATAGTGTGTGCATCATGTAGTACTTGGCGTAGTTTATGATTGTGATCTCTTGTAGATTGTGAAGTTAACTATTACTATGATAGTATTGATGTGATCTATTCCTCCTTTCATAGTCTGTCGGTGACAGTGTGCATGCTATGTTAGTACTTGGTATAATTTCGTTGGTCTATCATGCACTCTAAGGTTATTTAAATATGAACATCGAATGTTGTGGAGCTTGTTAACTCAGGCATAGGTGCTCTTGTAGCCCTACACAATTAGAGGTGTTCATCATCCAACAAGAGAGTGTATAGTGGTTTTATTATGTGATCAATGTTGAGAGTGTCCACTAGTGAAAGTGATCCCTAGGCCTTGTTTCCAAATCTTGCCAATCGTCGCTTATTTCTTTATTTCTTGCATCTTTACTTCCTGCAATATTACCACCATCAACTGCACGCCAGCAAGCTATTTTCTGGCGCCGTTACTACTGCTGATATTCATTCATACTACTTGTATTTCACTATCTCTTCGCTGAAATAGTGCACCTATACATCTGACAAGTGTATTGGGTGTGTTGGGGACACAAGAGACTTCTTGTATCGTGATTGCAGGGTTGCTTGAGAGGGATATCTTTGACCTCTTCCTCCCTGAGTTGATAAACCTTGGGTGATCCACTTAAGGGAAAACTTGCTGCTGTTCTACAAACCTCTGCTCTTGGAGGCCCAACACTGTCTACAGGAAAAGAAGCGTGAGTAAACATCAAGCTATTTTCTGGCGCCGTTGCCGGGGAACGAAAAGCTACACCACAGAGATTTCCTCCCACGTCAACCACGCGCCAGTTGTAGACAGTCAAGTATTTTCTGGCGCCGTTGCCGGGGAGGAAAGGTAAAGGTACTCACACTCCGGTCCCAGGTAACTAAGTTATTTTCTGGCGCCATTGTAAGTGCTCGAAGCTATTTCCTTTAGATCCTGCAATTGCATCTTTTTGTTTCTTGTTTTTATTTCACTAGTTAGGCATAATGGAAAGCAACATGGAGCTTTTTAATCTATTTCCTGAGTTAAGACATGGATGGTTTGATGCGAAAATTAAAAAACCTATGGAACATATTAGTATGAACGCTTTGAACACCATTGTTGCTAATGATATGGAAAATTCTAAGCTTGGGGAAGCTGGTTTTGATGAGCTTGATATTTTTATCCCCCCAAGCATTGAGGAGAAAATTTACTTTGATGATACTCTACCTCCCATTTATGATGATTATAATGATAGTGGTCTTTTGGTGCCACCTACTATGGAGAGTAATTTTATTATGATTATACTATGCCTCCTACACTTGATGAGAATAATAATGATAGCTACTTTGTTGAATTTGCTCCCACTACAATTAATAAGAATGACCATGCTTATGTTGGGAGTAGTAATAATTTTATGAATGAAGCTCATGATAAGAATGTTTCATTTGATAGTTATATTGTTGAATTTGTTCATGATACTACTGAAAATCTTTCTGAGAGAGGAAAATATGGTTGTATAAATTTTCATGTTACTAAAACACCTCTCTATATGCTGAAATTTTTGAAGTTACACTTGTTTTGTCTTCCTATGCTTATTGAATTATGCCTACATGACTTGTTTATTTACAAGATTCCTTTTCATAGGAAGTGGGTTAGGCTTAAATGTGTTTTGAATTTGCTTCTTGATGCTCTCTTTTGCTTCAACTCTTATTTCTTGGGAGTGCATCATTAAAATTACTGAGCCCATCTTAATGGCTATAAAGAAAGCACTTCTTGGGAGATAACCCATGTTTTTATTTTACTACAGTTTTGTTTATATTTGAGTCTTGTGTTGTTACTACTGTAGCAACCTCTCCTTATCTTATTTTATTGCATTGTTGTGCCAAGTAAAGTCTTTGATAGTAAGGTTGATACTAGATTTGGATTACTGCGCAAACAGATTTCTGTCTGTCACGAATTTGGGCATGGTGCTCTGTAGGTAACTCAGAAAATCTGCCAATTTACGTGCGTGATCCTCGATATGTACGCAACTTTCATTCAATTTGAGCATTTTCATCTGAGCAAGTCTGGTGCCTCTAAAAAATTCGTCTTTACGGACTGTTCTGTTTTAACAGATTCTGCCTTTTATTTCGCATTGCCTCTTTTGCTATGTTGGATGAATTTCTTTGTTACATTAACTTCTAGTAGCTTTGTGCAATGTCCAGAAGTGTTAAGAATAATTGTGTCACCTCTGAACATGTGAATTTTTGATTATGCACTAACCCTCTAATGAGTTTGTTTTGAGTTTGGTGTGGAGGAAGTTTTCAAGGGTCAAGAGAGGAGGATGATATATGATTAAGAAGAGTGAAAAGTCTAAGCTTGGGGATGCCCCGTGGTTCATCCCTGCATATTTCAAGAAGACTCAAGCGTCTAAGCTTGGGATGCCCAAGGCATCCCCTTCTTCATCAACAATTTATCAGGTTTCTTCTCTGAAACTATATTTTTATTCGGTCACATCTTATGTACTTTACTTGGAGCGTCTGTTTGTTTTTATTTTTGTTTTGTTTGAATAAGTTCATCCTTGTGTGGGAGAGAGACACGCTCCGCTGGTTCATATGAACACATGTGTTCTTAGCTTTTAATGTTCATGGCGTTGAAAACTGCTTCGTTCATTGTTATTCGGTTGGTTAAGGAAATGTTGCATGTGGTAGTGGTATAATGAAACAATTGCATAATCTTGTAGATCATTGAGCTTTGATAACTTGATTCTTTGCAAACGTTTTGAGGTATTTAGATGGTAAGGCTTGCTGGATAAATAAGTTAAAATTAGTAGTGGATTGTTGTCTTTAAGCTTGTGCCGTACTACAAACTCTATTTAAATAGTTGAAGGTGTAGTTGGACTTGATAGCTTTCCATGTCTGAGAGTTCATCGTAATAACTAAGTTGTGTTGAAGGTCGAGGGAGCTAGCGGGGTACTTGTGCCACCGTGAACGGCCCTCCTTGGAGTAAATTTTAATCATGCTCTTAATGATGAACCTGCTAGTTGTTTGCAATAAGCTTGTGAGTTCTTTTTGACTAATGTTAAGCTACGGTTTTTGGCACTTCCACCATCCAAATTTGCTAGCCTCTTCGGTACTGTGCATTGCCTTTTGCTCACATTGAGAATTGTGCATACTTCATCGGTACATCCAAACCCGTGGGAGGACTTTCTCTTGTTCTCCTACACATAAGCCCATACATCTCCTCAAAACAGCCACCATACCTACCTACCACAGCATTTCCATAGCTGTTCCGAGATATATTGCCATGCAACTTCCATTTTACATTACATTACATGTTGTCATTTATCATTTATATATTTCTTTGCATGATTCTATACAGCTGATGTGTGGTTTACCCATGTTACGCTAGATCATTGCACATCCTGCTACACTGGCAGAGGCATACAATTTTATACATCATGTTTTATTCATTATGAGTTATTTGTACCAAAAAGTGTGTTGTCATATTAGGATGTTGCCCCTAAAAGTGAAAAGAGTCATGGAGGCCATCAAAAAGAGAAAAAGAAAAGAAATAAAAAATAGAAAAAGAAAAAGAATAAAGAATAAAGAAAAAGGGGGCATCATTACTATCTTTTATCCACACTTGTGCTCATGTTTTAGCACCTGTGGTATTCATAGTCATCATTTGTGCTCATGTTTAGCACCTATACTCCATATGAGAGAGTTTTCATGTTTTATTAGTATAACTATGTGGGGAATTTACACTATAGAACTTGGGTTGTATATTCCAATGATGAGCCTCCTCAAAAGTGCTCTAGGTCTTCGTGAGCAACCAAGTTGGATGCACCCCCACTAGTTCCATTGGAGAGCTTTCATACACATATAGCTCTATGTGCATCCGTTGCATGGCAATCACTACTCCTTGCATAGCTTCGATTATAAGACTTCCTCTTGTCTAATAATCACTTATAGCTTTGTAAGACTTTCTTCCATTTGGCCTTCCAAACCCCCATTAACGTTCTTTATGCCATAACATCCTGGTGCTAATACCAAATGCTTGCGCTCACCGGTTGAGTAGACTTCGAAACAGTTGATTCATGACGTTCATGTTTATGTTTACTTGACTGAATCCTTCTTATGTTGTGAAAATTTACTTGATGCTTGGAATGAAGGATAGAACTTCTACGCTGAATACTTAACACATCTTTAATGAACTTTGTACGGTTTCATGTCTTTGAAGCAATAGTTCATGAAAACTTCTAGCTTGTTTAACTCTTGCATTATCATCTCTTATATCAATATAGACATTTGCTTTGAGTGATTTGATCTCAGTTCATATGCTTTACATCATTATTGGATCAAGATTATGTTGGTAGCATGTCACTTCAAAATTATCTTTGTTATCGTTTACCTACTCGGACGAGTAGGAACTAAGCTTGGGGATGCTGATACGTCTCCAACGTATCGATAATTTCTTATGTTCCATGCTTGTTTTATGATGATACACACATGTTTTATACATACTTTATGTCATATTTATATTTTGGAACTAACCTATTGAGATGCCGAAGAGTCAGTTGCTGTTTTCTGCTGTTTTGGTTTTGAAATCCTATTAAGGAAATATTCTCGAATTGGACGATCAACGCCCGGGATCTTATTTTCCACGAAGCTTCTAGAAGTCCGAAGGGAAATGAAGTGGGGCGACGAGGCGGTGACACGCCGGCGCGCGGCCGGGCAGGGCAGCGCCGCCTATTGTGTGGGCCTCGTGCCCGACCTACCCTTCCGCCTACATAAGCCTTCGATAATAACTCCAGATGCAGAGCCACGATAGGAAAACCTTCCAGAGACGCAGCCGCCGCCAATCCCATCTCGGGGGATTCGGAGATCGCCTCCCGGCACCCTGCCAGGAGGGAATCTCGGAAGAGCATCTCCATCGACACCACCGCCATATTCATCAGCATCTTTGTCTCCCCATGAGGAGGTAGTTCTCCCAGCGAGGCTAAGGGCTGTACCGGTAGCTATGTGGTTAATCTCTCTTATGTAATACAATGATCTCATGAGCTGCCTTACATGATTGAGATTCATATGATGAGCTTTGTATCACTTTAATCTATGTGCTACTCTAGTGATGTTATTAAAGTACTCTATTCCTCCTCCATGATATGGTGACAGTGTGTGCATCATGTAGTACTTGGCGTATGATTGTGATCTCTTGTAGATTATGAAGTTAACTATTACTATGATAGTATTGATGTGATCTATTCCTCCTTTCATAGTCTGTCGGTGGCGGTGTGCATGCTATGTTAGTACTTGGTATAATTGCGTTGGTCTATCATGCACTCTAAGGTTATTTAAATATGAACATCGAATGTTGTGGAGCTTGTTAACTCCGGCATTGAGGTGCTCTTGTAGCCCTACACAATTAGTGGTGTTCATCATCCAACAAGAGAGTGTAGAGTGGTTTTATTATGTGATCAATGTTGAGAGTGTCCACTAGTGAAAGTATGATCCCTAGGCCTTGTTTCCAAATACTGCAATCATCGCTTGTTTACTGTTTTACTGCATCTTTACCTTCCTGCAATATTACCACCATCAGCCGCCGCCAGCTTTTTATGGCGCCGTTACTACTGCTGATATTCATTCATACTACTTGTATTTCACTATCTCTTCGGAACTAGTGCACTATGACAAAGTGTATTGGGTGTGTTGGGGACACAAGAGACTTCTTGTATCGTGATTGCAGGGTTGCTTGAGAGGGATATCTTTGACCTCTTCCTCCCTGAGTTCGATAAACCTTGCGTGATCCACTTAAGGGAAAACTTCTTGCTGTTCTACAAACCTCTGCTCTTGGAGGCCCAACATCTACGGGAAAAGAAGCGTGAGTAGACATCAAGCTATTTTCTGGCGCCCGTTGCCGAGACGAAAAGCTACACCACAGAGATTTCCTCCCACGTCAACCACGCGCCAGTTGTAGACAGTCAGAGAGCTTTCATACACATATAGCTCTATGTGCATCCGTTGCATGGCAATCACTACTCCTTGCATAGCTTCGATTATAAGACTTCCTCTTGTCTAATAATCACTTATAGCTTTGTGAGACTTTCTTCCATTGACCTTCCAAACCCCCATTAACGTTCTTTTTGCCATAACATCCTGGTGCCAATACCAAATGCTTGCGCTCACCGGTTGAGTAGACTTCGAAACAGTTGATTCATGACGTTCATGTTTAATTTTACTTGACTGAATCCTTCTATGTTGTGAAAATTTACTTAATGCTTGGAATGAAGGATTGAACTTCTATGCTGGATACTTAAAACATCTTTAATGAACTTTGTACGGTTTCATGTCTTTAAAGCAATAGTTCATGAAAACTTTTAGCTTATTTAACTCTTGCATTATCATCTCTTATATCAACTATAGACATTTGCTTTGAATAATTTGATCTCAGTTCATATGCTTTACAATAGTATTGATCAAGATTATGATAGCATGTCACTTCAGAAATTATCCTTGTTATCGTTTACCTACTCGATGGCGAGTAGGAACTAAGCTTGGGGATGCTTGATACGTCTCAAACGTATCTATAATTTCTTATGTTCCATGCTACTTTATGATGATACTACATGTTTTATACACACTTTATGTCATTATTATGCATTTTCCGGCACTAACCTATTAACGAGATGCCGAAGCGCCAGTTGTTTTCTGCTGTTTTGGTTTCAGAAATCCTACAAAGGAAATATTCTCGGAATTGGACGAATTCAACGCCCAGGGTCTTATTTTTCCACGGAGCTTCCGAAGACCGAAAGGCATACGAAGTGGGACCACGAGTCGCCCTAACCATGGGCGGCGCGGCCTGCATGGGGCCCGCGGCCTATGGTGTGGGGCCCTACGCCGCCTCAACTGCCCTTCCACTACTTAAACTCTTCGTCGCGAAAACCCTATTACCGAGAGCCACGATACGGAAATAGTTCCAGAGAGCGCCGCCGCCAATCCATCTCGGGGATTCAGGATCGCCGCCGGCACCAGGAGAATCATCTCCCCGGAGGACTCTTCATCACCATGATCGCCTCCGGACTGATGTGTGCGTAGTTCATCCTTGGACTATGGGTCCATAGCAGTAGCTAGATGGTTGTCTTCTCCTCATGTGCTATCATGTTTAGATCTTGTGAGCTGTCTATCATGATCAAGATCATCTATTTGTAATGCTACATGTTGTGTTTGTTGGGATCCGATGAATATAGAATACTATGTCAAGTTGATTATCAATCTATCATATATGTGTTGTTTATGATCTTGCATGCTCTCCGTTGCTAGTAGAGGCTCTGGCCAAGTTGATACTTGTAACTCCAAGAGGGAGTATTTATGCTCGATAGTGGGTTCATGCCTCCATTGAATCTGGGACGGTGACAGAAAGTTCTAAGGTTGTGGATGTGCTGTTGCCACTAGGGATAAAACATCGATGCTTTGTCTAAGGATATTTCTGTTGATTACATTACGCACCATACTTAATGCAATTGTCAATTGTTTGCAACTTAATACTGGAAGGGGTGTGGATGCTAACCCGAAGGTGGACTTTTTAGGTATAGATGCATGCTGGATAGCGGTCTATGTACTTTGTCGTAATGCCCTAATTAAATCTCATAGTAGTCATCATGATATGTATGTGCATTGTTATGCCCTCTCTATTTGTCGATTGCCCAACTGTAATTTGTTCACCCAACATGCTATTTATCTTATTGGAGAGACACCACTAGTGAACTATGGACCCCGGTCCATTCTTTTACATATGAATACAATCTACTGCAAACATTGTTCTCTATTGTTCTTCGCAAACAAATGTCATTTTCCACACCATACGTTTAATCCTTTGTTTACAGCAAGCCGTTGAGATTGACAACCTCATTGTTAAGTTGGGGCAAAGTATTTTGATTGTGTTGTGTAGGTTCCACGTTGGCGCCGGAATCCCTGGTGTTGCGCCGCACTACACTCCTCCGCCAACAACCTTCACGTGGTCCTTGACTCCTACTGGTTTGATAACCTTGGTTTCTTACTGAGGGAAAACTTGCTGCTGTACGCATCACACCTTCCTCTTGGGGTTCCCAACGGACGTGTGCTTCACACATATCAGTATTTCGCTAGTAATGGCTAAATCGAGGTGGACTCCGGCAGCAATCATTGTCGATGACTACACCATCATATTTAGGGTGAGTTTGCGCATCTATAGGGACAACTCTCGCTTCCTAGCATGCATCCTAGCCCTATTTTTCATTTTGGTCGAGCCGCGCCGACGTAGTCGAGTTCCCGGAGTAGCTCCGGTGACCTTTAGGTGGTGGAATTGATGCTCACTTGCTCAGCGTCGAGTCGCGGTTCAAACGCACTTCAAATGTTTGCCTTTGGTGCCCTGCATTGATGCTCACTTGCTTAGCATCGAGTTACGGTTCAAACACACTTCAAACGCGAGAGTGACGTGTACTTGCCACCTCAGTAGCTTAATTTGACTTGGTCTTCTGCCTGCGTGGCAGTTGATTGGTCAAAGGTCCCACATGTATGTCTATAGGGCTAGGGTATAAACCGGTATGTTTAGTATTTACACTTAAATTCAAATTCCAGAAAATTGCTGAAACTTTGCCAAAATATATAAAATTCATTTTAACTCAGAAAATGCAAATAAGACATCAAAATTCTCACAAAAATAAACTCTATTCAATGAAAATATAATATGAAAATGTTTGCCAAAATAAAATTCAATTATTTTAACCTTTATTAATCATGCCTTTCCTTTTATCCGAAAAACAATTTGAATTCAATAATTAGTTTAGTTTTAAAAATAAATAATAATTAATCAGTAAGTACAGAAAATATTAAGATTAAATTTTCTTTATCATGTGTACATTAACTTAAATATTGGTGGCATGTTATAAACCCTAATTTACCAATTATCATTTATCATTTTCTTTAAATAATAATAAAGGAAGTAAATGATAAAAGCTAATATTATTTTCCAAAGTTATTCATTTACTTCAACTTGTTTTTAGTTAACAAGTTATTATTTTAAAATAATTTAATAACAATCATAGAATACCAATTCCTGAATTAAACCCTAAATAGTATTTATCTTAATTCTTAAATCTTTTAAAATAATAAAATGCTAAGACCATTATTAATTTTATTTCAAAGTAATTAATAACTTCAACTCTATTGACAATTGTTGTTTTATGAATTGTATCACAATTTAGAAACCTAGTTCCGATATAAGTAGGAACTTGACCTCATTATTTTATGTGATCATCCCAAATTATTTCAACTCTAAAACCCTAGTTATTAATAACATGTGATCATATGATTTGCACTACTACTCATAGGTTCAACCTAAGAGGATTAATTCATGCTTATGATCTACTAAAATGGAACTAAGCCAATTCACATGAAGCCATTATTTCATGTCTTTATTTTTAAATAAACCTGATATGATCCATTAGTGTCACCTAGGTGTAAACCCTAACTTGTTACCCTCATGTTAGCACCATTGATCATCATTCCTTAATACCACACCATTAGGATCAACCTTAAGTAGCAAACCTTATGTAGTACTTCACTTTAGATGCTAATGCTACACTAAACCATGTGACTACCAAATAATTAATGAATCATCTAATTTAGGAACCTACTATTGGTTACTTAGTGAAACAAATGTGAATGCATAGTAAACCCTAATGGTTAACTCATGGAATTACCTTGATAACCATCCTTTGATATGATGCCTATGAGAAACCATAGCAATAAACATGCCAATACTTGTTGCATATAGACCCATTCTACTTAGTAATCAACTAGTCCCTAAATAGTGAATTAAATGAACCTAATAGTGGATCTTAATAAACCCTAGAAACACATAGCTCCTATTTTTGCAATAGTTCTTTTTCTTTATTAAACTTGTTCTTCAAAAGTTATTCTTTTGAAGTAAATATCAAGCAAACCATAAAAAATAGTTTTTACTTGAAATACTTAATATTTATTAAATAACATGTTCTTCAAAAGTTATTCTTTTGAGGTATAATATAAGTAATCACCAACCATGCACTGTAGAACTTAAAACTGACAACTACTCTTTACATATTATGCAACCACTATTCCTTGTGTGTATGATTGTTATGATGTCTTATACCACTTGTTTATGATAATAATATAACCAAACCCTAATAAGAACCTTGCTTGAGAACCATCCTAAAAGTGGAACACACCTTAAAGAAATCTTTACAACTCATCAATCCTAAAACATCGGGGTTAGGTTTTGCTTGGGGCGATTGCATCTCATAATATGAATTATAGCATCTTTGCCAGTTCTTTAAACATTGTCCTTACCGGACGATGATGATATTTCAGAATTTGGAGTTATCGCGTATCGAAGCTTTTGCCTGCATAATTTTGCAGTCAAGAAAGGCAAGTTCATCGCTTGCCCATGTCATTTGATTATTTTTATCAAACTATATGCAAAGTACTATACTTATCACTCTTGTATTGAAAATCAAAACATTACTTTACAATTATGAATATGACTATGTGGTGGGCAATAGAACCATGGTATGTGTTGATGGTGGAGGTTCCATTGCAAGGGTTCTATTCATCTAGGACTAATCACCAATGTCGTCTAGTGATTCTAGCGTCGTACATTTCGCGTTAACCATGAGATCTATAATGGCTCTGGGAAGTCAGTTGTATCTTTTCCCTCTCGCATATCAACGGACTAGTGATAAGGGTTGCATGTATCAGTCTATCTATTGGTAAAGGTGAGGACAGTGGTCCATAATGGTATACCATTAGATATAGGAGAGGGCAGACCTATTAAAGGTCTATGATGGATTGTAAGGGTTGTCCGGGTTGGTTTATCTATAGTGTATAGGACAAGGCATAAGAATTGTTCGGAACGGTCTACCTTAATGGTATAGGTGAGAACAAATGCATGGGTCGGTCTACCTATAGATAAAGAGCAGGATAGACTTACAATAGGGTGGGTCTGCGGGGTCGCGGAGAAGGCAGTGATTAGCTTGGTTCTTATGTTGGGCCTCACACCAAAGAAGTGTGGACGAGCACGCGGCTCGGTTGGCAACAAGGATAAGTTCTCTTATGGGAAAAGTAACACACCTCTGCAGAGTGTATCAAATTGTGGTTGTCACTCGATGTTCCGGGAAGGGAACTACAAACGTGGCAGGAAAGGAACTCCGTGAAGTTCTGGTCAACCCGTGAAGACTGACGGGCATAGTTTTTAGAATAAAATAAACCTTTTGAACAAATGTTTACGAAAAACTTGGATTCGCCTATGACTTTCTGGTATGTGGCTGTAGCTAGTGCGTTATACACCTATTTTCTATAAGAACTTGTTGAGTATGCTCGTACTCATCGCTCCCTTTGAATCCCCTGCTTAGTTATGGAGGCACCAAAGGAGAAACTATAGTGGAACTCGAAGACAAAGGAGTCAACTGCAACAAGATGAAGAATCCAATTAAGGAAGTCAGTGGAGTCTTCTTCTGCATCAACTAAAGTGGAGAACCTAGACTAGTAATATAAGGGAACTATTTCCCTAATCCTAGCACCTAAGTAGTTAGAGTTCTATAGCCAACCAAGTAGCTCTAGAGTTAGAGTTATAAAGGAGTTAGACTACGAGTCGTTGTTTTGGAGCTTTATTTGAAGTTTTACCTCACTGTAAGGTAGGAGGCTATGTGGATCTTCTGTAAACAGTCCGTATATCCTTCTATAGACATACCTTGGACTCGCATATGTTTCTGTTGTACCACTCTGAGGGATGTAAGATGAGTGGAACGGTGTTTCACTTGTGTTATGTCAACGACTTGCGTACTACACCATGCAGTGGTATGTTGGGTCACCGCAGCTGGTATCAGAGCAAATGCTTTGACCCTAGGATTAAACCCCTTTAAAGGAGACCTGTAGGTTTGGTAGTTTCTATAGGAAATTTTCTTAGCTAAACCAACTATTATTTTGACTTGAGATGGGTATTCACTTGAGAATAATCCTGACACACTTGAGTCAACTTTTCTTACCTATTTCTCTTAAGTAAAGCTAGCTGGCTATATCATGTCCCATTCCCAAATTGGTAGAACACTATTGGAGCTTAAGATAATGGGTGGTAGTAAATCACATTTGGTATACAATACATGGTAGTCCAAAGAGAGGATACAACCATAAGGAAGATATCCTATTGGAAGAAGTATACCAATGCAAGTTATGGTTAAGTAAGAGTCGTTTAAAATAACAAATAACTGATATTAAGTAAGGGAGATAAGTGGTATTAGGTAGTATATACCAATGATGAGTCAATCATGGTAGGTAAGGAAGAGTGATATGAGTTATATAACTCAACTTTTCATAGTAGATTTGGCAATCATATATGATTCACTTGAGAGTCATGATGTGATGGAGTAGAACATCATGAGTGAGTTAACATGAGTATGATGAGAAGGAAGATTCTAAAGAATAATTCAAAAACACGGGTTTTTAACCCATGGCAATTATGCCAAGTATGCTAGAACCATAGTCCGTAGTATGAAGAAGGCATTATTAGAGGATAGCTTATAGAGAAACCCTGGAGTTATATGTGTATGCTCTAACGATCATGTGTTTGGAGTAGCCATGTTATGGTATCGAGAAATCATGTGAGGATAGTCTTCAACAAAATGGAAGATAAGGTAGTACTTCCAAAGAAAATTAGGTCGAACACAACTATTCCAGACAAATTTGTTCAAGTTTATCTAATTGCACATGAGCAGTTAGGGTAAAGGTTGAGACAAGAGTAGTAATACATATATACTTGCTAAGTATCACGACACAAACCTATATTATGTGGTGTTTATATACTACACATCTGAGCCTGATGTTTAGGGATGTCCTACCCAATTATTATATTCAGGCATATAATGATGTGTATTGTATGCACAAAGGTGAATCTTCTTGGATTTTCATTGTTTGACTAGACCCATACAGGAAGTTTGACTTTGATATGCAAATGCATGTTGCAATATCAAGCTCTTACTTGATGTTATAGATCTAGAGGATAAAGGTATTCGTGTGAGGAGTGACGAATTCTGAAGATTTTGAAGACAAGATGAATGTTCACTAGAAGAAGGAAGTAAAGTGTGGGAAGCAACCACAATCCTATGAAGGAAGGACTAATGAAAACTCACTTTTATCTTCCATCAAGGAGTACTTCATCATGGAAGGATCATGAAAGTGAGAAAAATAGTGAATATGGAGTAGTAGTAGTGGAGCCATATTCATTATGGAAGAAGGGAATGCAAGTGAAGTCAGTTGAGATACTATCTTTATAGTGTCACAAGTGGTTTTCTTTCCAAACAAACCCTGGACGAAGGAAAATGGACAAGTGAAGCCGCACCTGATACAAATGTTTACGAAAACTTGCATTCGCCTATGACTTCCTGGTCTGTGGCTGTAGCTAGTGCATGATACACCTATTTCCTATAATGAACTTGTTGAGTACGCTCGTACTCATCCATCTTTGAATCCCCTGCTTAGTTATGGAGGCACTGAAGGAGAAACTACAGTAGAACTCGGAGACAAAGGAGTCAACTGCAACAAGATGGAGAATCCAATTAAGGAAGTCAGTGGAGTCCGCTTCTGCATCAACTAAAGTGGAGAACCTAGACTAGTAATAGAAGGGAACTATTTCCCTAATCCTAGCACCTAAGTAGCTAGAGTTCTATAGCTAACCAAGTAGCTCTAGAGTTAGAGTTAGAAAGGAGTTATACTACGATTCGTTGTTTTGGAGCTTTATTTGAAGTTTTACCTTACTGTAAGGTAGGAGGCTATGTGGATCTTCTTTAAACAGTTCGTGTATCCTTCTATAGACATATCTTGGACTCGCATATGTTTCTGTTGTACCACTCTGAGGGATGTAATATGAGTGGAATGGTGTTTCACTTGTGTTATGTCAACGACTTGCGTACTACACCATGCAGTGGTATGCTGGATCACATTACAACTTATGCTCTTTCACCTGCCGAAGGCGGAGGACCGGGTCACCTTCCTAAAACGAGTGGTTCTGAACTCGACGGTTGTGGTAGCGTTGAAGTTTCTGCTGGTAGATTGTGGAACGCTGGTGACATAGGTATGCCTAACAAGCATGTCGAATAATTACCTAGGGTCTATAGGAAAGTATAAAGCCCATGGAATCGAAGCCCGCAAGCCCAGAAGGTTGAAGGCTTGTGTCAAAGTTAGGAAAGTAGAGTTCTAATAGGAATCTTGTGTCAATATAGGAAAAGCCCAATGCGGCTCGACAGTTTGTAACTTGTACGACACGGAAAGCCTCGGCTGCGCCTCCTATATAAAGTGGAAGCCGAGGGAGAAAGAAGGGATCGAAATCATTGTAACCCTAGCCACCGTAATATTGAGTTGAGCACCTTTGTTCGGCTAAACCTTCGAGATCTACTTGCCCTCTACTTCTTACGAAACTCTAAATCTACAATACGTAGGCATTGACGAGTTAATCCCTCGTCAATTGGCGCCGTCTGTGGGAATTGGAGGTTGCAAGGTTCTGATCTCGATGACATCTTCAACATCATTGTCAACAACAAGCAACGCGATGGATGGATGGCATCTTCAACATCATCGTCAACAGCAAGCATCTTCACACTGTTTTCAGATTCTGCGGGTTTGCTCTCGCGAACGGAAGTCTCTTGCAAGTCACCAGTAATGATGGCTCGCTCAGATACATCTCCACCTTCAGGAAGTGGAGGAAGATAAGAAAGAATTTGGTGATCCTGCAAGTACAAAGAGCGAGTTAACACGATAAAGTCATCAGACTTGAAGAAAAAAGCAATTACAGTTGGAAGAAAAAGTATAACTCAAAGAAAAGCACATACAGCTAGAAGCGCATGGACACCACTGAATGGTTCCACGCGACAGGAGGATGGAACCTCACTCTTGTTGCTCAAAGAGGTGAACCGACGTACTAGTTTTTCCAAATCCTTTAAAGGGAGATCTTCGGAAACCCTGTCAGCATCTTCAGCACCCGAATATAACCAAAGGAGATTCTTGCGAGCCTGAAGAGGCTGCATTCGAATCCGCAGGAAGTGTGCAATGATCTGCACACCCGATAGTTCCTCGCCTTCAGTGTTTTGCAGCTCCTGGATACGAGAAAGTAGGGACTTGGTGGCCTCTATTTCTTCAGATGTGGCTTCCGCGTCCCAGGATTTGCGCATTTCAATGTCTTCTGACGAATCAAAAGGAGCAAGGCCATACTCTTGAGCATCCTAGGATTCGTCATTAACGTAGATCCACTTCTTGCGCTAGCCTTAGACGGAGTTGGCGAACTTCAAATCAAAATAGCCGGCTTCTGCCCGCACACAGATGCAGACACCACCTACGTTGTAGATGGTGCTTTTCGAGTTGTTGCGGCGGAGATAGAAAATGCGTTTTCATAGGCCCCAGTGAGGGTGGATGCCTAGGAAGCATTGACACAAAGTAATGAAGATGGAGATGTGGAGGATAGAGTTGGGGGTCAACTGATGGAGCCGAATCCCGTAAATAAAGAGAAGACCACAGAGGAATTCATGGACAGGAACGGATAATCCGTGGATGAGAAAGTCAATGAAAGTTACCTGAAAACTTGCAGGAGGATGAGGAGTACTTTCATCCCCTGGCATCTGCATCGCCTCCTTGTTGAACATGCCCAGATTCTTGAGCATGTGGCGGTCCTGCGACAAGATCTTGGATCTCTCCCATCCGGAGATCTTCTCCTTCTCCACGCGTTCGCCGGTACCGGGAGCGACGTTCCTGGTGAGCTTGGTCTGTGGAGGCATGGTGATGAAGTGGCGGAGCATAAAGGGGAAGAGAAAGATGGGCGCATGTGGTGCTCAAGGAAGGAGAAAGGTAGAGCAATGGAAGGTGTGAATGGTTGTGCGGCGCAGCGAAGGGGAAAATTGAGCCCAGGGGTAGGAATTTATAACCTGGAAGATGATGAAGCTCGGCCATTGGATGAACACGGGAAGATCTTGAACCCTACATGTGGTTGGATGGTAAAAAGTTTTTACAGTTTATTTTGGACGTGAGGAAGTTACCGCGTGCGTGCCGGGAATGTCGGAGGACGTGCAAGCCCCAGTTGCGCGACGTGGGGAACGAGCAGAAACGTTGGACCCACAAAACAGTGGTCCACCAGAAGTGTTATCTTCCCGAGGTGGCCACACATGGTTTTCGTCAGCATCGACATCATGGTGGTAAAAATCTTTGAGTTTCTGAAACAATATATAGTCAGGAGTAAAGTTCGAGAGCTTATGGCCAGCTGCAAGCACCTGTTCAGATGCTCGGGGGCTACTCTTATCATAAGTATTGAATATACTTCTGAGAAGATAACATGATGATGATAAAAACAAAGAGTTGGTTAAATAACAGAATTTGAGCCAACAACCAAGTGCAAACACTCGGCTGTAGCCTCGGGGGCTACTCCCATCGGGAGCGCTGGTCGCGCACCCGATGAAATATAGAAAGGAAAAAAGAAATATAGACAAATAACAAGACAATATAGAGTTGAAGCCGAAGAATTTTTACGTACATCTTCGAGTTACATATAACTCGTCATGTACTCCCATCGGGAGGTCAAGATATTATTTAACATGTAATCTCGAAGAAATGAAGAATTCCAACAGCCGCACAAAGGCACTTGTCAATATATTCTCAGAGCATGTCCGCCGTGATAAAAACTCTGAATGTCGTGACTCGAAAAAGAGTTCGCGAAGGTAAGACCCCAGGATCCGTCCTGTGTGGCATGGCATCACACATGAATGCGCTCTACCACTTTATCTGCATCAACAGATATGAAGAAAAATCCCGACGGACGCGTTGAGTACTCGATAAAATAAGCTGGAATTCGATTCACGATAAGTCCTGAAGCGGCACGTATCGAATTATGCCAGTATTCCGGGTTCGAGTCCGGGGACTTGAGATTGAAGTAAATGAAGGTTTGCCACGAGAGCAATTAACTGTTACCTGATCCGTCAGATGAACCAGCCTCATTTACCATTATCCATGTACAAAATAGACATTGAGTAAAAATTCAGTATAATTCGAAAGTTTTATTAAACAGACGTACGATGAAGATTTTACTCGAATCTTCGATTCAAGCAAATCTTAGGGGCTATTGACATAGGTATGCCTAACAGACATGTCGAATAAGTACCCTGGGTCTATAGGAAAGTATGAAGCCCATGGACTCGAAGCTTCGGAAGCCCAGAAGGTTGAAGGCTTGCGTCAACGTTAGGAAAGTAGAGTTCTAATAGGAAACTTGTGTCAATATAGGAAAATCCCAATGCGGCTCGACAATTTGTAACTTGTACGACATGGAAAGCCTCGGCTTCGCCTCCTATATAAAGGGGAAACCGAGGGAGAAAGAAGAGATCGAAATCATTGTAACCCTAGCCACTGCGATATTGAGTTGACCACCTTTGTTCCGCTGAACTTTTGAGATCTACTTGCCCTCTACTTCTTACGAAACCCTAAGTCTACAATATGTAGGCATTGACGAGTTAATCAATCGTCAGTTGGTCAGCTAGGTTCCGAGCTTCTTCGACCAGGTCCACAGATAGCTATCGAGCCTCATCTGCATTTTCTTCATTGTAGGCGGAAACTCACGGAGAATCATGGATAATTTTGGAGGGTAACACTTCAAATCCATATACTAGGAAGAAAGGTGTAAAACCAGTTGACCTGTTAGGGGTTGTTCGTAAACTCCACAGAATAGAATCTAGCTCCTCGGCCCAAGCTCCGGCTGCTTGTTGCAGCGGTTCTTCAAGGCGAGGCTTAAGTCTAGCTAGTATAAGGACACTGGCTCGCTCGACCTGCCCGTTAGATTGTGGATGTGCCACAGAGGCAAGGTCTAGTCGGATCCCCGTATCATTGCAGTACTCCTTCAGTTCTCCCTGCGCAAAGTCCGTGCCATTATCTGTGATGACGCTATGTGGGATGACGTGTCTCACCATGAGGCTACAAATAAATTTCAGTGCCATAGCACCATCGGCTTTTCTCACTGGCTTGGCCTCGATCCACTTATTGAACTTGTCAATAGCGACCAGGAGGTACTCAAAACCACCAGGAGATGATTTTTTCAATTTTCCAACCATATCAAGCCCACAGACCGCAAACGACTAAGTGATAGGGATGGTCTTCAGCTCCTGAGCCAAAGCGTTTGGTTGTGTAGCATAGTACTGGCAACCGTGGCAGGTTTGACTATTTTCTCAGCATCTTCTTTAGCTGTTATCCAGAAAAATCCTTGCCGGAAAGCTTTTGCAACGAGGGATACGGGAGCGGCATGACGCCCGTAATCACCAAGGTGGATCTCTCTAAGAATTGCAATGCCATCTTCGTTTGAGACGCACTTTAGGAAAATTATGTTTGTGCTTCCCTTGTAGAGCTATCCATCAACTATTGTGTAGGTTCTTGCTCGTCTGATGATCTGTCGCGCGAGGACTTCATCCTCCGGTAGCTTCTGATCGATGAGGTAGTCCAGGTAAGGCTTAGTCCATGCCGGAGTGATAACCATCACGTCTTTAGCTGAAGATGTTGCCACGTCTGGGTTTTCCAGATTAGCGCCCTTTATAGAGGGTTTTCGCAGATGCTCAAGGAACATTCCAGGCATAATGGGTTTCCTGCCGGATCCGAGCTTGGACAACATATCCGCCGCTGTGTTGTCGTCTCTCCTGACGTACTTGACTTCGTGTCCGAGGAAGCAGTTGGCGATCTCGTCAACTTCGTCTCTGTAAGCCACCATGAAGGAGTTTTTGGCGTTCCAGGTTATGGCTACTTGTTGTGCCACCAAGTTGAAATCTCTACAATATATGATCTGCTTGATCCCAATTTCCTTAGCAATGCGTAGTCCGTGTAGTAGAGCCTCATATTCCGCCATGTTATTTGTAGCTTCAAAGTGAATCTGCAGAACGTACTACAATTCTTCTACGGTAGGTGACTTCAGGGTAACTCCAGTCCTCGAGCCTTGATGTTGCTTGGATCCATCAAAATTCATGACCCAAGCTTCTGGTTCTGGCACAGGTGTGCCCTCCAGCGCTTCATTCCAATGGACGAAAAAATCTGCCAAAATCTGATATTTGATTGAAGTTCTGGCTTTGTAGTTGATGTCGAAGGCGGAAAGTTCTATTCCCCACTACGTTGCGCGTCCTGTTGCATTGGAGTTGTTGATGATGGTTGAAAATGGAGCTTTGCTCAAAACTGTCATAGGATGCTCCTGGAAGTAGTGTCTCAGCTTCCAACTACCTAGGAACACTCTGTAGGCTAGCTTCTGAAAGTGAGGGTATCTCTGTTTGGATTCCGTCAAGACCTTGCTAATGTAATAGACGAGCCTTTGGACTCGGTACTCATGTTCTTCTTCCTTTCGCTCCACCACGATGACGAGGCTGATGACTTTGTTGGAAGCTGCCAAGTTCAGGAGCATAGGCTCTGACTCTTCCAGAGCCGCCAAAACTGGTGGGGAGGAGAGTATGTCCTTCAACCCCTGAAGTGTTGCATCTGCTGCGTCGTCCCAGAAAAATTTGTATGTTTTCTTTAGTAGCTTTTACAAAGGTAGTGCCTTCTCGCCAAGACGACTAACAAATCTACTAATTGCCGCGATGCAACCAGTTGATCATTGTACATCTTTGAGACAAGTTAGTTTGTTGATGTTAAGGATGGCCTTGATTTTTTATGGGTTTACTTCAATGCCTCTCTGAGAAACAATGAAGCCAAGGAGTTTTCCAGCTGGTACACCAAAGACGCACTTTGGAGGATTCAACATCATCTTGTACCTTCAAAGATTTTCAAAGGTTTTCTTGAGGTCGCTGATCAAATCGGATCCTTTCTGGGTCATGACCGTGATATCGTCGACGTAAGCGTGTACGTTCCGGCGAATCTGGTCCTTTAGGCACCGCTGCATCATACGTTGATAGGTGGCACCTGCTTTTTTCAAACAAAAGGGCATGGTGACATAGCAGTAAGTGCCAAAAGTTGTGATGAACGAGGTATTCTTTTGGTCGGATTTCTTCATCCGGATCTGATGATACCTGGAATATGAGTCAAGAAAACACGGAAGTTTCGTCTTGCCATCAAATCAATGACTTGGTCAATGCGCGGCAAGGGGAACGGATCCTTCGGACAATGCTTATTCAAGCTGGATTAATCGATGCACATTCTTACTATTTCAGAATTCTTTTTGGTACAAGGACGGGGTTTGCGACCCAATTAGTATGGATAACTTATACTACAAAACCTGCCTCTATTAACTTTGCTAATTCCATTCCTATGGCGTGATGCTTCTTATCTCCAAAGCGTCGCATAGCTTGATTCACCGGTTTTGCACCCGGATTTATGTTGAGGTAGTGCATGGCGAGTTCCCTTGGTACTCCGAACATGTCAGAAGGTTTCCATGCAAAGATATCCATGTTAGCTCGCCAGAACTCGACGAGCGCGCCTTCCTATTTGGGGTCCAGGCCAGCTCTGACAGACACTTGCTTGGTGACGTCGCCTTCCTTGAGGTCAACCTTTTTGGTGTCTATCACGGCCTTGAACAAGGTCTTCTGGTCGGTGATCTACTTCTTGGTGCTCAGACGGATCCACCGCGGCTCTATAGCCTTGCAGCTCCGATCCGGAAATTACTGACTACGCCAAGGCTGCTTAGCCCTCTTCGCAGTCCTGAGCTTTCTTGTAGTCTCCGGATACGGTGATCATACCGTTAGGAACCGTAATCTTCAGCTTATTGTAGATGTAGCACGCTCTAGCGTGAAACTTGTGATAGGTGGGCCTGCCAAAAATTATATGGTAGGAGCTTTTGAAGGGCACAAGTTCAAACGTGATCATCTCTTCGCGGTAATTGTTAACATCGCCGAAGGCCACGGGATGTTTGATGCTGCCCAGAGAGTTCACCTTTTTACCCGGAACTACACCGTTGAAATCCGTGGTGATGTGCTTGAGCTGTTACTTGGTAAGGTTCATCTTCTCAAGTGTCTCCAGGTACATGATGTTTAGGCTGGATCCACCGTCCATGAAGCACTTGAAGAAGTCATACCCGTCGATGCGGGATTCACAACAAAAGCGTAGCACCCCTTAGGTATGACGGCCGAATGATCGGCTCTGTCAAAGGTGTAGGGTGTTTCCGACCACCTGACGTACTGCGGCAGAGCCGGAAGCGTGGCGTCCAGGGTCCGGAGGGCGGATTTCTTTGCCCAAACTGTTGGAGTTCCGAGGAAGGTGTGATATGCACCAGCGATTTTCTTCTCAAATGGGTTGGAGGTGTTAGCTGCGGTACCCTCTTTCGGTTCCAGCGAAGCTCTATCCTCTTCCATTTCTTCGGAGATAATCCTCGTCATTGTCATTGTTCTTTCCCTTGCCTCCATTGCCGCACGGGCGGTGCTTCCTAGCATGTTTGTATCCTGCTTCTGGGTCTGTCTTGAGATCATTGACCCACTTGCAGTTGCTATTGGTGTGAGAGGACTTGCCTGTAACTGGATCAATGTGGGCTAGACATGGCATATCCATGTACTCTCCATAGGTTTGGGGAGCGTGGAACCCAGCGACTGTGACCTCGTCAGCGCGCTGCTGGCCCCTGCTGGCTCCGCCACCACGACCGTGGTCTCTTCTGCCACCTTGACCGCCGCACTGAAACATCATGGCAACCATGTTGGATCCGTCGCTTTTCTGGTCTTCGGAGGGATTCTTCCACATGTTGTTGCCGTCGCGGTTCTTCTTCTGATGGTGCAAGGGTAGAGCTGTGGCCGCAAGTTCTCCACCTGCATCATCATCGGCGGCGGTGTGAGTGTTGGCGATGGAAATTATATTGTCCATGGTCAGCTTTTGGTCATTGTATAGGCATGTTAATTTGTGCCGGAGCAAACCTCCCCTCTACAGGCCACCCATAAAGGCTAGCATAGTTGTGCGATTGTCTACGTTTTCGCACTCGTTTCTTGTCTCTAACCACAGAGTAAGATATGCTCGAGAGGTTTCATTTTTCTTCTGAATAGAAGCTTGCAGATCAATGGCCGTGGAAGGTCTCTTGTAGGTGCCCCTGAAGTGTCTCTCAAATGCTATCTTCAGGTCAAACCAGCAAAAGATGGAGTTCTCCTAGAGATCGCTGAGCCAAGTCCAGGCTGGACCAACAAGGTACAACTGGAGCATGTGGCAGGCCATGTTTGGGGTCCCTTCGGCAAAACTGACTGCATTGAAGTAGTCATCGATCCAGGTGTTGGGCCTCTTACTGCCATCATAATGCTTAAAGTTTCTGGGTAGCATGAGGTTCAAGCCTTTTGGTGTTTTCTCCTCTCAGATTCTCTTGCCAAAACACTTTGGGCTAATGTACTCAATCTTGTATTCGTTAAGATGTTCCAGCGTGTTGCGTGAGTTCTGCCTATGATCAGGGGATTCTGAACGAGAGTGTGACCTCCGGCCTCCGCCTCCACCTCCGCCACTAGGTGGTGGTGATGGAGATCCGTGCGGGGGCCGATGAGGCTTCTTGCTTCCGCCATCAGAATCTCCGCGTCCTTCTTGATGGTGCTGACTCCGACTGTGGTGGTTGCCTTCGCCATCATGGCGGCTGCCTCAATCATTCCGGCTCCTGTGGGGCTCAGGCGCGCGTTCCTCGTTCCAGCTCCTGCGGGGTTCCAGCGCACGTTCCTTGTTCCGGATCCTCTGACGCTCAACGTTGTCGCGAATGTTAATTCCGCCAGACCCATGGGGTCTGGTGTTTTTGGCGGGGATTCATCAGCGAGGGGGCGGAGGAGCGTGCATGTTCTGGGGTGGAGATGGGTTCCGGTACTTGTCCTTGCCAGCATACATCGGATCATTTCCCTTGTTCTTCCCTGCTGGAGGGGTATCCGAAGGTATGGGGATTGGATTTGGATGTTCTTTGGTCTTCCTTCTGTGCTCCGTTGATGCGGTTGATACGCATACCTCCGGGTTGGACTCTAACATGCGCTAAGTATCTGCCTTACTCTGTTGCTGCATTGCTATAGCGACGAGTGTGTGGAGGTGGCCGATATCGATTTCCTCGTCATTTTTGGCCAGGAGCTTCGCGGCCATCTTCATGTTATCCTTTGGAGTCGCAAGCGGCCGATGATTAGTGGGGCTATCAAATTGATATTCCGAGGGCGAATAGCTTCCTGATGGAGCTTTTTTTGCCTCTTAGCGACCTTTATTGACTCTCCTCCTCCATCGATCCCGGAGCTCTGTGGCTTTGTTCACGTGCTCCTCGGTCTTGTGTTCTTGTTCCGCGACCGCTGTCGAGGGTACTCCTCGGCAATGCCCTCCATATGTGGCTTAGGGTAGATGGAATCCTGTAGGCTGACACGAGGTATCGGTTATCAAACAAGCGGGAAGAGCGATTTACCCAGGTTCGGGGCCCTCGGTGAGGTAAAACCCTTACGTCCTGCCTATCTGATCTTGATTATGATCGAATTACAATGGGGTGCCGAAGGTTTCGGCTGTGATCTCGTCGAGAGACTAAGTTCTGTAATGACCTAGCTCTAGACTTGTAGTGGCTAAGTTTTCTATGATTGTGTGTGTCCCTCGGCAGCCCCTCTCCTGGCCCTTATATTGGGAGCCAGGTCATAAGAGGTCTGTCCGGGTACGACTAGGTTACAGAGATCCTTAGATCTAAACTTTCCTTGTATTCTTCATCTTCTTTCCTTGTGCTTCAAGAATTCTTCTTAGGAACCGACGTAGCGGCCCACCTGGCCATCGAGTGCCTTCATGGGCCCCTGGTTGGGCCGCAAGAGGTAGGGCAACATTAGTTACCCGAAGGGTAATGCCCACATCAATCGCTTCCATCATCTGGACGGTCTCCATCTTGTCCTGAAGGACCGATACTACGACCTTGACCACCCTTTGAGCTTCAGCCAGTAGTTCTTTCCTTTTAGCGTCGAAAGCTTCCAGATCTGCGGCCTCTTCTGCTGTTAATGGATTGGTGAGGATCTCCTTGTGTGTGTTGTTCTCTCCATCCTTGCCTGATATCCTGGTGAGCTCCTCCATTGACATCCATTCACCAAAGTCAAGGCTCCATCCTTGTCGGGGCTCCAGCGTAGTACGGGTACGAACTCGATGCGATGCACCCAGATCGGATGGGCCCGAAATTGTCGCGCTGGGAATGGATTGATCCTTTCTTTATCCCTCGGCTCCCCTTTATATAGGAGGTGGAGCCGAGGCTTTTGTATCGTACAAGTTACAAACTCCGAGAGACTATCCAAGTCCTTCCCGTACAATTACATGACTCTCAATCCCTAAAATAACTCTATCTTCCATATCGATATTTACTGGGCTTCTGGGCCTTGAAAGCTTCGGGTCGTAGGCCTCCAAATATACTCGGGTACCTTATCCGGAAGGCCCATTCGAGATGCCTATGTCAGGCGGGGTCTTCTCTGAATCAGTTCCTTCATCCAACCCCGTCACGATCGCGAGGACCTGCTTGGGTGGGGCGGATTCTGCCTCAGCTTTCTCCTTGTCCTCCATCTCCTTCATCAGACGGTTGTACTCTTCCGAGTCCATGGAAGACGCATCGCTGGATAATGGGCTCACATTTTCGAGTATCGAGTCTTCACTGTCTCCGGCAGCTTCTTGCTGGCCCGGAGCGTTGTTGTCTCCAGCATCCTCAACTTGCATAGGTCCAGCTCCATCCTGAGGAGGGGCGGTTCCTATGGTATGTGCGAGGAAGTGCACGAAGTGACACCTTTGCTTCTCTAACACCTGGGAAACCCAAGCGGATCTGCATTGGTCTTCCACCATAGTTTCCTGCTCGGGGGCGGATTGGGTGGGCTTTGAATTTTTCAGATCTAAGGCGGAATCTTCCTTAGGAAGTTCCTGCGACTCAGATCGGATCTTCGCGACTGTGTCCTGCTCATCGGCGGTCGCGTCTGCATTACTTACCAGTGCGTTTCTGTCAGAATCGACGGTCTCTTCGATGAAGATATGTATCCCGCCGATTGGGACGATGGTGAGCTTGACGGGGTCGATCCTAGCCGGAATCCAGCACTCGTCCTGAGGGACGATCGGAAAGTTGTCGGCGTACATAACGCGCCCCACTGCGATAGAATCATTGAAGCTTCCCATGGTGGAACCCTCCCGGTTCCGGCCTCCAGATGCCACTGGCCCCATGGTGGGCGCCAAATGTCGTTGCCTATTCGACGCTACCCCAGAGGAGGGATCCTCATGGAGGGGGGAAGAAGTAGGGGCCATAGGACGGAGAGCACTCGGGACGGTGGTACGCGATTTACACAGCTTCGGAACACCTTCTCGAGGATAGGGCCTACTACTTCTTATCTGGAATTATCTGGGCGCTTCGCGTTGTTACAATGAGTTGTGGTTGTGCCTCTAGGGCTCCTAGTATTCGGCTTATAAAGGCGCCCAGATCTAGGGTTTACACGGAGAGTCCTAGCCGGAATACAAGATGCCGAACTACGGAATATACATTGCTATGCACGTCAAGGATTCACCTAGATCTAACTTGCCGTCATGGATCCGAATACTTCATGGGCCTCCATGGATCCATCTACTTGCATAAGTCGGTTGGGATCCGGCTCCTATTCCTGGGCAGGACTTCATCCATCTTCTATCAACAGCAATTGGGCCGCCCGATGGGCCATATGCCACCACCACCATCTGCGGGCCACCCGGGCTCGCCGGATCTAGACCATGGCATTGGCATCCCATAAAGTATACCCACAACACCCAATCCAGATAGATGCCATCAGCTAGGTAATATCTCATTGTATATTCATTGTTCATGACCTCGTAGTTGCAAGTGGGAGCTTCCCCATTTGCTAGTTTTGTAAATAAAAGGGATCTTTGCACCACGTTGATGTCATTGAATATTCCCGGTAAACCAAAAAAAACAATGCCAAATCCACAAATCTTGTGATGCGAAGGCCTCAAGTACAATGGTAGCATCTTTGCTCTTCCCACCAGTAAAGCCCATGCCATGCCTTGGGACAATTCTTTCATGTCCAATGCATACAATCAAGACTACCAAGCATGCTAGGCCAACCACTTTTCTCATTTATCTCCATCAATCTTATTGTGTCATTCTCATTGGGAGCTTGGAGATAGGTTGGTCCAAACAACTTGATAATCATGCGAGCAAACCTACACACGGACTCCGTGGTTGTATCTTTGCAAATTCTAAGATACTCATCGGTGTAATCCGCAAGGATGCCATATGCAATCACCCTCATGGCAGCCGAGATTTTTTGGAAGGGTCTAAAACCCATCACGCCGACAACATTTGTACGTTGCTTGAAGTAATTCGAGTTGGCTTCGCAGGCCTTGACGATTTTGACGAACAAACTTCGGTGCATGTACCTCCTACAGAATCGATGCGGCGGATAGGTAGGTGCCTCGGTGAAGTAGTCTTCCATCTGCTGCTCGTGGCCGAGGAGGCGATTCCGTTGGATGTGGTTCCGGCCAATCACCGAGCTGCGCCTCCGATTCAGTAGCTGCGCGCGGTCCTCCAGCTCCTTGACGGGCAGAAGGAGGATGGTGGCCTCCACCTCGTCATGCTGGAGTAGCTCGTAGAGGTCGGAATCGTCCGAGCTCGACGAATTGGACATATCGACATCGACGAACTCGTTGCCCGAGCTCATCCTTGATTCATCCGGCACGGTGGAGGCACCCGAAGCTGGGCGAGGAACCGCGGGCTGGATGCGGGGCGAGCTGCGTTAGGTCCGGGATGCCGGGCTCGGCCGAATCGGGCGGTGCAGAGGTGGCAACGGCGGAGTGTGGTGGTGGCCCGGGGGAGGAGGGAGAGAGTGAGCAGTTGCATGCGGTGAAGTTTCAGCGCGCCTTAGATATGGATCTACCGTTCGGTTCACCCGTTTGCCCCTACAAAATATAGGCCGATTTAGATTTTAGGCTCGGCCTGAAAAAATAATTCGGTTTTGGCTCGTTTACGATCGGCGCCGTATTTCGGCCCGAACCCATAAACTGGCGGTTAGTTTTCGATTTTGGCCCTTTTACGGGCTCTGCTAGAAATGCTCTTAGCTTGCTCAATCCCATGCGATATCTCAAAGACGTTAGCGGCTCCACCATCTAAATGAACCCAAAACAGAGTGTGAGAGCATCTCCAGCCGCGTCCCCCAAAGCGTCTCCCAAAGGGATTTGGGGCGCGCCGGACGAAAAACGTTCCCTGCCGCGTTCCCTAAAGCCTCTTTTTGTCCAGCGCGGCCCGATACGGTTTCCGACGCCCCGAGCCTGTCCCCGCTACACAGGGGACTCTTCGGGCACGCCGGACACAATGAAAAGCGAAGATACGCGGGCCCGACGTGTCAGCGGCTCGGAAGCATAAAACCCCGTCGCCTACCTTTCGTCAAGCGACGTTAATGGCGTCCCAGATTTCCCATGTAACGCGGGGACGCGTCTCGTCGTGCATGGCCGCGTGGTCGTCCGCGTTGGCATTTACTGCATCCAACGACCCGCTGCCGTTTCGCCTGCCGCCGTTGTACATTAAGAGCGCCCCTGCGATTCTTGTTCAGCCCAATCTCTCGCTGCTCCCAAATCTTCTCCTCGCCACTCGTCGTCCTCCCGCAAGATCGCTGCGGTGAACGGCTTCGGCCGCGGCAGCCCCACCGTGGCGAAGGCGTGGGCGCTGTACCGCGTGGTATATCCCGTCCCGCCAAACATGCGCCTGCCAAGCAGCGGCGGGTGGAGGATGGCCATCAACGGCATAGGTGTCCCGCCGCCGCCGTCGCGAGTCACGGATCGCTAGAGGGACTCCATCAGGGCCCGGCGGTCTACCCTCACTGCCGACGAGCAGGCCGATCTGACCTGGGCGGCCACCGGCAACGACTCCTGGTGGGTCGCCTACTTCCAGGCGCAATACGACATCGAGATGAACAACACCGCTGGCCTCGTCGGCCGGTGGAATAGCTAGAACAAGGACGAGCGCGTCCTCTTCCGGGGCGCACCCAAGGTTGGAGACGCCATCGTCGCCGCCACCATCTCCGCCAGCAGCGTGCTAGCAGCCGAGGAGGACATACTCGTCCTCCTCCAACTCTTCCTCATCAGGGCCGACACGATCGACGCCGTCCTCGTCGCAACGCGCCAGGCCCTACACCGTCCCCAAGTGCGAGGAGAAGGAGGAGGAGCCGGAGTTCGTGATGCCGCTAGTCATTCCGAGGCGCGGAGACAACGGCAGCAGCCAACAGTAAAGGCACGGCGGTGGCACCCTCCTCATCCCGAAGCCAAAGGTGAAGGAGGAGCAGTACGGCGAGGCAGTGATGTCTAAGGGTGCTTCTATTCTTGTAGACAGTGTTGGGCCTCCAAGAGTAGAGGTTGTAGAACAGCAGCAAGTTTCCCTTAAGTGGATCACCTAAGGTTTATCGAACTCAGGGAGGAAGAGGTCAAAGATATCCCTCTCAAGCAACCCTGCAATCACAAAGTAAGAAGTGTCTTGTGTCCCCAACACACCAAATACACTTGTCAGATGTATAGGTGCACTAGTTCGGCGAAGAGATAGTGAAATGCAAGTAATATGGATGAGTATGAGTAGTAATAGCAATCTGAATAAAATATGGCAGCGAGTAAACATGCAACAAAACGGTAAACAAACGGAGATTCGATGCTTGGAAGCAAGGCCTAGGGATCCTGCTTTCACTAGTGGACACTCTCAACAATGATCACATAATAGGACTACTCTACACCCTCTTGTTGGATGATGAACACCACTAATTGTGTAGGATTACACGAACCCTCAATGCCGGAGTTAACAAGCTCCACAATATTCGATGTTCATATTTAAATAACCTTAGAGTGCAAGATAGATCAACACACCAGAACTAACATAGCATGCACATTGTCACCATCACACTATGAAGGAGGCATAGATCACATCAATACTATCATAGCAATAGTTAACTTCATAATCTACAGAGATTACAATCATAACCTACGCCAAGTACTACACGATGCACACACTATCACCATTACACCGTGGAGGAATAGACTACTTTAATAACATCACTAGAGTAGCACATAGATGATATTCAACTAGATCACAAAGAGAGAGATGAACCACATAGCTACAGCGGAGCCCTCAGCCGGGGTGAATTACTCCCTCCACATCATGGAGACAGCGATGGCGGTGAAGATGGCGGTGGAGACGGCGGTGGAGATGACTCGGGGCAATTCCCCGTCCGGAGGTGCCGGAACAGACTCTGTCCCAATTGGAGTTTCGCGATGGCGGCAGCTCAGGAGTTTCTCTGGTTTCGTCGAATGGGGTCGAGGATTTAGGTCGGGACGACTAAATAGGCGAAGAGCGGAGTCGGAGGGGCCACGAGGGCCCACACCCTAGGCTTGGCCCGCCGCCCGTGGGGTGGGCCCTGGCTCCCCTCTGGCCCTTCTTCGGTGCTGGAAGCTTCCGGGCAAATAAGATATTGGGCGTTGATTTCGTCGATTAAGAGAATATTTCCTTACTAGGATTTCTGAAACCAAAAACAGCAGAAAACATCAACTAACCCTTCGGCATCTCGCCAATAGGTTAGTTCCGGAAAGCATAAAAACGATATAAAGTGTGAACAAAACATGTAGGTAATGTCATAAAACAAGCATGGAACATCAGAAATTATAGATACGTTGGAGACGTATCAGCATCCCCAAGCTTAGTTCCTACTCGTCCCCGAGTAGGTAAAATATAAAAGATAATTTCTGAAGTGACATGCTACCACCATAATCTTGATCATACTATTGTAAAGCATATGAGATGAATGCAGCGATTCAAAGCAATGTTAATGCAATGAGTAAACAATTGAATCATATAGCAAAGACTTTTCATAAATAGTACTTTCAAGACAAGCATCAATAAGTCTTGCGTAAGGGTTAACTCATAAAGCAATAAATTCAAAGTAAAGGCATTGAAGCAACACAATGGAAGATTAAGTTTCAGCGGTTGCTCAACTTGTAACATGTATATCTCATGGATAGTTGTCAATGCAAAGCAATATAACAAGTGCAATAAGCAAGTATGTAAGAATCAATGCACAGTTAACACAAGTGTTTGCTTCTAAGATAGAGAGAAATGGGTAAACTGACTCAACATAAAGTAGAAGAATGGCCCTTCGCAGGGAAGCAGGGATTGCTATATTTGTGCTAGAGCTTTGGTTTTGAAAACATAAAGAGAGCATAAAAGTAGAATTTTGAGAAGTGTTTGTTGTTGTCAACGAATGGTAGTGGGCACTCTAACCCCCTTGCCAGACAAACCTTCAAAGAGCGGCTCCCATGAATTATTTTTATTTTTGGGTGGCACTCCTTCCAACCTTTCCTTCACAAACCATGGCTAACCGAATCCTCGGGTGCCTGCCAACAATCTCATACCATGAAGGAGTGCCTTTTTATTTTAGTTTTATTTAGATGACACTCCTCCCCACCTTTTCTTTCTCAAGCCATGGCTAACCGAATCCTCGGGTGCCGTCCAACAATCACATACCATGGAGGAGTGTCTATTTTTGTAAAATTATGAAGGTTAATTAATTTGGGACTGGGAATCCCATTGCCAGCTCTTTTTGCAAAATTATTGGATAAGCGGATGAAGCCACTAGTCCATTGGTGAAAGTTGCCCAACAAGATTGAAAGATAAACACCACATACTTCCTCATGAGCTATAAAACATTGACACAAATAAGCGGTAATAACTTTTGAAGTGTTTAAAGATAGCACTCAAGCAATTTACTTTGGAATGGCAGAGAAATACCATGTAGTAGGTAGGTATGGTGGACACAAGTGACATAGTTTTTGGCTCAAGGATTTGGATGCATGAGAAGTAATCCCTCTCAATACAAGGCTTAGGCTAGCAAGGTTGTTTGAAGCAAACACAAGTATGAACTGGTACAGCAAAACTCACATAAGAACATATTGCAAGCATTATAAGACTATACATTGTCTTCCTTGTTGTTCAAACACCTTACTAGAAAATATCTAGACTCTAGAGAGACCACTCATGCAAACCAAATTTTAACAAGCTCTATGTATTTCTTCACTAATAGGTGCAAAGTATATGATGCAAGAGCTTAATCATGAGCACAACAATTGCCAAGTATCACATTATTCAAGACATCATACCAATTACTACATGTAGCATTTCCCGTTTCGAACCATATAACAATTAACGAAGCAGTTTCAACCTTCGCCATGAACATTAAAAGCTAGGAACACATGTGTTCATATGAACCAGCGGAGCGTGTCTCTCTCCCACACAAGCATTTATTCAAACAAAAACAAAAACAAACAAACGCTCCAAGTAAAGTACATATTATGTGACCGAATAAAAATATAGTTTCAAGAGAAGGAACCTGATAATTTGTCGATGAAGAAGGGGATGCCTTGGGCATCCCAAGCTTCTTGAGTCTTCTTGAAATATGCAGGGATGAACCAGGGCATCCCCAAGCTTAGACTTTTCACTCTTCTTGATCGTAGTATATCCTCCTCTCTTGACCCTTGAAAACTTCCTTCACACCAAACTCGAAACAAACTCATTAGAGGGTTAATGCATAATCAAAAACTCACATGTTCAGAGGTGACACAATTATTCTTAACACTTCTGGACATTGCTCAAAGCTACTGGAAGTCAATGGAACAAAGAAATCCATCCCACATAGCAAAAGAGGCAATGCGAAATAAAAGGCAGAATCTGTCAAAACAGAACAGTCCGTAAAAACGAATTTTAAAGAGGCACCAGACTTGCTCAAATGAAAATGCTCAAATTGAATGAAAGTTGCGTACATATCTATGGATCACTCACGTAAATTGGCATAATTTTCTGAGTTACCTACAGAGAATTAGGCCCAAATTCGTGACAGCAAAGAAATCTGTTTCTGCGCAGTAATCCAAATCTAGTATGAACCTTATTATCAAAGAATTTACTTGGCACAACAATGCAACAAAACTAAGATAAGGAGAGGTTGCTACAGTAGTAACAACTTCCAAGACTCAAATATAACACAAAGTTACTGTAGCAAAATAAACACATGGGTTATCTCCCAAGAAGTTCTTTCTTTATAGCCATTAAGATGGGCTCAAATTTTAATGATGCACTCAGAAATAGTATTTGAAGCAAAAGAGAGCATCAGAGGCAAATTCAAAACAAATTTAAGTCTAACATGCTTCCTATGAAAGGAATCTTGTAAATAAACAAGTTCATGAAGCATAATGCAACAAGCATAGAAAGATAAAACAAGTGCAGCTTCAAGATTTTCAGCAAAAAGAGAGGTGTTTTAGTAACATGAAAATTTCTACAACCATATTTTCCTCTCTCATAATGATGTCCAGTAGCATCATGAGCAAACTCAACAATATAACTATCACATAAAGCATTCTTATCATGAGTCTCATGCATAAAATTATTACTCTCCACATAAGCATAATCAATTTTAGTTGTAGTGGGAGCAAATTCAACAAAGTAGCTATCATTATTATTCTCATCATCAAATATAGGAGGCATATTGTAATCATAATCAAATTTATCCTCCATAACAGTGGCACCAAAAGACCATTATCATTATAATCATCATAAATAGGAGGCAAAGTATCATCAAAGTAAATTTTCTCCTCAATGCTTGGGGGACTAAAAAGATCATGCTCATCAAAACCAGCTTCCCCAAGCTTAGAATTTTCCATATCATTAGCAACATTGGTATTCAAAGTGTTCATACTAATATGTTCCATGGGTTTTTTAATTTTTGGATCAAACCATCCATGTCTTAACTCAGGAAAAAGAATAAAAAGCTCCATGTTGCTTTCCATTATGCCAAACTAGTGTAAAACAAGAAACAAAAAGATGCAATTGCAGGATCTAAAGGAAATAGCTTTGAGTACCACACAGCGCCGGAAAATAGCTTAGTAGCCGAGATCCGGAGTGAGTACCTTTTACCTTTCCTCCCCAACGGCGCCGGAAAAGTGCTTGCTGCCGGGACTTGGCGCGTAGTTGACGGGGAGAAAAGTGTAACTTTCTTCGTTCCCGAGCAACGGCGCGAGAAAAAGTGCTTGATGTCTACGGGTGCTTATATTCTTGTAGACAGTGTTGGGCCTCCAAGAGTAGAGGTTTGTAGAACAACAGCAAGTTTCCCTTAAGTGGATCACCCAAGGTTTATCAAACTCAGGGAGGAAGAGGTCAAAGATATCCCTCTCAAGCAACCCTGCAATCACAAAGCAAGAAGTCTCTTGTGTCCCCAACACACCAAATACACTTGTTAGATGTATAGGTGCACTAGTTCGGCGAAGAGATAGTGAAATGCAAGTAATATGGATGAGTATGATAGTAATAGCAATCTGAATAAAATATGGCAGCGAGTAAACATGCAACAAAACGGTAAACAAACGGAGATTCGATGCTTGGAAGCAAGGCCTAGGGATCCTGCTTTCACTAGTGGACACTCTCAACAATGATCACATAATAGGACTACTCTACACCCTCTTGTTGGATGATGAACACCACTAATTGTGTAGGATTACACGAACCCTCAATGCAGTTTAACAAGCTCCACAATATTCGATGTTCATATTTAAATAACCTTAGAGTGCAAGATAGATCAACACAATTACACCGAGAACTAACATAGCATGCACCTGTCACCATCACACTATGAAGGAGGCATAGATCACATCAATACTATCATAGCAATAGTTAACTTCATAATCTACAAGAGATTACAATCATAACCTACGCCAAGTACTACACGATGCACACACTATCACCATTACACCGTGCAGGAGGAATAGACTACTTTAATAACATCACTAGAGTAGCACATAGATGATATTCAGCTTGATCACAAAGAGAGAGAGATGAACCACATAGCTACAGCGGAGCCCTCAGCCCCGGGGGTGAATTACTCCCTCCACATCATGGAGACAGCGATGGCGGTGAAGATGGCGGTGGAGACGGCGGTGGAGATGACTCCGGGGGCAATTCCCCGTCCCGGGAGGGTGCCGGAACAGAGACTTCTGTCCCCCGAATTGGAGTTTTGCGATGGCGGCAGCTCTGGAGGTTTTCTCTGGTTTCGTCGAACGGGGGTCGAGGATTTAGGTCAGGGACGACTAAATAGGTGAAGAGGCGGAGTCGGAGGGGCCACAGGGGGCCCACACACTAGGGGGGCGCCCCCCCCTTGGCCGCGCCGCCCTGTGGCGTGGGGCCCCCCTGGCTCCCCTCTGGCCCTTCTTCGGTGCTCTGGAAGCTTTCGGGCAAAATAAGATATTGGGCGTTGATTTCGTCCGATTCCGAGAATATTTCCTTACTAGGATTTCTGAAACCAAAAACAGCAGAAACGGCACCTGGCCCTTCGGCATCTCGTCAATAGGTTAGTTCCGGAAACGCATAAAAACGATATAAAGTGTGAACAAAACATGTAGGTAATGTCATAAAACAAGCATGGAACATCGAAATTATAGATACGTTGGAGACGTATCGGGCAGCCAGAGAAGGCGGCTATTTGTGAATCCCGAGCAACGTCTCATCGCAAGCAGCGACGACCCCGAGGAGTGCCCATGGCTGCGAGCAGCGTGCTTGGCCTCGCTGAACGACAAGGACGCCTGGAGGGGCGACCTCGACGCGGCGATCACCATGTCCATCCGCGACACCGGGAAACCGCTCGTGGACCTCACCGATGACGGTGAGGCTGGACCAAACGGCGTGGTGAAGGACGAGCCCGTCGATGAGCCCGATAAGCGCGGCAAGCATTGGGTCGTCACCGACAATATGTATAACTTTCACCAGTAGTACGACACCTCCGGTCGCCGCAAGTACTACTACATTAGGTTTAGTTTAAATTTCATCTAATTTCATTCGAATCTATGTAATATAGAGCAAATTTGAATGAATTCGCTTAAGGCTTAAGTTTTAAATATATGAAATTTTGTTGGGGGACGTGGCTGGGGAGGGACGTCCCCTAAACGCGGCACGAACGAAACATGTCTTCCAAACGCTTGATCCGGCGCCGTTTGGGAGACGTTTTGGGAGCATGGCTAAGAGCATCCCCACTCGTCTCCCGGCGGGGCCCACACCGGCGATTTTTCCATCCGGACGGAGTGGTCGGCGATCGCCCCGGTTCCTCGATTTCGTCCGGATTTGGCCCTTCATCCATCCGGCGAGCCCACGCCATCCCCGGTCCCCCGGGGAGCTATCGGGAGTCCGGACGAGTGAAAGCGGGGAAGGGCCCGATCTGTCGGCGACTCGACACACGAACCCCACCGCCACCTCGCTCAAATCCCCCCACCCCTCGTATCTCTCTCGCCGCCGGCACCACCCCGCCGCTTGTTGCCCAGATTCCGCCGTCCCTCCTTCCCCTGCCTATATTCCGCCGTCTTTCGACGATGACCTATCTGGCTGCTCCTCTGCCTGCCTGTTTTCCGACGATGGCCTAAACTGCTCCCCGATCTTTTCAAAGCTTGTTGAGGGTTATGCTCCCCCGGTGAACTATGTGATTAATGGTCGGCACTACAACAGAGGATACTACCTTGCAGACGGTATCTATCCAAAGTGGGCAACATTTGTGAAGACTATCTCGAAACCTAGCACCCCCAAACTTTCCGAGTTTGTCCAAGAAACAAGCTTGCCGAAAAGACGTCGAGCGTGCATTTGGTGTCCTCCGAGAGATTTGCTGTCGTCTGGTTCCCCGCTCATGACTTGGTCCAAAGATCAGATGTGGGAGGTGATGAACGTTGTGTGTGCTTACACAATATGATTATTGAAAATGAGCGAAAACATCCGGTTCCTCTGGCTAAGCAAGAAGCACCATATGAGAGAGAGGGTCCTCTTGCACAGCCTAATCACCAGGTGCCGACATCATGGGCCGCCTTCATTGCAAGATGATCTGGTGGAGCACATATGGACGCTCTGAGGCAACGCCAACGCCGACACCAACTAGTCTATCTTAATTTGTTTCAAAACTTGTGAAATTGTGTGTTTCATTTGTTTCAGCACTTGTTAAACATTGTACTGATTTTCGCCGAATTTGTTTCAGCAATTTTCTGACTCTTGTTCGCCGAACTTGTTAAATTTTATGTCGAATTTGTTTGAAATATGTCAAATGGCCGAGGTTGGGGGTGTCCTGCCGGGGGGACGGCTGGAACTTCGGCGCTCCCCACACCAAATTTTCCTCCAATCCGGGGGCAAATTTCGCTGGATTTAGACGTGGGGAGCGCCGAGATGCTCTAAAGATGCTATGAGACCGGTTCATTTAGGCTCTCACGTGTTCTCCCATGTCTGCCCAGACCAAGTCAACGAACTCAAGGAGATAGCTAGTGAGTTTTTTTTATTTTAATTGGCTAAAATTAACCATCTTTACAAACAGAATTTAACCTAAGCTATCACCTCTCTCAGCGGTGCAAGAAACGGAAAGGACCGCGCGCGGGAATCAAATGGCCTCTCGCAGATGAGGGGGACACACACGGGAAGCTAGTGAGACGTTGGCCAACATTAATCACCGCGACATCGATGACACTGTCGGGCCGCTGGGTTTGTCGCTTGACCCAGACAGATAAGGAAGAGACACACAACCACATTTGTATCCACGGGCTGACACAAGCAAATCAAACCGAGTATAAGAGCAAGTATAACATATTTGTGTTTAGTTAGAGGAGAGAATGTAAGAATAATAGTGTAGCCGACAATCGGCTATAATAATTTGCTACATCTTCTATAGTTAATTTATAACTAGTATGTACAATAGTAAGCTATAAAAGTGTAGTACTTTTATAATACATGACCCACATTTTAGTCTCACGTAGTGCCTACAAGCACGTGCTAGAGCTAGCTATAAGATAAGAGCCCACTTCACTTCTCTCTCCTAATCTATCCTCCAACTAAGTAAACTTATAATATTTTATCTCTTGTAGACAGCTGTACATTTATTGTACTTGCTTTTATGCAAGAGCTAGTTCTAGCACGTGCTCTTAGGCAAGTTGTGTGAATGAAAGATGGGTTGTTCATTGAGAAAGTAGTACATTTTATAGCCAACTATTATATTTGTTGGCTACATGTTAGCTATAGATGACATGACATCTTGCTTAGGATATCTCCAACGGGGCGACACAAACGGACTAAAAACATCCATTTGCGTCTATGCGGATAAAAAACACTCTCCAGCGGCTTCTGAAGAAAACGTAAACCAAATATGCCGCGCGTCCGTTTGCGTCTGTTTGGTCTGTATGCAAACCTCACTCTCCTCCTTTAATGAGGGGCAGATCCATGTGTTGGTCATTCCTAGCCACACAAATAGAATATTTCCCTCTCTCTCCTCCTTAATAATGCATGCGGTACATCCTTGCCGCTGGAGAAGGGATAGACGCATGCGGACATGTGGACATTTTTTTATATCCGTGCCCAATGCAAACAGGTATAAATTATGTCCAAAATGCGTTGTCCCGTTGGAGATGGCCTTATAGCCAACAACCAGCTATACTATTGGAGTTGCTCTAAAATATATCGCGGCTTAACATGGCCTAAATAAATACATGTCTAGCTAGTGTCCTAATTTTCATCGCCTCTTGGTTGTACATTTCTGTACACTAGTGGAAAACGGGGCTATAGGCCCGGTCCATTTAGGCCTTCAGTCCCGGTTCCCCAACCGGGACCAATTAGGCGGGACTAAAGGGGGTACCCTTTAGTCCCGGTTCAAAGTTGAACCGGGCCTAAAGGCCTCGACACGTGGTGCGGCCAGGGAGCTCGCGGTGGAAGGCCTTTGGTCCCGGTTCGTGTCGAACCGGGCCTGGGTTTCTCTGCCGCGGCACGGAGTTTAGGCTGTACCAGCGTTTCTCTGCCGCGACGGAAAACGAAGCGTTTCTGCGCGGCAGAGTTTCAGCAATGCATATATATCATTCAAGAAACCACAAAAAATCGTCGTGAATATATATAGACATCGTCAACAGTACACGTAATGCATGCATATTTACAATATAAAAGCTCCTCCACGAATATCCTCCATCGTCACGATCTGCCGATAGTGCTCTCCACCTGGGGTAAGGGCCTCGGTAATAAAGAATCCCGCGATTTCCTCTTGAATTGCTTTTATTTGATCCTCCGTTATGAGAGTGTCCCGCAGACGTATCATCTATATTTAAAAAGGAGATCAATATATGAATGGAACTCAATACAATAGATGGTACTAATTAAGATTAATTGTGAAAATTTGTTATCGTACACGAGTGTGGTGTATTTGGGCATCCCCACCCTTGGGACAGGCCATGTCACGAATGAAGGTGCAGACGTAGTATCCACATAAGTTATTCCCGGGTTCCTGCCTCATACACTTTATGTCGTCGTGGTGAACAGACAGATGCCATAGGATGGCTTAGATTGGGGCCGAATGGACGCTAGAGGATTCGGGGGAGGGTTTGCGATCAGATGGGACGAACTTCCGGATGGTTTCCTCAAGAACTTGGCCAAGGCCAGAGGTTGAAGAAGAAAGACACAAGGAAGAACTCGCTTCTAGATCACTTTCTTCATTGATTCACACATGTTACAGGTTTGTGCTTCGTGCCTTACTACTTCCGTGCGTGCCCGTAAGGAGAGGCTGCCCCCTCTCCTTATATAGGGGAGAGGGTGGCTTACTGAAAAAACCTAATGGCATCTTTGACTAGACAAACTACTTTACAAAGCTACTTTACAAAGCTACTTTAATCATAGATGACACCGGGGTCCTCTTTAATCAGGGAGGCTGACGTCCTCCGGCTTCTTTCTCCGTCATCTTCTTCTTTATTGTCAGCCCTCGTTTAAAGCTACTTTGCTTAGCTCATCTTTATCTTCTAGCTCTGAGAGAATCTTTGACCAGTCTTGCCGACATGCTCTTCTTTCCGGTGGCCGGTACCTTTTCTATCCGGTTCCGGTATACCTCCCCTGAGGATACCGGCTTAGCCCTGCTCAGCCGAACGCCTATCTTATGCTCCGGTATGAACATTTAACCGGTATCCTGATGGCTCAAACCATCCGGTTTGGCATGCCTTTGGCATACCGGGGGTCACCCCAACATTAGTCAGTTTGGTATAGTCGGCGGATCTATCCAGACCATGCCAGGTTCTCATGTCTTTGGATACCGGTTTAATCCATCCGGCGTTGGGCTTGGATCCGGCATCTTTGCCCGGATTTTCATTATCTTTATTTGCAAGTCATTCTCCGGCATCTTATCCTCCGGTATCTTAGCCATTAAACACCTCCTCGGCGAAGTCGAGAATATCTTGGGCCCCGCGCCTGACAGAGACATGCGCACTGTGACTGACGCGCCAGTGTCAGGGGTCACTTCCCTTCGGCTTCTGCGCCAGCATTTATTGCGGCACATCAGATCCCCGCGGCCGTTCCAGATCCGTGTGGCCTTCTTGTGGCAAACGGTTTTCCGCACGCGTGTGTGTGCGCCACGTGGCGGCCCGTGGAGCGAACCGTCGCGGCCCACGATCTGAACCACCGAGGCCCAGCGGTTTTCTGGCCCACGTCGCCCCATTCCTTTATAACGCGAAACCGCTCCTTCTTCTTCCTCTCCTCGCATTCTCCACTTCCTCGCGCTTAGTGCCTTTGCCCTCTGCGCCTCCGCCTCTCCGTTCGCCGTTCAAGCTCCGCCGCCCGACGGACTTCCGCTGCCGTTCCGCCGGACGCCGCTGAACTTCACCGCGCGAGGAGCCTCTGCAGCACACCTGTCGCGGTTGCTGCATTAGCACTTCCTCGAACTCTTCCTTACCTCGCCGTCGACGGACCTCTTCGCCGGCCGCAGGCTCGCCATCTCTCCGGCGAACTCCTTCTTCTGCGACTTCACCGCCTCAGGTTAGGCCCGACGCGCCTCTACCTCTTTTCTTCTTGCTTTCTAGATCTTGGGGCGGTAGAGTATTTATCCTCTCTTTATTTTGCTTTTTCTCTTACTCGTAGATCTTCGCGCGAGGGTCTTTTGGGGAAAACTGTTTTTTGGTAGATTCCGGCGTCGCCTAGATCCATATGTCTAGCGAAGGGTCTCTCCCCGCCGCCACCTCTAGTAATCAAGGCAGTAGCACCTCCGACGGGCTAACGAAGATCTCGCCCGGATGGATTTGGCGTCTAGCCGAGATCAAGAGGCCGGCACATCTAGCCGGGCCTCCGGAAAGGATCTTCCGGTAAGACACGCGGAGCTTGGAGGGGTTCCGACGTGACTCAGTATGAGATCGACTGGCTCTACCGGTCCGGGAGGATTCCGGAAGGAGTCATCTGCCGGCTTCCGGGTGACGAGATCGAACCGGTGCTCGAACCCGGTGAGGTCGTTGTTTTCCTTGCTCATTTTGAGCGTGGCTTCGGCCTTCCTGCCTCCGATTTCTTCCGCCAGTTCCTTGACTTCTATCGACTCCAACCTCACCACCTTCCCGGCAATGCCGTTTTTTATTTCTTGCTTTGTGGCCTTCATGGAGGGCTACATCGGCATCCGTCCCGCTCGCGAGACGTTTGCCCGCTTCTTCTCTCTCCGGATCAATTCGGTCCAGGGGCAAGGACATTCCCAAGCCCAAACCCCGTACGTGCGGGTCTTGTATCATCGGCTCCCGCCAAGGCGCCCCTTTTAAGTTTAACGGCCTCGAGTCTTGCCGGTTGTGGCAGACAACGTTCTTCTATGTGAAGAACAAGAGCGCCACCGACCTCATCAACTTGCCGGCGTTCAACCCGGCGCCGCCCGCCAAGATCAACTGGCACTACAACCCTCGTACGGATCACAACGAGACGAACCGGGTGGTACGCTTCATGTTGAAGTTGATGAAGGACACCAACATTTGCTCCGACGATATCATCCGCGCCTTCATCTGCCGCCGGGTGCTTCCCCTTCAGCAGCGTGCTCACAAGATTAGCGAGATGTACGGCCCCGGTGATCCCACCAAGATCACCGGCCTGCCCTTGAGTAAGGCGGATGTGGTCCTGAAGGCTAACCAAATTTGCCAAACGGACATGCCGGATGACTGGGAGTGGGGCCTTTGCCCTCTCAGCTCCAGAAATCCTCCATCCCAAGAAGTAAGAAATTATGCGGCTCGGGTCGTATTACCGGTAACTTTCATACTTGCGACTAAACCCCCTTTTTCCTTTGTTTTCAGGCTAGGGCCCGCTTCCCCCGGATTGACTCAGATCGACGAGGCCCTTGCCGGAAGAGGCCTTTGGACAAGTACGATCCGGATCCTGTCATTCACTGGCTGGATCTGAGGATGGGCCGGACTCCAGCTTCACGCCTCGGCAAGTCTCCGCCGGAGCCAGCTGGTTCGTCTGATGACTTGACCTTGCTTGAGGTAGCTTTTCTGTTCGTTTTCTCATATTCTTTTTGTTACTGTCGTTCTGTAGACATTCCCTCAGCCAGCATCAACCCACAGGTCCATGAGCATGTGGCCCCCTTGTAGGCCGAGGTTGGGGATGAGTTTCTGGACAAACTCATGGCCGAAGGCCAGAAGAGTGATCCTCCAGCTGCTGGCGCCGGCCCTAGCCATGCTCCTCCTGCCAACGCCCTCGGACAGAAGTCATTGGAGGGAAGCAGGTTAGCACGAAGCGCTACAAGCAGAAGCGGATGCCGGTTTCTTCCGGGTAAGTTCTTCTTTTCTTTTTTGTGTTTTCTCCATTTTCACCAAGTTCCTTTCCGGTTGCTTTTTTCCAATCCGCTCTCTTTTCTCTCTTTCAGCCCTGCTTGAGCTTGGCTCCAAGCCGGAGGGCTCTGCCGGCTCCGCAAGGACCTCAACTCCTCCTCCTCACTCAAGTCCGGCACCATCTGGTGCCGGCAACACCTCTGCCTCCTTCGGGAGGCACTGCGGGGTGCGCGGCCCCAACACCTCCTGATCACCGCGCGGAGGAGGATTTCACCTCCCTCGAGAAGCCCAAGATACCGGCGCCAGCCACATCGGCGCCGACGAGATAGATGCCGGGCAGGCGGAACCTCTGGTTCCTCCTTCCCCGAAGAAGAAAAAGAAGCAGCCAAGCTCCTCCTCCACCGCGCCGGATACTTCCGCACCGGTATCTCCCGCGCCTCAACCGGAAGCTCTTACCCTCGAGCCTACCGGAGCCGCGCCGACACCGTCGCCAAGCCAAGGACCTTCCGCGGCCAAGCGAAAGCCGCCGCCAGAGACCTCCAAGATCACCAAGTTCCTCAAGCCCGGGGCTTCTCGGGGCAAGGCCGTGGAGGGCGACGCCTCAGGCGGCTCGCGGTCCGTGGTGCTGCATGTCGGCCCTGCTGCTGCTGCTGTCCAAGACAAACCTTCCGGCCTCCTAGGCCGGATCGTTGAGCTGAACCGCGCGGGTAAAGACCTGGGGCACCTTCTCCCCTACGCCCAGAAGTGGAATGAAGCAGATATCTCTGCATCTACCCGCGGCCTGGGGAAGGACCGCCTTCCAGCGCCAGACCCTGCTGGGCCTCGGTCCACTGAAGAACACTACTCGCGGCTTAAACGCACCGTGAAGGAGTTTGACAGTGCATGGTACGACGCCACCAGCAACGTGGTGGTAAGTTCTGCCAACTCTCTTGTAATTTTTGTTGATGCCGGTTTCTTTTATTTCCGGATATTGTCTATCCTCCCAGTCCCCGAGTTTCGTGTTGCGTAGCTTTTAGCGCGAAACTTTAATTAGAAACGCGCGAAACCGGCATAGCCAGTCCCCGAGTTTCGGGTTAAGACCTTTGTTTCTTTCTTTCTCATAACCATCTTCCTTTGATCAGAGCACCGCGGATGCCCGGAAGCAACTCTTTGAGGAGCTTCTGTGGGAGCATCGGGACCTTGCCGAGGCCCACAGCCACTGCCAAGGTTGGTTTTCTTTCTTTTCCTCCGGCATCTTTTCACCGGAATGTTTTCTTCTTTGATATTTATGCATCTTTTTGTTTAACAGCTGTTCCGGAAGCTACCATCGAGGCCCTTAGGTCCCAGGTTGTCAAGCTTCAAGGTACCACCCTTTCTTTTCCGGTTAACCTGTTCTTTTTTCATTCCATCTATTGCCGCTTGCTAATACCTTTCTTTCCGGTATTTAGGCGAGAAAGAGCAGCTCATCAAGGAGCACCACGAGGCACTGGATGCCCAGAAGACCGCCTTGAGGGAGCTGAAGGAACAGGCTATGCAAGCCGCGCTCCAGCATGAGCAAGCTCTGAAGGATGCCCGGGTTGCAGCTGAGGCCAGGCTGGCGGAGGTCGTGGAGGACTCCACGAACTCCAACACCGTACTGACAGCAGAGCTAGAGGAGGAAAAGAAAGCGCGGAAGGCAGCGGAGCGCCTCATTGATGTCATGACCACAGATCACAAGGAATACGATCGGTTGGTTATGCAGATTGACGCGTTGGCTTTCCGTAAGCCCCTGCCTTGTCCCTTCTTTCGCTTATAAGCTTTCTCCTTTTGAAAATGTATCCTTGTTCCTTGTTCTTCCGACATTCTTTTTTCCGGTATTTTGTGTTTATGCTTTTTCCTTCCTCCTGTAGAGCATTTCCCGGACTCCCAGGTCTACGCCGTGAAGAAGGTGATGGAGGATCGGGTGGCGCGGGAATTTCCCAATATGGACGCGCACTGGGATGGGTATGACTATCTTGTCGCCCTCTCCGCGCGAGTCCAACACATGCGCTCCGTCGACCGGCTCCTTGCCGACCTACCGGACGCCGCCATCCAACTCTTCAAGGTGCTGTGGCCTGAGGAGGAGATGCCGGCAAACATCACGCTTACCGCCCACCGGCTCAAGGATGCCGGGCACCGGATTCGCGAGTGGCAATGCTCCGCGGCTCGTGCCGGAGCTGACACGGCGCTGCGCTCCGCATGCTCCTGGTACCCGGCTCTGAATCTGGATGCTCTTCAAGGTGTACGCCAAGATGCTCCCACTGACACGGATCCGGTGCTTACCGCGAAGCGGCAGGACCGGGCCTACCGGCTTGCTGAGTATGCCGAGGTCCGCACCTTCATCCCTCCCCCTCCTGGTGTCAAGGACTACCTCAGCGATGAGGAAGAAGAAGAGGGAGATGAAGAAGAGGCTGCTGAGGACGTGCCGCCGGAAGCTCCCGAGGCCAGCACTGTTCCCCCTGAAGACACCGAGACCGGTGCTGCTCCACCTGATGCCCCCGTCGCCTGAACAATTTATCTGCTCCTGCTTGCTTTACAACAGACTTCGTTAAATTTGACCCCGGTATGCCGGGGTGTATGATGTAATATAAAACTTGCCCTTGTGGTTTGTGGTGCAACATTCTATGCCGGTAAGTTATACCGGTAGTTAAGTATTCTAAGTTTGCTTTAGCATATTTGCTTCTAGTTTTGCTTTTATCTTGCACCGCAAAGATTTCTAAATTGTTTCCGCATCCAATTCGATGCATACTTGGTTCTTTTGCCTTGGCTCTGCCTGCCTTCTCTGGGCGTTCTTTGGCGTATGAGCACAAGGTTCTTTCACCAAACAAGCATTTTCTTGAACTTAGAAATAACTTCGAAATTTTGCAAAAAACCAGTTTAACCGGGGTTAGTTAAATTTTCCGGATTGTTCTTTCCTGCTCTCCCTCTCCGCAATTCATGTGCTTATCCCCTACCGGTTTATCTTGCTTGCCATGAAGCCGGGTTGCGGACAATAAGAGTCGAAGACTCCGGTAGGGTTTAGCACATTACTAAACCGGAAAGAAAAAACGTTCAATAAGCAACCGGTAAACTGAAAAAATAAACAAGTTCCATGCAACCTTATTGGGGTAGTCCCCGAGATTCATTCAAGGTTCCGGCATCTTTTGTTCATAGCAATTAAGGTACAAAAAGGAACTTCTTACACCACAACTTCAAGAGTAGAAAGGACGCAATAGAGCTACGTTCCATGGACGCTTGCTCTCCTCTCCGGACCTGTCCGCCTTTCCTTTTTCCACTCCTGTGCATCAATCAAGTAGTATGCATCATTGTGAAGCACCTTGCTTACAATGAAGGGACCTTCCCATGGTGGCAAAGCTTATGCCGGCCTTCAGTGCGCACTAGGCGTAGCACCAGATCTCCTTCCCGGAAAACTCTCGGGTTAACCTTCCGGCTATGATAGCGTCTGAGGTTCTGCTGGTAAATGGCTGTTCTTGCCAAAGCTAGCTCTCTTGCTTCTTCTAGCAAGTCGACATCATTTTCTCTGGCCTCTTTGACCTCTTGCTCAGTATAGAGCTGTACCCTTGGTGAATCATGAATGATGTCAGTTGGTATGACCGCTTCTGCTCCATAAACCATGAAGAACGAGTGTCCGAGTGACCGGTTTGGAGTTGTTCTTATACTCCACGATGACGGTAGCTCATCGAGCCAACATCCCAGTGACTTTTCCACCGCATCAATGAGTCTAGGTTTGATACCGGAAAGTACCAAAGCATTCATTCTTTCCACTTGGCCATTGCCTTGTGGGTGTGCCATGAGCACAAATCCAACCGGATGTTGTTGTCCTCACAAAACCTTTTGAACTCACCTTGAGCAAAGTTGGTTCCATTGTCAGTGATGATGCTGTGCGGGTATCCATACCGTAAAATGACATCTTTTAAGAACTTTACCGCTGTATGCCCATCACACTTTGCGATAGGTTTTACTTCTAGCCATTTAATTTATCCACCATGACCAAGATGTGAGTCATGCTGCTCCTTGTTTTGAATGGGCCAACCATATCGAGGCACCAAACGGCAAACGGCCATGTTAATGGTATTGTTTTTAAACCAGACGCTGGGGTATGATTTTGCTTGGCGTACCTCTGGCACCCGTTGCATTTTCTTACCAAATCCTCAAAAGCAGTGGGCCAATAAAACCCATGCCGGAATACTTTTGCTACCAGCGCCCTTGATGAAGCATGATGCCCACATTCTCCTTGGTGAATCTCCTCAAGCATTTCTTTCCCTTCTTCCGGTTCCACATCTTTGAAGGACACCGTACGCTTCTCTTGTACACCTCGCCATTGATGAATGTATATGCTTTGGACCTTCTTTGTATCCTCCTTGATTCATTTTCATCATCCGGCAAGGTGCCGTTGATCAGAAATTCCTTAATAGGTTTAACCCACGACGGTGTCTCTCGAACCAAAAACACCGGTGCATCTATCTCCATGCTATCTACCAACATCATTTCTTCCGGTATGGGTACAGCAGTCCCCGAGCTTTACCGGAGATCCCGAGTTTATAGGAGTAGTCTGGGTTTCCTTCATCAATATCCATGGGTACTACATGCGATTCCGGTACAAAAATTGATTCTGATTCCGGGCTTGGTTTGATCGATGGCGCTCTTAAGTGAGCCAAAGCTATTCCGGGAGGAATTTCTTGCCTGGATGAGCCCAGCTTGGACAAAGCATCCGCAGCTTCATTTTCTGCGCGCGGCACATGGTGAAACTCACACCCTTCAAGAATCTCTTTTGCACGTGAAACCGGTACGAGGCCATGTTGGCATCTTTTGCATCCCAACTCGAACACCGCTGTACACAAGATCTGAATCTCGTAGCAAATGATCCTGTGCGCCGATTTCTTTTAAACCTTAATCCCATGGATCAGCCTCATATTCAGCGACATTATTCGATGCCCTGAAATGCACTTGCAAAACATACCGGAGGTGATCCCTTTTGGTGAGGTAAGCACCACACCAGCACCTAGCCCTCTTTGAGTTTGGACCCATCAAAGTGCATTTTCCAATATTCTATCCTCTGATCTGGCGGTTTGTATTGCATCTCTGCCCAATCGATGAGGAAGTCAGCCAAAGCCTGTGATTTTATGGCATCTCTTCTTTCATATACCGGTACGTATGGTGATATCTGGATTGCCCACTTTGCAATCCTTCCACTAGCGTCCTTGTTGCACATGATATCGGAGATCGGTGCTTCACTCACCACTTTCATGGGGTGCTCCTCAAAGTAATGCTTGAGTTTTGTGGCGGCCATGTACATGCCATAAGTCATTTTTTGGAAGTGAGGGTAATTTTGTTTTGAGAGGGAGAGCACCTCGCTCAGGTAGTGTACCGGCCTCTGGACGGTTTTTCCTTCCTCTTCTCTTTCAACCACAACCACTACGCTCACAACCCGGTTTGTTGCCGCTATGTATAATAGCATAGGCTCTCTTTCTAGAGGTGAAGCCAGTATGGGCTGTGGCCAGCATTGCTTTCAGTTCTTTAAACGCTGCGTCTGCTGAGGGGTCCAGACGAACTTGTCGGATTTTTTCATCGAGAGCATAGTGTGAGCTTTTTCTCCCAACTTGCTTATGAACCGGCTTAGCCAAGCTTCCGTAAATTTTTGCACATCTTTTAGCTCTCGTGGGATAGTCATTCTTTCTATTGCCCGGTTTTACCGGATTGACTTCTATGCCCCGGCTTGACACCAGGAAACCGAGGCTTGCCTAAAGGGACACCGAAGGTGCATTTTGATGAACATTCATCCGGCGTCTTAGGTTATCGAATGTTTGCCGGATGTCATCAATTAAGGTGTTCTTTACCTTAGTTTTTATCACAATGTCGTCTACATAGACTTGCACATTCTTTCCAATTTGATCGAACAAGCATTTTTGCATACAGCGCTGGTACGTTGCACCAGCGGTGCAAAGCAAAGGCATAGTGACATAGCAATAAGCCCCGTGCGGGGTAATGAACGCAGTTTTATTTGATCTTCCTTTTTCAAGGGAATTTGGTGGAAACCGGAATACGCATCCAGGAAGGACAACAACTCACACCCAGCAGTTGAATCAATCACTTGATCGATTCGTGGCAAAGGAAAAGGATCTCTTGGGCAGGCCTTGTTTAGGTTGGTGTAGTCGATGCACATGAGCCACACCTTCGGAGCTTTTGCCTCCAGGTTCTCATCTTTTTCTTTTCAACCATTACCGGATTGGCTAGCCACTCTGTGTGCGTGACCTCCACAATGAATCCGGCAACAAGCAGTTTGGTTACTTCTTCTCCTATGATTTTCCTCCTATCTTCAGCGAACCGGCGCAAGGGTTGCCGCACCGGCTTGGCGTCTTTCCGGACATTCAAGGAGTGCTCAGCCAGCTCCCTCAGAACACCCACCAAGTCATCAGTTGACCAGGCAAAGATATTCCGATTCTGCGGAGGAAGGCGCGCGCGCTTTCCCTGTACTTGATCAAGCTGTGCCGTCCACGAGCAGTGCGCTGCAGTCAACCGGATCCCAAGCACAATGTCCTTTGTTTCATTCGTGGCTTAGATCTTGCCGGTGAGCCCCAAATTTCCACTCGTGCCGCTAAAACTCAGCTAACGAGGGCCGAACGGCGCAACCGCTGTTGCATCCTTTTCATCTGCTTTTCCTCATGATCACAGCGATTCGCTAGTTTGATCCGGCGGTCTGCGATTTCCGATGAGACTTTATAGTTTCCCACCACGGTTAAGGGTCATGAGGTGCCGGCATCTTCATCTTGAGGTGGGTACGTATGAGTGGTAGCCAGCAGAAAGGCGCAATCTTTGGTCTTCCCAGCGCGTGCGTGGGGCCCCATCTAGATCCACCACCTCAAACTCAGCATTTTCAACCCGACCAATTATCCGGCCTCCAAGTACTTTCGTCCACCGAACTTTTCCTATCGGGCGGGACAAGCCCCGGAACGATTCCGTGGAACGTTGTGCGTGTTGGCTGAAGCATGTTTTCTAATTATGCCCAGCGTATGCATGGTATGCTTGTACATGATGTTTATGCTGCTGCGAATTTATCCTATACTAGCTTCTGAACTTTACTCGAGTTTGTGGCCCTTTCATGATTGGGTCCACAACAAGGTATCCACCCGGGTTCGGCATGATCTTAGGGTGATCCTTAAATGACCAAGTAATTTCCTGATCTGACACGACATGCCCAGGTGCCAGGGCATCACGGCATTGACCTCCATGGAGCGGCGGTGTACTCTGCCTGTCCATTGGCTCGGTGACAAAGACAACCATGCACATATGCGGACCCTCGTAAACATTCCGGCTAAAGGTGCCGGTGGAGGTGGAGTTGATCATCATTTTGCTCCACCCGGTTAACTTGCTGATACTGCTGCCGGTTTGGCTGCACCGGTAAGGCGTTTGCCCCGGTAAGTGGCGGTGGTGGCGGTAGCTGTTGTTGCCGCGGCATGTCTTGTGGTGGTTGTGCATCTTTTACCGTTCCCTTTTGCATCAAGTACTTGGTCCCGGTACAATCCTTCGTCGGGTGGTTTGACGGGTGTGCGGATTTGGTGTGTGCCGGCAAGGTTTGGTCCATGGTAGCTTCCATGGTGTACTTCGCGGTTCTTGCCAGTTTCTTTTCTGGACCCAGGGGTTTCTTTTCCACCCATTGTTTCTTAGGACCTGCCCACGGCTGCCGATCCGGTTCTTTGCCTCTGGCTGCCGCTGGTTGTACTGCAGCAACTTGCTGCGGACCGTACCTTCAATCCGGAAAATCTTCTCTTCTTTTGTTATTCCGGTTATCTCGGTGTTGTTCGTGGCGCAGCTGTTCCGGCTCAGGTTGCACTGCCGGCTGCGTTGGGTCTCCCAACGCATAGCTATCCGCCACACGTATCATCTCTGCCAATGTTGTCGATGTTCCGCTGCAACTTTTGCCACAACGGTGAACCTCTTATGCACCCACTGCTAAACCAAGCAATGGCATGTGCGATTACCCCTTCACAGGAGTTCCTTGTAGTGTTCCACCGGGCAGGATAATCCAGTGCACATTTCGTTTTGCGCGCTGTATGCATAGACGAGTTACTCTGATACCTTGGCCTTTGATAAGTCACTGCTAAATTGCTCACAAAGCCTCCTCAAAATCCAGCCAGCCATTTGCTTCCTGCTGGCAAGTTGTTTAGCCAGATTCTTGCCGGTCCAACCAAAAACGATGGTATGATCCTCACAGCCCAACGCCGGTTTCCTCCTCCTTTACGGTTCCTCCGCCGCCTGCGACGTATACCACGGTCACGTAATCCGCGAGCCAGTCTTCCGGCTTTGTAGTGCCATCGTATGTTTTTGTGTCACGGGGCAACATAAAGTTGCGCACTGGTGGTTTTTCTTTCATGATCCTTGGGCCAAAGCACTTTGGGCCTGGGGGACCTTCCTCCTCGATCATTTCTGACAAGTACACCCTATCCAGACGGTGCCTCGCATCCCGTTCCGGTAAGTATCTCTCTCCCACGCGTTCTCCCAATGGGTTCCGGAAAGCTACCGGTCTTGCAGAATCAGCTTCATCGTAATGTTCCGGTACCGCGGCCCTTGCCTGCCGGTACCTTGGTGGAGGCATTTCCTCATCGTCATACGCTGCCCTTGCAGCTCGATAGTTTTGCCCTTCTTATCTACCGGCATGATTGTTTAGGCATGGCCTCCTGCGGCGTAGCCTCGATCTACCCCTTGGCTTTTTCTACCGGCATCATGTTGCTCGGCTTGTTGTTTGGCAAGAACCGGATCGTACACGATCATCTGCTGTGCGTTCATCTTTTTCTCTCTTCTTACGCTCCGGATGGGGGAATGATACTGCCCATGGGACTTGCTTAGGCATTCTTTGTTGAGCAGGATTTTGAGGCCGCGGCCTTGTTTAGCTTAGCCAGTGCTCAGCATTCTGCTGCTCAATAGTTTCTTTCCAGCAGCTCTCTAACACGTTCTTGCTGCTTTGCCAACTCCGAACGCCTCGCATAACTCTGCGGCTTTAGCGGCTTTTATTGTTTTATCCGGGACTGTACTTAGGTTTTTCCACGATGCTAACAAATGCGAAGGTACTTTTGCCGGCATGGATCTCTTTCGCAAATCTGATCTGGGTTGCGAGCTTTCAGCCCGGTTCTCGGTATCCTAAGCGGCATGCGCGCTGAAGCAAAGCCATGGGCGGCGTTATACTCACGTAGGGTTAGGTTTAGCGCGCTGCGCCCGGATGATGTCCTTGCCGCTCTCGAGCACCTTCCGGCGCTGCGCCTCCAGCTCCGCACGGCCGGCTGGGAGTCGATGTTACGGCGATGGGGGTGGCGAGGACGTTCATCGCCGCTTGGAGCGGTGTCTCCGGTGGTGCGGATGACGCTCCCGCTGCGCCTGCGTCGCGCTCCAGCGGTGGCTTGGCCGCACGGGTCGAAACCGCGCGACCAGCACCTTCACCCACAGCTTCTTTTCCTGCACCAACCACGCCGGTCATCATTACCTCGACGCTGCCGCGCGGCCAGCACAGAGCCATCTTGGCGGGTCCGGTGCCACCAGCACCGGCGAGGGGCGCTGGGGGACGGTGCCGAAGTGGACGCGGTGGCTGCCAAACTCGATGATGCGGCCGTTCTTGGGAAGATGCCGCCGTTGGCGGAACCCGTGTTGTCGTTGATGAAGTCCATGGCGTAGATGCGCTGCACGGGCGCGGACACCGTACGCTCGCCGGCGACCTCGAGGATGCCCGCCCGAATGTGAACTCCTTCAAGCGCCACTTCATGCCCCACGGTGGGCGCCAACTGTCGTCGTGGTGAACAGACAGATGCCATAGGATGGCTTAGATTGGGGCCGAATGGACGCTAGAGGATCCGGGGGAGGGTTTGCGATCAGATGAGACGAACTTCCGGATGGTTTCCTCAAGAACTTGGCCAAGGCCAGAGGTTGAAGAAGAAAGACACAAGGAAGAACTCGCTTCTAGATCACTTTCTTCATTGATTCACACATGTTACAGGTTTGTGCTTCGTGCCTTGCCCGTGCGTGCCCGTAAGGGCTGCCCCTCTCCTTATATAGGGGAGAGGGTGGCTTCCAATGCAAGAAACCCTAATGGCATCTTTGACTAGACAAACTACTTTACAAAGCTACTTTTACAAAGCTACTTTAATCATAGATGACACAGTCCTCTTTAATCGGGGAGGCTGGTTCTCCGGCTTCTTTCTCCGTCATCTTCTTCTTTATTGTCAGCCCTTCGTCAAAAGCTACTTTGCTTAGCTCATCTTTGTCTTCTAGCTACGGAGAGAATCTTTGTGGTCTTGCGACATGCTCTTCTTTCCGGTGGCCCGGTACCTTTTCTATCCGGTTCCGGTATACCTCCCCTGAGGGTACCGGCTTAGCCCTGCTCAGCCGAACGCCTATCTTATGCTCCGGTATGAACATTTAACCGGTATCCTGATGGCTCAAACCATCCGGTTTGGCATGCCTTTGGCATACCGGGGGTCATCCCCCAACACTTTACGAAAAAATAGTTCGATCAAACTAATAATCAAGCAACGTATTGAAAGTAAATATCATATATAGAGTTTCACGGACATAGCTATATATATAGTACTACTTACGGGGTAATCTTGAAATGTAAGCTCCGGTTTCCATTTACCCGGAACAGTAGTGATGAACCGTTTCCAAGCCCTGCCCGGCAAAAAATAATGAGTAAATGAGTAATTGATTAGTTGATGATATCTTCGAATTAGAGCAGATGAAGATGCCAATACGAAATTGATTGAAACTACCTCTGGAGGATGGCAGCCATGTCCGCCCATTCCACATATTCTTTACGTTTCGAGTCCATTTCTTTTACGACTCCAAGGCGAAGATCAATGATTAGGAGAATAAAGTGGAATCTGCACAAGCATAGCTCAATGATTACGAGAATAAAGTGGAAGGTGCACAAGCATAATGTATGTTATATATAACACTCACTTGAAGTTGTAGGAAAAGAATATATCCTCTCTTTGTCTGCTTGCTTCTCTAAAAACATTACGATGTTGTCCTCTGTGTCCTTGGCGAAGTCTCGAACCGTAACTTCATGAACTGTGTTTGGGTCTATGAACCCCAGCGGTAGGAGCTTGCCTCTTTTGTATTCCAGCTTCTTCATTCTGCATAATTAAATGTATAGCGTACACAAAGAATATAATGTGGATAATTGTTTGTGCAAATGAATGAGCTACAGACTTAATTACATAAATAAATCACTTACAGGCAGTAGCAACTGATGACAGCTTTGTCGAGGGCGTCTTGATTGAATAACTGAAACAGTTCTTCTAACTCAAGGTTTATCTCGTCGCCCCCCCGGAAGTAATGCCCATCTCTAAGATACACCGTGAGGTAGGCATCACCTCTTCGACAGGCTTTCAGGTACAAGTCATGCAACCTTCGTATCTGAGTCCCTAGACGCGCGAGCTCGCCAGGTTTGACGAGATCAGATCCGTATCTATACTTGTTTACGACTTGAGCCGTTGGATAGTAATCTTCGTACTCAAGTGATGCTCCCTGAGCTCTAGCCTCCCGTTCGATCATCGATGCCGTCTCTGGATCATCATAGGGCTCCACGACGAAGTGGGGTACGGCCTGAATGTCCTGCTGTCCAAGCTGGGCGACTTTTTTTGCTTCTTTGTTCGCTCTAGAGGACTGTCCAAGAGAGCGGTCATAATCAGCTCTCGGCTCAGGTCTCTTCATTCTCGTCTCGGCAAAGTGCTTCACTGTCTGCGGTGGAATAAACATCTTCTTCGGCGCAAGAAACACCTTTTGCTCTTAGTCCTCTCATATGGTAACAACTCTGGAGTCTTGGACCTCTTCAGAACTGATGATCTCTTCAGAGCTGTAGGAGGTGCCGCGGTTACCTTCCTCTTTTGCTTAGGTGGAGGCGGCGGAGTCTCCTGACGAGGAGGAGGCGGCGGAGTATTCTCACGCGGAGGAGACGGCAAAGCTTGAGGAGACTGCTCATGCACATGAGAATCATCACGCACAGGAGAATTGTCATCGGTGGCGGAGGAGGCGGACGAGGTGGCATGCTTGGTGGCTTCTCACCTGGAAACACAATGTTCTCCTTCGGCCATTGCATGGTGGTTTTACGGGCTTCTCCCAGTTCTTTGATTTCCCCATCTTCACTTGCAGGGTGCTCAAGCACCAACCCCTCATAATCTCTCAACACTTCATCCACCATCACAACAGCCGTCTTGGACCGGACGGCAATGGTAAGACCTTGTAGGTAAGAGGATGCCGGCCGCCGCCTTGAAGGATAGGTTGAAAACTTTAACATGCAGCTCACAAGGACGGCTCTCAGTGAGATCATCCACGGGGGTAGCGAGGAGGCTCGACCACTGGTCATCATCATCATTATCCACCTGCTGAGAGGAAGCCACGCTGCTTTTCCGGTGTGGTTGAGATTGCAGCGGGACGAGGGCATTGACCAATGCAGGATCTACAGCCTGCCCCTGAGCCATCTGAGATGTAAGTACTTGGGTTACCATGGTTAATTGGGCTTTCATGGTGCTAAAACCCTCCTCTAAGTTAGCTAGGCGGTCTGTTTCCCTTGCCTTTCTCCTCTCATGGCTTTTATCAGAAATCTCTTCCTTTCGCCGAGAAAGCCATACTTCCACGAAACGGAGCCTTCTGTGCCTCGTGTTCGTCCGTCGTGTTCTTTGTTCCCAAGAGGCGCGTGTCGACTCTCGTT
>JAUUTY010000475.1:0-243458 GCA_030979885.1 Lolium multiflorum
CTCTCTGTCTTATGAAGTCAATCATGAAGAGAATTGGTTTTGGTTTCAAACATGGAATTTCTATATCGTCCCAAAAGCTTCATATATTTTAGAGTGACTAATTAATTAAGAAGGATCTTGGCTTACGTTTCATTTTCATGCTTGAAACTTGTTTAAATTCCTATTAAAAACTAGATTCTTCGACCTCAGAATCAAATGCCAAATGTATATAAAATTCTTAAAAGTAGAAAAATGAAAAACAAAAAGCACATAGTGTTGTCACATAGTAAGCATTCAAGTTGATAAATAAGGTTTAGACATATTCAAACCAGATAAATCATGTATCTACCCCCTAACCCTAAACTCGGTCTTATGAAGTCTAGCATGAGGAGAAGTCGTTTTGGGTTTGAAACGTTTAAGCCAAAAGCCCCATTTCAAATATTTCAAACTTATTCAAATTTGGTTCAAATTTGAAAGACATACAAGTTATAGCACACATAGTGCATACATTCTCACACATACTGCACTAGATGCTAACCCGGCCTATAGTTTGAGGCCATTGGATGAGGTCGAAAAAAATCTTGGATTAGAAATGGGGTTGTTCGAACCCCGTAGTTGGATTTTTTGAACCTTGATCTGTAGTACTGGGCAAACCTAGTTTAACCTATTTAATTATAGATTCGTAGGTCGATTTTTCTACTATGCAGCACATGTGTGTTTGCCTGTCGAGTGAAACTCGGAGGAAGAGGGATCACTCGGAAGGAGAGAAGAAGGGAGAGAATTATGGTGTCTCCCTTTTTTGGGTGATGATGTTGACTTTGTGCACAGTCATCGTGAGCGTGGGGAGGTGCTGTTAGCTTGTGCTTGCTTGTGCCCAGCCGAGGCCGGAATGAGAGATTTGTTTTGTGAGAGGACAAACCAAGGATCTGCAAGGACTCATTGCACTTCCAACATGATCCCTGATGCGTCTCTGACAGAAGATGGCTGGGAGTTTGCGTACCTCCTATTGCACGTGACTTGTGCTCACCATGTGGGACTTTGATAAGGCACCACACGAAGTGACACCTGGTGTAAAAGCTCGGTTGATTATTATAGTGCATTAGAAAAAAGTTTCCTATGGATTCAAGGGTAGAAAATCCAAGAACTTATTTACATGACATTATTTTTTCCACGCAAAGTTAACGCACCTATCAATTGGTACATTTTGGAGTGACTAAGAAGGATCCAAGCTTACTTATTCGTTTTCACGTGTAAAACTTGTCTAAATCTTGGTCAAACAAAATTGGCAGAAAATTCAAAAAACAGAAAATGAAAAACCAAAGCACATAGTCTTCTTATGACTTATAGTAAGCATTAAAAGTTGATGCAAATGCGTCTGCATATTCAAACCATACAAAAACTTATGCATTCACTCAAGTAACCCCTAAACTATGTCTTAAGAAGTCAAGCATGATGAGAAGTGGTTTTGGGTTTCAAAACATGGGAAATTCAAACCTCCTAAACTTTACTTTAGGCATTTAAGAAGGATACAGGCCTTTCATTTTCATGTTCTATATATACTTTAAATCCTGGTCAAACCTAGGATTTGACCATGATTCAAATGGGCACAAAAATAAAAAATAAAAGCACATAGTGTTCTTATGTCATATCATTCAACTAAGTTGATAAACAAGGTCTAGATATCCAAACCAGACAAATCATGTATCTTCCCCCTAACTCTGTCCTATGAAGTCAAGCATGAAGAGAAGTGGTTTTTGGTTTCAAAACATGGAAATTCTCAAACCTCCCAAAATTCAGCTCTCATTTTAGAGCTGCATTGCCAAGAAGGATCGATGCAGCTACCTTTCATTTCCATGTTTTAAACTTTCACAAATCTTGGTCAAACCTAAGGATTTGACCAATAAGATTCAAATGGGCATAAAAAATCAAACAAAAAATCTAAAGAATGAAAACCAAAGCACATAGCCTTCATATGTCATATAGTAAACACTCAAGTTGATACAAACAAGGTCTAGACATATTCAACCAGACAAATCATCATGTATCTACCCTAACCCTAAACTTGTCTTATGAAGTCAATCTAGGATTTAACCAAGATTCAAATGGGCATAAAATAAAAAAACAGAAAAATGAAAAACCAAAGCGCACATAGTCTTCTTATATGTCATATAGTAAGCATTAAAGTTGATAAACAAGGTCTGGACATATTCAAACTAGCTAGAAAAATCATGTATCTACCCCCTAACCCCTAAACTCTGTCTTATGACGAAGTCAAGCATGAAGATAAGTGGTTTTGGGTTTCAAACATGGAAATTTCAAAAACCTCCCAAAAACTTCATTTTAGGGTGACTAATTAAGAAGGATACAGGCTTCCCTTTTCATTTTCATGTTCTATACTTGTTTAAATCTTGGTCAAACCTAGGATTTGACCAAGATTCAAATGTGCATCAAAATTCCAAAAAAAATCAGAAAAATGAAAAACCAAAGCACATAGTTTTCTTATGTCACATACATATATATAGTAAGCATTCAAAAGTTGATAAACAAGGTCTAGCTAGACCATATTCAAATAAGACAAATCATGTATCTACCCTCTAAAACCATAAACTCTGTCTTATGAAGTCAAGAATGAAGAGAAGGGTTTTGGGTCTCAAACATGGAAATTTCAAAAACTTCCCAAAATTGCTTCATTTTAGAGTGACTAGTTAAGAAGGATCCAGGTTTCCTTTTCATTTTCATGTTTTAAACTTGTTTAAATTCTTGTCACTAGGATTTGACCAATATTCAAATGGGCATAAAATAAAAAATAAATAAAATAAAAAAACCAAAGCACATAGTCTTATGTCATATAGTAAGCATTCAAGTTCATAAACAAGGTCTAGATATTCAAACCAGACAAATCATATATCTCTAACCCTAAACTTTGTCTTAATTATATATGAAGTCAAGAAGAGAAGTGGTTTGGGTTTCAAACATGGAAATTTCAAAAACCTCCCAAAGTTTCATTTTAATTAGACTGGCTGGTTAATTAAGAAGGATCCATGATTAATTACCTTTTCATTGTCATGTTTTAAACTTGTTTAAATCTTGGTCAAACCTAGGATTTGACCAAGATTCAAATGGGCATAAAAATTCAGAAAAAATCAAAAGAATGAAAAACCAAAGCACATAGCATTCTTATGTCATATATAGTATAGTAAGCATTCAAATTGATAAACATGGTCTAGACATATTCAAACTAGAAAAATCATGTATCTACCCCTAACCCTAAACTCTGTCTTATGAAGTCAAGCATGAACAGAAGTACGGTGGTTTTGGGTTTCAAACATGGTAAATTCAAGAACCTCCCAAAAGCTTCATTTTAGAGTTACTAAGAGAAAGATCCAGACTTAATTACCTTATCATTTTCACATGTTAAACTTGTTTAAATCTTGCTCAACAAACCTAGGATTTTACCAAGATTCTCAAATGGGGCATAAAAATCAAAAAATGAAATACCAATGCACATAGTCCTCTTATGTCATAAGTAAGCATTCAAGCTGATAAACAAGGTCTAGACATATTCAAACAAGACAAATCATGTATCTACCTCCTAACCCTAAACTGTCTTATAAAGTCAAGCATGAAGAGAAGCGGTTTTGGGTTTCAAATATGGAAATTTCAAAAACCTCCCAAAATTCAGCTTCATTAGAGCGACTAAGAAGGATCGATGCTTTTACCTTTTCATTTCCATGTTTTAAACTTGTTTAAATCGACCAAAAGATTCAAATGGGCATAAAATAAAACCTAAAAATGAAAACCAAAGCGCACATAGTCTTCTTATATGTCATATAGTAAGCATTAAAGCTGATAAACAAGGTCTAGACATATTCAAACTAGCTAGACAAATCATGTATCTACCCCTAACCTCTAAACTCTGTCTTATGACGAAGTCACATGAAGATAAGTGGTTTTAGGTTTCAAACATGGAAATTTCAAAAAACCTCCCAAAAGCTCATTTTAGGGTGACTAATTAAGAAGGATACATGCTTCCCTTTTTTTTCATGTTCTATATATACTTAAATATTGGTCAAACCTAGGATTTGACCACGTAAGATTCAAATGTGCATCAAAATTCCAAAAAAAACAAAAATGAAAAACCAAAGCACATAGTTTTCTTATGTCATATATTACATTAAAAGTTGATAAACAAGTATTCAGACATAGTCAAACAAGAAAATCACATCTACCCTAACCCTAAACTTTGTCTTATGTAGTGTCAAGCATGAAGAGAAGTGGTTTTCGGTTTTCAAATATGGAAATTTCAAAAACCTACCAAAAGCTTCATGGAGTGACTAAGAAGGATCAATGCTTACCTTTGCATTTCATATTTTAAACTTGTTTAAATCATTGTCAAACCAGGATTTGACCAAGATTTAAATGGGCATAAAATTAAAAAAATCAGAAAAATGAAAAACAAAAGCACATAGTCTTCTTATGTCACATATATATAGTAAGCATTCAAGTTGATAAACAAGGTCTATACATATTCAAATAAGACAATCATGTATCTACCTCTAACCCTAACTGGTCTTTTAAGGTTAAGATAAAGAGAAGGTTTTGTTTCAAACATGGAATTTCAAAAAACTCTCCCAAAGCTTATTTATGATTAAGACAGATCCTGTGTTACCTTTTCATTTTTCATGTTTTAAACTTGCTTAAATCTTGGTCAAACCTAGGATTTGGCCAATATTCAAATGGGTAACAAAATAAAAACAAAAAAACCAAAGCACATAGTCTTTCATGCCACATAGTAAGTATCTGTACACAAGCAAGGTGTTTGGACTTATTCAAACCAGACAAATCATGTATCTACCCCTATCGACCCTAAACTTCGTCTTATGAAGTCAAGCATGAAGAGAAGTGGTTTTGGGTTTCAAACATGGAAATTTCAAAAACCTCCCAAAAGCTTCATTTTAGAGTTACTAAGAAGGATCCATGCTTACCTTTTCATTTTCATGTTTTAAACTTATTTAAATCTTGGTCAAACCTAGGATTTGACCAAGATTCAAATGGGCATAAAAATTCAGACAAAAATCTAAAGAATGAAAAACCAAAGCACGTACATAGCCTTCTTAATTATGTCATATAGTAAACATTCAAGTTGATAAACAAGGTCTAGACATATTCAAACCAGAAAAATCGTGTATCTACCCCTAACCCTAATTAAACTCTGTCTTATGAAGTCAAGCATGAAGAAAAGTGGTTTTGAGTTTCAAGCATGCATGGAAATTTCGAGAACCTCCCAAAAGCTTCATTTTAGAGTGACTACGAAGGATCCATGCTTACACCTTTTCATTTTCAAGTTTTAAACTTGTTTAAAACCTGGTCAAACCTGGGATTTGACCAAGATTCAAATGGGCATAAAATTCAAAAAAATAGATAAATGAAAAACCATAGCACATAGTCTTCTTATGTCATATAGTAAGCATTCAAGTGGATAAACAAGCTCTAGACATACTGAAACCAGACAAATCATGTATCTACCCCTAACCCTAAACTTCGGTCGATCTTATGAAGTCTAGCATGAAAAGAAGTGGTTTTGGTTTCAAACATGGAAATTTCAAAACCTCCCAAAAGCTTCATTTTAGATTGACTAAGAAGGATCCATGCTTAATTTTTCATTTTCATGTTTTAAACTTGTTTAATTCTAGGTCAAACCTAGGATTTGACCAAGATTGAAATGGGCATGAAAATTCAAAAAAAAAAAAACAGCACACAAAATAAACATGAAATTACATCTAAATCCCTAACTTTTACATGGAGGACCCCAGGCTGAAAGCAAGAAATGCGATCGGGTCTTGAATCTTGATGCGTCTTCTCTTGACAAAGAAGATCGCTGGGAGTTTGCGTACGTACAGCACGTCACTTGTGCTCACTGAAGTGTGGGACATGACGCATGCATGGGCAACACACGTAAGTGACATGGATTCAAGGGTAGGGAAGCCAAGAGAAAAAAACGAGAATTTGGACAAAAATAACCCAATCTTGCTAGTATGTCGAAAGTTTGTTTTTCCCAATCTTTTCGACTTTGGGTTATTTCTGTCTATTTTGCCGAAAAAACGAGGACAGAGACTGGAAACGGTGATGCATCTAGCTTCAGAGTACGTCAGATTAAGACTTCATGAGCAACACTAGTCTGACGTAAGTACAGTGTATACAGACAAGACAGGGACTAGACATTGCTACCCACGTCCCTCTGCGCCCCTTCAAAGAAATCATACTCCGTACTAGAATCTCGAAACGTAGGAATTAGTCTGACACGATTTCTGATTGTTTAATTCATAGGATTGCAATTTTCAGAATTCATTGACAATACATTTTTATACAAAAACAAAAAATCCTTCATTGTGTAACCGTATGTTACTACTAGTATTTCTTTTGGTTTTCACACGCAATCAAATGTTATTGGATCCAAATACCGTTGTTTCTCAATCCTATATATTTGGAGATGATCATCACTCTCTAATCATACAATTTTCATATTCCCGCACTTTGAAAATCTTGCGAATAATCAAAGCAGCCAAAATGTATGGTGTGTATTGTATATGTTTATGCCATGCTTAGTTTCATCGAATATTGTTTGGTTGCATCGCGGGGAAACCGCGTGAATTTAGATTAATTGTTGCATGTTTGTTTGTGGTGTGACCAACTGCTTTTGCAACGAAACAACCCCCCCACCATGTACGCATTGTTTGGGTCGCATGCATGATGTGTACAAAATGTTAAAATAGAAATAATGTAGGAATTGAATATGATTGCATGTTGAATTAATCCTATATGAGAGAAATCACACAAATTTGAATTGCATGTTCTTTGGTTGTAGTGCTACACAAAAAACACGTGAATTAGTATGAATTATCATGTATTCAAGAATCAAAGGAGCCACTGAGATTTGAATCCCACAAAATTTCTATGAATTTTCTTCGAACCAAACAAGCCCAACAAGATTCCAAAGGAATATAATACAACGAATCAAACAACTTCCGTTGTTGGAATATTTCCTTAGGACATCAATCCAATAGAAACTATATGATCCAGTTTCAGCGACAATCTGGTCGGTGTAGGCTCGAGGAGGCCAATTGTATATATATGTTTGGACCCGGTTGGTTGAGTGATCATGCTCGTGACATCCAGCCTGAAAGGTAAAATTCGGGCAAGGCCAGCGTGACGCCACAATACTTTTGAAATATTCAAAAGCGCGTAATATTTGTGAAATTTTAATAATAGCTACTACTTATGTGAATTTTTTTCGTTCATACGCTTATTGGGGGGTAGGCTAACCCTAATGGCCTCCTCAAGATCCCTACCTCTACCAAGGTTTCCCGAGTTCATCCACCTCGACGGGTTCCTTGCCACTTTCGACCATGTTGTGGGCATCATTTCGGGTTCCCGTACCACGGCCAGTCCTTTTCAGGAGTCCCGAACCCGATGCCATAATATTTGTTTGAAAAAAATTCAAGACCGCACAATATTTGTTGAAATAAATGAATAAGCATTTTTAAATAGCTAAATAAAAGAAGTATGAATTTTGAAAAATTTATTTTTTCTAAAACATTAATTGGAGCATTGACATGTTGAACCCACTTGTCGATTTTGCTATCAACATGACTAACTAGCTGATTAGATAACCAAGTGGTGAAATTTGCAACATATTAGACCACCACATGGTGGAAACTGCAAAAAAAATGTCCAAGTGGTGGTTTGTGCAACATATAGAGCAGTACAGTATATGGTAGTACAAGATGAATGTGCACTGCCGTGGGCCCGTGGTAATATATCATGATGATGGCAAAGGATCTTTTCTCTGCTGAAACTGTCCAGAGCTGATTTGATGAGACAAAATACAGCTCCACGGCGTGCAAGGACAGTATACAGTACATTAGCTTCTTCTCGGGTCACACGCCTTCACGACAGGTGCAGTAGTGCAGCAGAGACCAGAGAGAGAAGGCACGCCCGTAGTACTCGTATTATTGATTTCAATTCAAATTGTTTTTTTTGCCTGCTTCTCCGTCTTCTTCATCTCCATCTTCTCTGGCGACCCCGCCTACACCAGCAGCCCCTGCACCACCGCCGCCATGCCTTTTTCGGATCATCTCGAGCCACCTGTTTGATGGTACTAGTAGGAGTTGTGGACTTTTATCCATATCGCTCTACCAGCTGCCGCTCGCACTGTCCTCCAATACCTCATACCCAAACGCCAGCGTCCCACTCCCACACCCCCACACCCACTTGACCGCATCCTTCCAATGGCGAGATCGATCAATGAGAGTGGCAGTTCTTGGGTGTTTCCTGATGGCCCCCTTGAAGAAATCGCATCCCGATGCGATGTCATCACCGCCGCGAGCCTCGTCGGTTCATGCAAGTTTTATCATGATTCAGCAACACAAAGTGTAGCTCTGCCTGCATCTCAGCCGTTTGGCATGCCCTGTGTTCTTCATACTCACCAAACTGAGGTACCGCCCGCGCACAATCCCTTCTCCCGCGTCCACAAGTTCAAGCAGGAGGGTGCGCAGAAGGACAAGCAGCATGATGCAAAAGATCGCAAGGGTACCTTGTGCCAACTGACGCCGCTGGACAGGATCTCTTCCGATGCCGTGATTCCAGATGGTGGTACGGGCATGTGGGCAGGCGCGAATGGAGATTGGATCGCCCTTCTTGGCTTCCCCTGGAATTGGGAGCTTGTCAATGTGTACACTGGTCGCCGGATTCCTCTACCACCAATAAGTGAGTTTAAATCCACCCCGGATAAACTTGTGTTCGAGTCTAATGATCAACATCTTCAACTGCTGAAGATAGCTATTTGCCGAGTTCCAACAGCTGCTTCAAATTATACTAGTTTCTCTGTTCTTGCCATCTTCAACGCGGCAATTGCAGTCCTTCACTGTGCTTCTAGCAGATGGACAGTTCTTGACAACCAGTTCTTAGCGTACGGCTACTCCGATGCAATCATCCACAAGGGTATTGTATTTGCTGTAACTCAGACAGGCGAAGTTTATGCATGGAATCAACTTTCTTGGGGTAATTTTTCTCATCTCATATGATGTGTTTTCGCTATTACCTGCTAGTTTCAGATTTAGCTTTAGCCTTTTTCTTTTTGTTGTGCAGTTTTCGTGTCATGCCTGTACCTTTCCCCCTCTATATTCAATCAAAATCAGCAGCGATATGCCTTTGAGTCAAAATAAAGTACTCCCTCCGATCCAAATCAAATTGACTCAGCTTTGTCTAGCCAGTGCATCTAGCTAGACAAACTTGAGTCAATTAATTTGTGCATATCTAGCTAGACACATCCAGTTGAGTCAATTAATTTGGATCGGAGGCAGTATTTTAGCTACATCATTATTCATGTATGTAATGAACTAATCAAGTTTTGCTGAACTGACTTCAAGCTGTGCTTTCCTTTGCAAGGTCCTTTGTTGATCAGCACGGCACCTATTCCGCCAGAACTTGATGAACAAGGTCGGTACAATCTTGGCTCCTGGTGGTTAGCACGATCTCCTGATGGTTCTAGACTTTTTCTGGTCCATACCTGGGGCGTTACTGACGGGCGGGATTATACTGGACTGGTTCGGATTTTACCTGCTGCTGCTACCTCTGAGGGTCGTCATGGTCGCACTATTCGCGGGTATGGTAAGGGTTTACTTGGCTGCGAGGTGTACAGCATGGACACCAGTCAGTTGATGCCACCGAGGCCATGGAGGAGGATTATTTCCCTTGGATCATATTCTCTCTTCCTTGGAGTGAACTATCCGATTATCATTCCAGTAGAAGACGGGGCAGAACATGACCGTCCAAATATGGCGAGAAGCAACTCTGTTTACACATCGCACCATGCAGTAGGCCTTGCATATCCTCCTTCTCCAGAAATTTGCCGCTTCAGTTTGAATTCTGAAGACTGTACTGTTGGTTTCCAAACCAACATTAGATGGACATGGCGGCAGGTTCCGTTGTGGCTCATCCCAAGCTTCGCCAACGCCCGGCAATGGAACCTGCCTTCGCGTCACAGGTCCAGAAAGAAGGGCTGATGTACTTTATGTAATACTCGTGTTGTAATGCAAGATTTGTATCTGTTGAACTATTTCATTTGCATGTTTATCTCTACCTAGGCTACTCCCTTTCCGTAGTTGTGTTGTACTATCTGTTGAACTATTTCCTTTGCCTGTTATCTCTACCTAGGCTACTCCTCCGTAGTTGTTAAATTGATGTAATGCTCCTACAATGCAGGCTACACTGGGCGTGTGGCCTGTAATGTTATCAAACACCTTTTGTACTCGTTCTAGTAAGCATTTCACACTATAGCTCACATAATTAAAGTACTCCTACAACGTATTAGTTGAAAGATATCTCTCATAAGTAAGTACCCCTCTTTGAGCTTATGCGAAACATAAATGACTATTTTAGAAATATATACTCTCGACACAAGATTATATTAAAAACAATGGTACATAGTTCTATTAGAAAAAGAAAGTGTGAATAGTAGAATGATGGAGAAGTGTTTTTTGAGGTCTGTGCATAGCTAGTGTTCATGGTGCAAAAGCACTTAGACTAGTCACAATGGGAAGTATCGTAGACTGATACTAGTCTATGATACAACACCTTCAATGCATAGTATCATGAATTAGTATCATGCAATGTTGCGAAAAACCAATTATTCATTTCTTTCCAAATAGACTAGCTTTGCGAGGATGACAAAACATTTCTTTATTGCCCTCTCGTATGAATCACCTCCATACATCACCTCTCATACCGATTGAAAGCCATGCCAAATCGTTGGTTCAAGACCATGAATACCAAGCCAATTTTGTTAGCTAGTTGGACCACCCTCGGATTGAGAACCAACGGTTGAAAGAAAGGTGGGCGCCAACTCATATTTTTTTCTCGAGAGTCCGACACTTGATGTTGATTGCAAAGTTCACAAAGGCCAAAATTTTGACATCCTCTTTGTGCAAGTCTTGCCACCATCCAAACTCGGTTTTGAAGTACCAACCAAGAAAAAAAAAGCTTGCACTTTGGAGGACCCCATGGACCATGAAAATTTTGAAAAACTTCCAGTAAATCATGCATATTTCGATTTATATTTTGGTGAAGTTTCATTCGATTTGAATCATAGGTTTGTGAGCAAATATATATTTAGTTTAAACTAGTGCTCGAGTACGTAAGAATCTATTTAATCACAAGCTAGTCATCCGAATGGGATGAAATATTCATAGATTTTAAAACAAGGAATCTACATATTACTGGATTTTTTTCAAAATTTTCTGAATAGTTTTTTCTTTTTTAGCTTCGAAATAAGAGATAGTTTGGAACGTTGGATCTCAAATGGATGGTAGATGGTGGGACACAGTCACAATGTATCTTGGAAGCATCAAGTCACTGAAGCTCTGTCCGGTTTCCAAACCAAGCTAGGAAAGGCATTGAAAATGAAGTTCTGCTCTAAAACATTTCTCATTCCATTTTGGTGCTCGCGCGGTTGCATGCTGCCCACGTGTTAAGGTACGTGTCTCTGGCATGTAGAGAACTACGATTATTGGCGAAAAATATATCGAAATGGAAACTGTAAAAAAAGCCCTCTCTGCTCAAGCTGATGTGACGAGACATCACTGCACCAAACGTCGTCGCAAATTTATAGATGGGTGGCGTGCTAGTCTACCAACAGTCAAATCGGCGCCCAGTCGCAGCAGCAGCCTAGAGTACTACCTAGTTTTTGCCCCTTGCATGTCTATCATCTTCTTCTTCACCCTCCCAGAATCACGCGCACGCGCAGGATCTCGATCCCCACCACGCCGCATCACTAGTACTACTCCGTATACCTTTCTCTCCTTACCCCGGCCGGCCGCGCGCCGCATCGTTCCTTCCATAGCGCTCGCCCTCTCCTCCGAAAACCCCAAGCGCAGTTGCATCCGCCATCCACCTAAATCCATCTTCACGTGATGGATTATTCTAGGCTTTGCCGGGGCGGCGGGGACGGCCACTTGGAGGCTCTCACCGGCGACAACATCAACCTCATCGCTGCGCATCTGGACGTTACCTACACCGTCCGACTTGCTGCATGTTCCAGGGAGCTCTACGACATGATCAGCAAGGATGAAGGTAAGATGCACCATTGGGATGAACCCTGCCTGCTGATGCCTCCGCCTGCTTATTGGTTCGGTGAACACTGGGACCTGGCGACAGCATCTCGTCTGCATGATACCGTGTACGACCTGGTGCCCCTCGACCATCCTCGCCGTTCTGTCGCCCTGCCGTTCATGCACGACAGAAAATGGCTTGGCGCGAACGGCGACTGGATCGCCGCCGCCGATCATCATGAGTGGTGCCTCGTGAACGTCTACACCGAGCGACATATCCCCCTTCCATCCCTACCTGATTCGAAGATTCATCATAGTATTGTTTCATATCGACCTGCATACTCTTTTAACTGGGGTCCAGCAATTGATTTGTTGAAGATTGTAATCTGCCAAGTGCCCACAAAAGGTGGGAGGTACGCAGATTACAAGCTCATCGCCTTGTTCGACAAAACGATTTTCTACCTTGAAGGGGGTGGCGACTGGAGAATGCTGGAGGCCCTTACACCTGCACCTGATTATCCAAATTACTGTGATGCCATTGAACTCCGTGGCCACGTTTTTGCGGTGGACGAAACTGACGGCTCCACGTACTTCTGGGACACCGCAAATGGTATTTTTTCAGTCCTTATGTTGCATTGCATGATACACTGCCTTAACCAATGAAGTTATTCATGAACTACCTTGTTTATATTTTACCTTTCTTATATGACTTAATGATCACACCCCCTTTTGCTGAATATGAATGAACCGTTGCTTGCAATGAATTAGTAGTACTAATTAGTCACCAACAAACATAGTATGCTCAGTATGTGATTGCATTCCTGAATTAGTAACTCTACGCCACTGCAGAATATGGGTGTAATTAACCAGTATCTCAAAAGATAACGTGGCACTATGAAGGCACCCTTTTTGATAACCTTTTACACCCATTGTTTCATATATAACTAATTGATTTTGCCTCCAAAAGGAGGACGAGAGACCCCCGCCATCTGCATCAGAGAGATGCATAAGGACTTTCATAAGTATATGACTTAACGATCACATCCTTTATCTGAATATGAATGAACCGTTGCTTGCAATGAATTAGTACTAGTCAGTCATCAGCAAACATAGTATACTCCGTATGTGAATGCATTCCTGAATTAGTAACTCTATGCAACTGCAGAATATGGATGTAATTAACAAGTATCTCAAATGTTAACGTAGAAACAGAAAAATAGAAGAAAATCGTTTGTAATTACATGCGTAGCTTATATTTTCTAGAGATCGGGGAAAAAGCCTTGATTGGATGTACCTACATGCAGATCAAACAGTTCTTTGTTTATATCGGTGAACAATCTGCAGAATGGTATAATTAATTTTGTTTTTGATACATTTTTTCTCCCATTTTCTTGAATAGATTTCAGTTTCCCACAATTATCTTTCATTAGTGATTGTGACGTCCCCTCATTCAAAATAACTCAGGTTATCTTTTTCCTAATTCAATGATATTTAAGTTTGAGTAAGTTTACGATTAATATCTACAACCTCATATATATATAAGATTTAGCACCTGCAGGCCTAACAAAGTTAGCTGCCTCTAGTCCCCTGTATAGTTCTTTCTTTTTGCTTTCTCAGTTTTTCGTAGCCTTGCTACAACCCTGTATGCTCTAATATATAATGATGCACGACTAGGCATGTGTTCGAGAAAAGAAAATCTAAATATCTTTTGTAATATATGAACCTATATTGATGTTTTAGATGTTGGTAGTATAATTTTCGATAAACTTGAACAGACTTAAATCAGTTTAACTTAGCACAACCATATAGCGTACCTTTTTTAGAACGCGAAAATGAGGTAAACAAATACCATGTGTACCCTTTACTATCAATAGTAGAGAAGAGATTATGAACCTTCAACTCTAAAATGCAAATTCTTCTACTGAATGGATAGCTGCATCTGATACCTATTTTGCAAATGTTACCAGACTTGGGGTTAGCTACAAAGAGCATTTCTTTCTTGTCAAGCTTCATGCACTACCAACACAACCAAAAGTCCGAACTGATCGCAAGGGCGGCAATCCACTTATACAATTCAACACCCCCCCTCACGTGTGATGGGAGACAAGTCAACATGTGGAAAGACTCAGAGGTATAGCTCAAGAGGCATATACGTGGACTCCGAGGGGGCAACAACAATTTTAGGATAAATTGCGAAAGCCAGGACTCGAACTCGAGACCCTGGCTCTGACACCATGTCAAGCTTCATGGACTAGCCAACGCAACCAAAAGTCCGAACTGATGGAAAGGTCTAGGCAATCCACTTATACAGTTAAACATTTCTTACCCTTCGGGTGGTCACAGGGAAGCTCTCTAATAGATCACTTAAGACAAAGGGAATTAACTACAGCACAGGACTTAAACTTAAGATGATATATATTTGTCAAAATTTGAATGTATCTATATGCTTTCACTGTCTAGATACATCTGAATTTGGACAAATCTCAGACACTTTCGGTGGGACAGAGGTAGTATATAACTGTGTATACACTAACTAGTGTCTAGTTTTGGCGAAGTTTAGACTAGTTTCGTGGGATGGATGCAGTATAACTGATATATTGGACACTCGATTTGAACACATGAATGACCAATGTCCTTAGCTTACATAGTCGTATTTATACTGTGAGCATGAACGATGAACAATGCTGCTGTTTGAATATGGTTGCCAGTAACACCCTATTCGTCTCCATTTCTAATATTGCAGAAAACCTGATGCTCCCGTTTGTAATCCCGCCACCGGTGGTGGATGATCAGCAGTACGCGTGGTTCCTCGCTCCATCTGCTGATGGCAAGCGATTGATGATCATCCTTACAGTAAACAAGATTGGGATTGCCAATGCTGAAGTACCTCCTGACATTCCCTATGCTGCTAATGGGCTTCAGCTACGGCAGTATCCTCCTGTTGCCACCTACGTCTTTGAGCTGGATCCCTTATCTACTGCACGTGCAGGGGACTTTCTTTGGAGGCAGGTTAACAGCCTCAGCGACCACTCTCTGTTCCTCGGACTCAATTACCCAATCATTGCCAACCTGAAGAAGCGTGAATCCAAAGCTCCTGATGGCACATTGGTTCCATTCATGAGGAAAAACTGCGTCTACACAGCATACCGGAATATTCGTTATAATCAATACCCTAAAATTTTGCGCTGCAACCTCCAGCCAGATGAAGGTGAGACTGTGGGAGTTATCAGCCTTCCCAAGGATGGTTGGGATAGTGTCCGACAAGCGGCTATGTGGTTTAAGCCTGCTTTAAACATTGCCCGTTCGGTGTTACCTTTAAAAAAACAGTGACACTTTTTTATTATGCTTGAAGTGTTGAGAAGTAGTACACTGTTTTTAGTATGTACTAGTTTGAATCAGTTTATTTGAACACTGCCCTGCTTTTGTATTTCGTGTTGCCTTCATATTATAACCCATGCATGGCTGTTTTAGGATTGACTTTATTTCAGCACTATAATTACAATGTGTGTACGTCCTTTATAATATAGCCACCTCTTGTTGATCATACTCATGAGAGGACCATTCCTATTTTTTTCGCCGCTAAAGGGTAAAGTACATCCACTGGCACGGGGGTGTGTTCGGTTCCACCCCATCCCCAAACCGAACATGCATCAACTACGAGCAAGGAAGTAGATGTGCGACCTAGGTGACTGTGCGGACCCCACATGTGAACCAAAGAAAAAAACATGTCAATACGGAACTGATGTACATACGACAACTCCTATATGATATGCGTATGTACGATTGAGCATCTGGAGGTGTGCTGCCACCTGCTTCCTCACACGAAGGGTTGGATCTTGTGTTTCGTACACGGATCGGACTGAAATTGTCGTGTGCATAGCAAGGTTCATGTCAATAAGGCTGAGTTTGGCATCTAAGTCTAGGCAACAAATACTTTTGGGTTCCAACGGCCATCTACAAGGTATTTGCTATAGGCCTACTTGCTCCGGCTGTCGAAGCCCAATAACTACAAATGGGCCTTTCTGCTCATGCAATGTTGGCCCTTTTCTAAAGAACCACAGATCCTATGATTGGCAAAAAACAAAAACACGGAGATTCTACATAAAAGTTGTTTGTATTTATTTTGAATTATTGGGTTGCAATTTTTGAAACTGCTCATGGCCAATATGAAAATCCTTGATCGCTCCATACCCACATAGATCACGGTATTTTCAAAAATTCATAAAGTGGATTTGAAATTTAAAACATATCCTAATAATTCCATGATTTATTCTATTAACTTGCAAGATCTTGGAGCGAAAGAGCTTGTATTAGTCTGCGAAAATAATACTGATAAACCTGTCGTTAACAAGAAATGAAGGTTTATCGTTCAGAGAGGATGCCATGTGGGACCCATGAGACAGTAGCGTCCTCAACGTTTCAAAGAAAAAGGCAAGTAGCCCGAAAATAGGGGTAAAAAATAAATCCTACAAAGGAAACATTTATAGTTCATAGAGGCTGACATGTGGGACCGATCTGCCAGCTGCATCCTCATCATTTCGAAGTCGGCAGGGATCAGAAGAAAAAGGCAAATAGCCAGAAATTAGGGGTCAAAAATAAATCCAAAAAGGAAACTTTTATTCTTCATAGAGGATGACATGTGGGACCGATACAGCAATCCTCATCGTTTCAAAGGCCGCAGGGGATCAAAAGAAAAAAAAGGCAAATAGCCAGAAATTAGGGGTAAAAATAAATCCAACAAAGGAAAGGTTTGTTGTTCATAGAGGCTGACATGTGGGACCCATGAGCCAGCGGCGACCTCAATTTCAAAGGCGGCATATGATCGAAAAGAAAAAGGCAAGTTAGCAAAAATCAGGGGGTAAAAAAATCTAAGAAAAGAAACTTTATTGTAGGGATGACATGCGGGTCCCATGAGCCAGCACCTTACTCAACGTTTCAGAGGCGGCATGAGATCAAAAGAAAAAGGAAACTGACCAAATATCAGGAGCAAAAAATAATCCAAGAAAAGAAACTTTTATTGTACATAGAGGATGACATATGGGTCCCACTTATACAAGCTCTTTCGCTCCAAGATCTTGCAAGTTGATTGTACATAGAGGATGACATGCGGGGCCCTTGTGTCAGCAGCTTAATCAACGTTTCCAAGGCGGCAGGGGATCAAAAGAAAAAGGAAATAGCCAAAAATAAGAGGGTGAAAAAAAATCCAAGAAAAGAAACTTTTATAGTATAGAGGATGACATGTGGGTCCCATGAGCCAGCAGCTTCCTCAACGTTTCAGAGGCTGCATGAGATCGAAAGAAAAAGGCAAGTGACCAAAAATAAGAGGGAAAAAAATCCAAGAAAAGAGACTTGATTGTACATAGAGGATGACATGCGGGTCCCATCAGTCAGCAGCTTACTCAACGTTTCCAAGGCGGCAGGGGATCAAAAGAAAATGGAAATAGCCAAAGATCAGAGGGTGAAAAAAATCCAAGAAAAGAAACTTTTATAGTACATAGAGGATGACATGCGGGTCCCATTTCCTCAACGGCGGCATGAGATCGAAAGAAAAAGGCAAGTGACCAAAAATCAGAGGGTGAAAAATAATCCAAGAAAAGAAACTTTTATTGTACATAGAGGATGACATGCTGTCCCAACGTTTCAAATGCGGCTTGAGTCAAAAGAAAAAGAAAGTAGCCAGAAATTAGGGGGTAAAAAAACTCCAAGAAAAGAAAATTGATTGTACATAGAGGATGACATGCGGGTCCCACGAGTTAGTTACTCAACGTTTCCAAGGCGGCAGGGGATCAAAAGAAAGGAAATAGCCAAAAATCAGAGAGTGAAAAAAAACCCTAGAAAATAAACTTTTGTAGTACATAGAGGATGACATGCGGGTCCCATGAGCCGCAGGTTCCTCAACGTTTCAAACGTGGCATGAGATCGAAAGAAAAAGGCAAGTGACCAAATATCAGGAGCCAAAAATAATCCAAGAAAAGAAACTTGATTGTACATAGAGGATGACATGCGGGTCCCATTGTGCGGCAGTGGTCCCAACGTTTCAAATGCGGCTTGAGATCAAAAGAAAATGAAAGTAGCCAGAAATTAGGGGTCAAAAAAAACTCCAAGAAAGGAAAGCTTTATCGTTCATACAGGCTGACATGTGGGACCTATGAGCCAGCAGCTTACTAAACGTTTCAAAGGCGGCAGGGGATCAAAAGAAAAAGGAAATAGCCAAAAATCAGAGGGTGAAAAAAATCCAAGAAATCAAACTTTTATTGTACATAGAGGAGGGTCCCATTTTGCAGCAGCGAACGTTTCCAAGGCGGCACAGGACCAAAAGAAAAATGAAGTAGCCAGAAATCAGGGGGTGAAAAAATCCAAGAAAAGAAAGATTTCAATTGGGCTGCATCTGGACATCTGGGCCTTCGAACTATCCTTCTGGGCCTTTTGACTCGTACAATTTCAGCCCACTCCAGAACATGAAAGTTCGGATTTTTCTCAAAAAAAAACAGGAAAGTCCTATGCTTCGCCAAAACAAAAAACAAGGAGATTCAAGATATAAGTTGTAAAAATAAAGATTTAATTTATCCATTTGCAATAGCTCAGAGCGAAATACACTATTTATTGTCTGCAAAATAATCAAGATATCACATGTTTCTTGTACGGGGAGGCTGACATCAGGGACCCATGAGCCAGCAGCGTCGTCAACGTTTCAAAGGCGGCAGGGGATCGAAAATAAAAATAAACCAAATATCAGTTGGTAAAAAAATCCAAGAAAATAAAACATTTATCGTTCTGAGAGGATGACATGCGGGACCGATGAGGCAGCAGCATCCTCAACGTTTCCAAGGCGGCAGGGATCAAAAGAAAAAAGGAAATAGCCAGAAATTAATTAGGGGTTCAAAATAAATCCATCAAAGGAAAGTTTTATTGTTCATAGAGGATGACATGTGGGACCGACCTGCCAACAGCGTCCTCATCGTTTCAAAGGGGGCAGGGGATCAAAAGAAAAAGGCAAATAGCCAGAAATTAGGGGTAAAAAATAACTCCAAGAAAGGAAACTTTTATTGTTCGTAGAGGATGACATGCGGGACCCATGAGCCAGCAGCTTACTTAACATTTCAAAGGCGGCATGAGATCGAAAGAAAAAGGTAAGTGACAAAATATCAGGAGCCCAAGATAATCCAAGAAAAGAAACTTTATTTACATAGAGGATGACATGCGGGTCCCATTTTGCAGCAGCGGTCTCAACGTTTCAAATGCGGCTTGAGATCAAAAGAAAAAGAAAGTAGCCAGAAATTAGGGGTCAAAAAAAATCCAAGAAAATAAAGTTGATGGACATAGAGGATGACATGCGGGTCCCATGAGCTAGCAGCTTACTCAACGTTTCCAAGGCGGCAGGGGATCAAAAGAAAAAGGAAATAGCCAAAAATTAGAGGGTGAAAAAACCAAGAAAATGAACTTTTATAGTACATAGAGGATGACATGCGGGTCCCATGAGCCGCAGGTTCCTCAACGTTCAAACGTGGCATGAGATCGAAAGAAAAAGGCAAGTGACCAAATATCAGGAGCCAAAATAATTCAAGAAAAGAAACTTGATTGTACATAGAGGATGACATGCGGGTCCCAATTAGCAGCAGCGGTATCACCGTTTGAGAGGCTGCACGGGATCGAAAGAAAAAGGCAAGTGACCAAATATCAGGAGCCAAAAATAATCCAAGAAAAGAAATTTTATTGTACGTAGAGGATGACATGCGGGTCCCATTTTGCAGCAGCGGTCTCAACGTTTCCAAGGCGGCACACCAAAAGAAAAATGAAGTAGCCAGAAATCAGGGGGTGAAAAAAATCCAAGAAGAAAGATTTCAATTGGGCTGCATCTGGACATCTGGGCCTTCGAACTATCCTGCTGGGCCTTTTGACTCGTACAATTTCAGCCCACTCCAAAACAGGAAAGTTCCGAATTTTCTAAAAAACGGAAAGTCCTATGCTTCGCAAAGACAAAAAAACAAGGAGATTCAACATATAAGTTTGTTTATGTAAAAATAAAGATTTAATTATCCGTTTGAAATAGCTCAGAGCGCAATACATTGTTTATTGTCTGCAAAATAATCAAGATATCATATGTTTCTTGTACGGGGAGGCTGACATGGGGGACCCATGAGCCAGCGTCGTCAACGTTTTAAAGGCGGCAGGGGATGGAAAGAAAAAATAAACCATAAATCTGTTGGTAAAAAATCCAAGAAAAGAAACATTTTCGTTCTGAGAGGATGACATGCGGGACCCATGAGGCAGCAGCATCCTCAGCGTTTATTGTTCATAGAGGTTGACATGTGGGACCCGTGAGCCAGCAGCGTCCTCAACGTTTTAAAGGCTGCAGGTGATCGAAAGAAAAAATAAGCCAAAAATCGTTTGGTCAACAAAATCCAAGAAAATAAACATTTACCGTTCTGAGAGGATGACATGCGGGACCCATGAGGCAGCAGCATCCTCAACGATTCCAAGGCGGCAGGGGAAATATCCAGAAATTAATTAGGGGTTCAAAATAAATCAATCAAAGGAAACTTTTATTGTTCATAGAGGATGACATGTGGGACCGACCTGCCAACAGCGTCCTCATCGTTTCAGAGGGGGCAGGAGATCAAAAGAAAAGGCAAATAGCCAGAAATTAGGGGTAAAAAATAACTCCAAGAAAGGAAACTTTTTTGTTCGTAGAGGATGACATGCGGGACCCATGAGCCAGCAGCTTACTCAACGTTTCAAAGGCGGCATGAGATCGAAAGAAAAAGGCAAGTGACAAAATATCAGGAGCCAAAGATAATCCAAGAAAAGAAACTTTATTGTACATAGAGGATGACATGCGGGTCCCATTTAGCAGCAGCGGTCTCAACGTTTCAAATGCGGCTTGAGATCAAAAGAAAAAGAAAGTTGATTGTACATAGAGGATGACATGCGGGTCCCATGAGTCAGCTTACCCAACGTTTCCAAGGCGGCAGGGGATCAAAAGAAAAAGGAAATAGCCAAAAATCGGGGTGAAAAAAAAATAAAGAAAATAAACTTTTATAGCACATAGAGGATGACATGCGGGTCCCATGAGCCAAAGGTTTCCTCAACGTTTCAAACGTGACATGAGATCGAAAGAAAAGGCAAGTGACCAAATATGAGGAGCCAAAAATAATTCAAGAAAAGAAAGTTTTATAGTACATAGAGGATGACATGCGGGTCCCATTTAGCAGCAGCGGTATCACCGTTTGAGAGGCGGCAGGGGAAAAGAAAAAAGAAATTGCCAAAAATCAGAGGGTGAAAAAAACCAAGAAAATGAACTTTTATAGTACATAGAGGATGACATGCGGGTCCCATGAGCTGCAGGTTCCTCAACGTTTCAAACGTGGCATGAGATCGAAAGAAAAAGGCAAGTGCCCAAATATGAGGTGCCAAAAAAACTCCAAGAAAAGAAAGTTGATTGCTCATAGAGGATGACATGCGGGTCCCATTTAGTGCAGCGGTCTCACCGTTTGAGAGGCGGCAGGGGATCGAAAGAAAAAGGCAAGTGACCAAATATCAGGAGCCAAAAATAATTCAAGAAAAGAAAGTTTTATAGTCCATAGAGGATGACATGCGGGTCCCATTTAGCAGCAGCGGTATCACCGTTTGAGAGGCGGCAGGGGATCGAAAGAAAAAGGCAAGTGACCAAATATGAGGTGCCAAAAAATCCAAGAAAAGAAAGTTTTATAGTACATAGAGGATGACATGCGGGTCCCATTTAGCAGCAGCGGTATCACCGTTTGAGAGGCGGCAGGGGATCGAAAGAAAAAGGCAAGTGACCAAATATGAGGTGCCAAAAAATCCAAGAAAAGAAAGTTTTATAGTACATAGAGGATGACATGCGGGTCCCATTTAGCAGCGGTATCACCGTTTGAGAGGCGGCAATCGAAAAAAGGCAAGTGACCAAATATGAGGTGCCAAAAACTCCAAGAAAAGAAAGTTGATTGCACATAGAGGATAACATGCGGGTCCCATTTAGCAACAGCGGTCTCAACGTTTCCAAGGCGGCAAGGGATCAAAAGAAAAAGGAAGTAGGAAATCGGGGGTCAAAAAATCCAAGAATAGAAAGAATTTTGGTTCATAGAGGATGACATGCGGGACCCATGATCCTGCATCGTAAACGGCTCGATCGGAGAACGTTGAACGAGATGGCGCGATCGAGAAAAAAACAATGCTGAGAGGCTGCCATCTGGGCCCTACATCCCTCGGCGGTGCGGATTTGCGTTGACTCGGCCGGCGAACCCGAGATTTCGAGATGCACCACGTCCCGGCCACCATACGCGACGTTTTGGCCGCTTTCGTCGGCTAGGTGGCCTCAAAAACGAGAAAAAAAGTTTTGACATGCACCATGGAGGGACCCAAAATCGTCGGCCATGGTACACCAGCAACCACGGCGCGACTTCAACTTCGTCGGCCATGGCAACTTTTCTTGTAGTGGCACCATACTTAATGCAATTGTCTGTTGTTTGCAACTTAATACTGGAAGGGGTTCGGATGATAACCTGAAGGTGGACTTTTTAGGCATAGATGCATGCTGGATAGCGGTCTATGTACTTTGTCGTAATGCCCAATTAAATCTCACAATATTCATCATATCATGTATGTGCATTGTCATGCCCTCTCTATTTGTCAATTGCCCGACTGTAATTTGTTCACCCAACATGCTATTTATCTTATGGGAGAGACACCTCTAGTGAACTGTGGACCCCGGTCCATTCTTTTACATTGAATACAATCTACTGCAATACTTGTTCTACTATTTTCTGCAAACAATCATCATCCACACTATACATCTAATCCTTTGTTACAACAAGCCGGTGAGATTGACAACCTCACTGTTTCGTTGGGGCAAAGTACTTTGGTTGTGTTGTGCGGGTTCACGTTGGCGCCGAATCTCGGGTGTTGCGCCGCACTACATCCCGTGATGTCACGGGAGCTTTATTCTTGTAGACGTGTTGGGCCTCCAAGAGCAGAGGTTTGTAGAACAGAGCAAGTTTCCCTTAAGTGGATCACCCAAGGTTTATCGATCTCATGGAGGAAGAGGTCAAAGATATCCCTCTCAAGCAACCCTGCAACCACAAAGCAAGAAGTCTCTTGTGTCCCCAACACACCTAATACACTTGTCAGATATATAGGTGCACTAGTTCGGCGAAGAGATAGTGAGATGCAAGTAATATGGATGAGTATGAGTGGTAATAACAATCTGAATAAAATATGGCAGCGAGTAAACATGCAACAAAACAGTAAACAAACGGAGATTCGATGCTTGGAAGCAAGGCCTAGGGATCCTGCTTTCACTAGTGGACACTCTCAACAATGATCACATAATAGGACTACTCTACACCCTCTTGTTGGATGATGAACACCACTAACTGTGTAGGATTACACGAACCCTCAATGCCGGAGTTAACAAGCTCCACAATATTCAATGTTCATATTTAAATAATCTTAGAGTGCAAGATAGATCAACACAATCACACCAAGAACTAACATAGCATGCACACTGTCACCATCACACTATGAAGGAGGCATAGATCACATCAATACTTATCATAGAAATAGTTAACTTCATAATCTACAAGAGATTACAATCATAACCTACACCAAGTACTACATGATGCACACACTATCACCATTACACCATGAAGGAGGAATAGACTACTTTAATAACATCACTAGAGTAGCACATAGATGATATTCAACTAGATCACATACAAGAGAGATGAACCACATAGCTACAGCGAGCCCTCAGCCCCGGTGAATTACTCCCTCCTCATCATGGAGACAGCGATGGCGGTGAAGATGGCGGTGGAGACGGCGGTGGAGATGACTCGGGGGCAATTCCCCATCCGGCAGGGTGCCGGAATAGAGACTTCTGTCCCCCGAATTGGAGTTTCGCTGGCGAGGCGGCCTGGATGGTTTCTCGGGTTTCGTCGAACCGGGTCGAGGTTTTAGGTCAGGACGACTAAATAGGCGAAGAGGCGGAGTCGGAGGGGCCACGGGGTGCCCACACACTAGGGGGCGCGCCCCCTTGGGCCGCGCGCTGTGGGTGGGGGCCCCTGCTCCCTCTCGTCTTTCTCCGGTGCTCTGGAAGCTTCGGAATTATAAGATCTTTGTTGATTTCGTCCGATTCCGAAAATATTTCTTTACTAGGATTTCTGAAACCAAAAACAGCAGAAAACAGCAACTGGCTCTAGGTCAGTTCCGGAAAACGCATAAAAACGATATAAAGTGTGAACAAAACATGTAGGTATTGTCATAAAACAAGCATGGAACATCAGAAATTATAGATACGTTGGAGACGTATCAGCATCCCCAAGCTTAGTTCCTACTCGTCCTCGAGTAGGTAAACGATAAAAGATAATTTCTGAAGTGACATGCTACCAACATAATCTTGATCATACTATTGTAAAGCATATGAGATGAATGCAGCGATTCAAAGCAATGTTAATGCAATGAGTAAACAATTGAATCATATAGCAAAGACTTTTCATGAATAGTACTTTCAAGACAAGCATCAATAAGACTTGCATAAGAGTTACTCATAAAGCAATAAATTCTTAGTAAAAGCATTGAAGCAACACAAAGGAAGATATAAGTTTCAGCGGTTGCTTTCAACTTCAACATGTATATCTCATGGATAATTGTCAACATAAAGCAATATAACAAGTGCAATAAGTAAACATGTAAGAATCAATGCACACAGTTGATACAAGTGTTTGCTTCTAAGATAGAAAGAATAGGCAAACTGACTCAACAATAAAGTAAAAGATAGGCCCTTCGCAGAGGGAAGCATTGATTACTATATTTGTGCTAGAGCTTTTCATTTTAAAACAAGAAACAATTTTGTCAACGGTAGTAATAAAGCATATGAGTTATGTATAAGACATCTTATAAGTTGCAAGCCTCATGCATAGTATACTAATAGTGCTCGCACCTTGTCCTAATTAGCTTGGGTTAACACGGATTATCATTGCATAGCATATGTTTCAACCAAGTGTCACAAAGGGGTACCTCTATGCCGCCTGTACAAAGGTCTAAGGAGAAAGCTCATTGGATTTCTCGCTTTTGATTATTCTCAACTTAGACATCCATACCGGGACAACATAGACAACAGATAATGGACTCCTCTTTAATGCATAAGCATTTAACAACAGTTATATTCTCATAAGAGATTGAGGATTAGCTGTCCAAACTGAAACTTCCACCATGAATCATGGCTTTAGTTAGCGGCCCAATGTTCTTTTCTAACAGTATGCATACTCAAACCATTTGATTGTGAAAACCGCCCTTACTTCAGACAAGACAAACATGCATAGCAACTCACATGATATTCAACAAAGGTAAAAGAGTTGATGGCGTCCCCAGAAAACATGGTTACCGCTCAACAAGCAACTTACTAAGAAATAAGACACATAAGTACATATTCTTCACCACGATAGTTTTTAAGCTATTTTGTCCCATGAGCTATATATTGCAAAGGCAAAGAATGGAAATTTTAAAGGTAGCACTCAAGTAATTTACTTTGGAATGGCGGAGAAATACCATGTGGTAGGTAGGTATGGTGGACACAAATGGCATGGTTATTGGCTCAAGGATTTGGATGCACGAGAAGAATTCCTCTCAATACAAGGCTAGGCTAGCAAGGTTGTTTGAAGCAAACTCAAGTATAAAAGGTGCAGCAAAGCTCACATATGAACATATTGTAACTATTATAAGACTTTATATTGTCTCCTTGTTGTTCAAACACCTCAACCAGAAAATATCTAGACTCTAGAGAAACTAATCATGCAAACCAAATTTTAACAAGCTCTATATAGTTCTTCATTAATGGGTGCAAAGTACATGATGCAAGAGCTTAAACATGAGCACAACAATTGCCAAGTATCAAATTATTCAAGACATTATACCAATTACCACATGTAGCATTTTCCGTTTCCAACCATATAACAATTAACGAAGCAGTTTCAACCTTCGCCATGAAAAATAAAAGCTAAGAACACATGTGTTCATATGAACCAGCGGAGCGTATCTCTCTCCCACACAAGCATTTATTCAAACAAAAACAAAAATAAAAGCACACAAACGCTCCAAGTAAAGTACATAAGATGTGACCGAATAAAAATATAGTTTCAAGAGAAGGAACCTGATAATTTGTCGATGAAGAAGGGGATGCCATGGGCATCCCCAAGATTAGCAGCCATCCCCATTCTTTCAAAATGCAGATTGAAGAACCACAAACATCCCAAGCTTAGAGCTTTCACTCTTCTTGATCACATTGTATCATCCTCTCTCTTGACCCTTGAAAATTTCCTCCACACCAAACTCGAAACAAACTCATTAGAAGTTAGTGCATAATCAAAAATTCACATGTTCAGAGGACACAATCATTCTTAACACTTCTGGACATTGCACAAAGCTACTGGAAGTCAATGGAACAAAGAAATCCATCCCACATAGCAAAAGAGGCAATGCGAAATAAAAGGCAGAATCTGTCAAAACATAACAGTCCGTAAAGACGAATTTTATTGAGGCACCAGACTTGCTCAGATGAAAATGCTCAAATTGAATGAAAGTTGCGTACATATCTGAGGATCACTCACGTAAATTGGCATAATTTTCTGAGTTACCTACAGAGAATTAGGCCCAGATTCGTTACAGCAAGAAATCTGTTTCTGCGCAGTAATCCAAATCTAGTATGAACCTTACTATCAAAGACTTTACTTGGCACAACAATGCAACAAAATTAAGATAAGGAGAGGTTGCTACAGTAGTAACAACTTCCAAGACACAAATACAAAATAAAAGTACTGTAACAAAATAAACACATGGATTATCTCCCAAGAAGTTCTTTCTTTATAGCCATTAAGATGGGCTCAGCAGTTTTAATGATGCACTCGCAAGAAATAGTATTTGAAGCAAAAGAGAGCATCAAGAAGCAAATTAAAAACACATTTAAGTCTAACCCACTTCCTATGCAAAGGAATCTTGTACACAAATGAATTCATGAAGAACAAAGTGACAAGCATAAGAGGATAAAACACGAGTAACTTCAAGATTCTCAACATAAAGAGGGGAAACTTAATATTATTAAGATGCATATAACCATGTTTCCCTCTCTCATAATAACTTTCAGTAGCATCATTGATGAAATCCACAATATACCCATCACTTAAAACATTCTTATCATGGTTCATATGCATAGAAGTATCATTAATTTTGGCATAAGAAGAGTTCTTCTCATTAATAGTAATTGGAGCAAGATTATTATCAAGAATTTGAACATGGTAAACAAGTTGCATATTAAGGGAATTGTTTTTGGCAATCCAATCATAACTATGACAAGTTTCATAAGGATAGTTATAACCTATATCATAGCATTCTTTATAATAATCATTAAAGGTCGGAGGCACAGTGTCATCATAAGAAATAGAATAGTTATCTTTCACAGTCGGTTTATCTGTGCCATACCATCATTGTTATTAGAAGGAGATGTATCAAACACATAATGATCAGTAGCAAAAGGATTTTCAAACACCTCTTCCCCAAGCTTAGAGCTTTCTATATCATTATGGGAACAGCATGCACTAGCACTGACACTATGGCAATTATTATCATCATCATTTTCAGAATTAGTTTTCCAGAGATTTGCAATATCAAAAGTAGTGTGCTCATTCAAATCATGATCACTAATGTATGTAAAGGGCATAGGAAGATCATTGTATTCAGATTCATTATCATAATAATCATTAGGAGCAACATACTTACGGTTACCTAGCGTTATCTCATTCACGCGGGGATATGCCGTTACCTCTTTCTCTTTATTCTCCTTCTTCTTCTTCTTCTTCTTCTTCTTCTTCTTCTTCTTCTTCTTCTTCTTCTTCTTCGTCTTCTTCTTCTTCTTCTTCTTCTTCTTCTTCTTCTCCTCCTTCTCCTCGTTCCCTTCTTTAGGAGGAAGAGGCTTGAAGGGTGGCTTGTCCGCATAACCTGATTTACTTTCAAAACAATAGAAGAAACTTGGGAGGATTCCTCCTTTTCATTAATTAGTTCAAAACACATAGCGGTCCTATCATATTTTGGCAAGGTGTCATCTTCTAAAATATTTTGTATGTAAGTATTTGTATGGCTATTATCAATGCAATAAGAAAAACACCCATGCAGGACATCATCAATATCAAGATCATTAATATCTAACAAAGAAATTTTCCTTGATAACTCTTCACACCACAAAAATAAAGTGAGTTCATCATGCTGATTAGGAGTAATTTCATCATCACAATACAAATTTGCAGCACTCATTGGGTTCAAATTATCATTGGTGGAGCATTGAAAATTAAAATGACCCACTTCATGGAAAACTTCACAAATAAAAGGATAGAGGGCACAAACTTTTTACCAAGATCATCTAGAGCCCTAACCCACTTTCTAGTTTTTTCATTAATATGATGGATACAATATTCATCTTTGATTTGATTAATTCCACAAATGCTTCCACAAAAATTAACATGCTTATAGGAAATAGCATTATTAGGAGTTTGAGTATGCTTATTGCAATCATTAACAACAATTTCATCCTTCATGCAAGCCTCTTTAAAAGGTTCATGATACTTATCAAAATTCTTTTTAGGCAATTCAAAATGAGAAGCAAAGGCTTTATAAAGATTTGCAGCAACTTGAGAGTCAAGACCATAAGTAGCACTCATATCTCGAAATTTATCAGTATCCATAAAAGCTTCAATGCATTCATAATCATAATTTATACCTGACTCTTCACCTTTGTTGTTCTCCCATCCTTCAGCATTCTCCTCAATCCGATCAAGAAGATCCCACCTAGCTTCAACCTCCTTGCTTGTGAAAGATCCCTCCGAACAGGCATCCAGATAGTCCTTGTGTTGTCCTGAAAGCCTCGCATAAAAATTGTTAACAATAACATTACGGGGAAGCTCATGAATGGGACATTTGAGCATTAGTGACTTCAATCTCCCCCACGCTTGAGAAATACTCTCTCCATCACGAGGATAAAAGTTATAAATGTAATTCCTATCAATATGCACTTCATGAGGAGGATAAAATTTAGAATAAAAGAGAGGTACAATTTCCTCCCAACCAAGAGAATGACTATTCTTCAACAATTTATACCAATGCGCCGCTTTACCAGACAGCGAAAAAGAGAATAGCTTCTTCCTCACTTCATCCATAGAGATACCTGCACACTTGAATAACCCGCATAATTCATGCAAAAATAGTAAATGATCTCCAGGATGGACAGTTCCATCCCCTTCATAGCGGTTATCAATAACACGTTCAATAATTTTCATGGGTATCTTGAAAGCATTTGCAGTAGGTGGATTTAAAATATCACAAGCACCATTAGAGTTATCGCATATGGGAGATAAAGCATTATCAGAACAAATTTTCTCCCCTAAGGATGGGAAGCTAAAAAGATCACATAAACTAGCTTCCCCAAGCTTAGACATATCCATAGCATTAGCAGTGATTGCGTTCATACTAATAATATTGCTACTAGCATGCAATTGAGGCTCCATAGGTTCTTTAATTTTCGCATCACACAATTCATGTCTTAACTTAGGAAATAAATTAAAAAGCTCATAGTTGTATTCCATTATGCCTTACTAGTGTAAACAAGAAACAAAAAAGATGCAATTGCAAGATCTAAAGGAAATAGCTCGAGTACTCACGCCCTCCTTTTCTGAGACAGTGTTGGGCCTCCAAGAGCAGAGGTTTGTAGAACAGCAGCAAGTTTTCCCTTAAGTGGATCACCCAAGGTTTATCGAACTCAGGGAGGAAGAGGTCAAAGATATCCCTCTCATGCAACCCTGCAACCACAAAGCAAGAAGTCTCTTGTGTCCCCAACACACCTAATAGGTGCACTAGTTCGCGAAGAGATAGTGAAATACAGGTATGAATATATATGAGCAGTAGCAACGGTGCCAGAAAATAGCTTGCTGGCGTGTAGTTGATGGTGGTAGTATTGCAGCAGTAGTAACGCAAAGAAAAACAGTAAACAAGCAGCGATAGCGTATTTAGGAACAAGGCCTAGGATTAGACTTTCTAGTGGACACTCTCAACATTGATCACATAACAGAATAGATAAATGCATACTCTACACTCTTGTTGGATGATGAACACATTGCGTAGGATTACACGAACCCTCAATGCCGGAGTTAACAAGCTCCACAATTCAATGTTCATATTTAAATAACCTTAGAGTGCATGAAAGATCAATAGACTAAACCAAGTACTAACGTAGCATGCACACTGTCACCTTCATGCTAAGTAGGAGGAATAGATCACATCAATACTATCATAGCAATAGTTAACTTCATAATCTACAAGAGATCATAATCATAGCATAAACCAAGTACTAACACGGATGCACACACTGTCACCATTACACCGTGTAGGAGGAATAAAACTACTTTAATAACATTGCTAGAGTAGCACATAGATAAATTGTGATACAAAATACATTGCAATCATAAAGAGATATAAATAAGCACTTCACTATGCCATTCATAATAGTGAATAAGTATTCTTGGAATATAGCCTAAGAGACCCACACGGCACACACTCACCTTTACACACGTGGACAAGGAGTCTCCTGAGATCACATAAGTAAAACTCACTTGACTAGCATAATGACATCTAGATTACAAGCATCATCATATGAATCTCAATCATGTAAAGCAGCTCATGAGATTATTGTATTGAAGCACATAGGAGAGAGATGAACCACATAGCTACCGGTACAGCCCCGAGCCTCGATGGAGAACTACTCCCTCCTCATGGGAGCAGCAGCGGTGATGAAGATGGCGGTGGAGATGGCAGCGGTGTCGATGGAGAAGCCTTCCGGGGCACTCCCCGTTCGGTGTCTGGAGAGACTCCGTCCCCCATCTGGCCGCGATGGCGGCTCCGGAAGGTTTCGGGTTTCGTCGAACGTATCGTGGTTTTCGCGACTGAGGCTTTAAATAGGCGAAGAGGCGGCGGGAGGGTCGAAGGTGCCCACACCATAGGGTGGCGCGGCCCCCGGCCGCGGCGGCCTAGGGTTTGGTGGGCCCGCCCCCTCTCGGCGGTTCTCGTGTGTTCTAGATGCTTCGGAAAAATAGGAACCGGGGCGTTGATTTCGTCCAATTCCGAGAATATTTCGTTACTAGGATTTCTGAAACCAAAAACAGCAGAAAACAGGATTCGGCATCTTGTTAATAGGTTAGTTCCGTAAAATGCACGAATATGACATAAAGTGTGCATAAAACATGTAGATATCATCAATAATGTGGCATGGAACATAAGAAATTATCGATACGTCGAGACGATCAAGCATCCCTGCTTAGTTCTGCTGTCCGAGCAGTAAAACGATAACAAAGATAATTTCTGAGTGACATGCCATCATAAACTTGATCATATTGTAAACATATGTAATGAATGCAGCAATCCAAGACAATGGTAATGACATGAGTAAACAACTGAATCATAAAGCAAAGACTTTTCATGAATAGTACTTAAAGACAAGCATCAATAAGTCTTGCATAAGAGTTAACTCATAAAGCAATAAATCAAAGTAAAGGTATTGAAGCAACACAATGGAAGATTAAGTTTCAGCGGTTGCTTTCAACTTGTAACATATATCTCATGGAAATTGTCAACATAGAGTAATATAACAAGTGCAATATGCAAATATGTAGGAATCAATGCACAGTTCACACAAGTGTTTTCTTCTTGAGGTGGAGATAAATAGGTGAACTGACTCAACAATGAAAGTAAAAGAATGGTCCTTCAAAGAGGAAAGCATCGATTGCTATATTTGTGCTAGAGCTTTTATTTTGAAAACATAAAGAGAGCATAAAAATAAAGTTTTGAGAGGTGTATGTTGTTGTCAACGAATGGTAGCGGGTACTCTAACCCCCTTGCCAGACAAACCTTCAAAGAGCTGCTCCCATTTTATTTTATTTTTGGATGGCACTCCTTCCAACCTTTCTTTCACAAACCATGGATAACCGAATCTTCGGGTGCCTGCCAACAATCTCATACCATGAAGGAGTTCCTTTATTTTAGTTTTATTATGATGACACTCCTCCCAACCTTTGCTTACACAAGCCATGGCTAACCGAATCCTTCGGGTGCCGTCCAACAATCACATACCATGGAGGAGTGTCTATTTTTGTTAATTAATTTGGGACTGGAATCCCATAGCTCTTTTTTGCAAAATTATTGGATAAGCGGATGAAGCCACTAGTCCATTGGTGAAAGTTGCCCAACAAGATTGAAAGATAAACACCACATACTTCCTCATGAGCTATAAAACATTGACACAAATAAGAGGTAATAAATTTTGAATTGTTTAAAGGTAGCACTCAAGCAATTTACTTTGGAATGGAAGGAAATACCATGTAGTAGGTAGGTATGGTGGACACAAATGGCATAGTGTTGTTTGGCTCAAGGATTTGGATGCATGAGAAATATTCCCTCTCGATACAAGGTTTAGGCTAGCAAGGTTGTTTGAAGCAAACACAAGTATGAACTAGTACAGCAAAACTCACATAAAAGACATATTACAAGCATTATAAGACTATACATCGTCTTCCTTGTTGTTCAAACACCTTACTAGAAATTATCTAGACCTTAGAGAGACCAATTATGCAAACCAAATTTTAGCAAGCTCTATGTATTTCTTCATTAATGGGTGCAAAGTATATGATGCAAGAGCTTAAACATGAGCACAACAATTGCCAAGTATCACATTACCCAAGACATTATAGCCATTACTACATGTATCATTTTCCAATTCCAACCATATAACAATTTAACGAAGAGGAAACTTCGCCATGAATATTATGCGCTAAGAACACATGTGTTCATACGAACCAGCGGAGCGTGTCTCTCTCCCACACAAGCATGATGTAATCCAATTTATTCAAACACAAACAAAAACAAAAGCACACAGACGCTCCAAGCAAAGCACATAAGATGTGATGGAATAAAAATATAGTTTCAGGGGAGGAACCTGATAATGTTGTCGATGAAGAAGGGGATGCCTTGGGCATCCCCAGCTTAGACGCTTGAGTCTTCTTAGAATATGCAGGGGTGAACCACCGGGGCATCCCCAAGCTTAGACTCTTCACTCTTCTTGATCATAGTATATCATCCTCCTCTCTTGACCCTTCAAAACTTCCTCCACACCAAACTCGAAACAAACTCATTAGAGGGTTAGTGCATAATCAAAAACTCAGATGTTCAGAGGTGACACAATCATTCTTAACACTTCTGGACATTGCCCAAAGCTACTGGAAGGTAATGGAACAAAGAAATCCACCCAACACAGCAAAAGAAGCAATGCGAAATAAAAGGCAGAATCTGTCAAAACAGAACAGTCCGTAAAGACGAATTTTAAATGGCACCAGACTTGCTCAGATGAAAATGCCCAAATTGAATGAAAGTTGCGTACATATCTGAGGATCACTCACGTAAATTGGCATAATTTTATGAGTTACCTATAGAGAATTTTGCCCAGATTCGTGACAGCAAGAAATCTGTTTCTGCGCAGTAATCCAAATCTAGTATTGACTTTACTATCAAAGACTTTACTTGGCACAACAAAACACAAAACTAAGATAAGGAGAGGTTGCTACAGTAGTAAACAACTTCCAAGACACAAATATAAAACAAAATACTGTAGCAAAATAACACATGGGTTATCTCCCAAGAAGTTCTTTCTTTATAGCCATTAAGATGGGCTCAGCAGTTTTAATGATGCACTTGCAAGAAATAGTAGTTGAAGCAAAAGAGAGCATCAAGAGGCAAATTCAAAACACATTTAAGTCTAACATGCTTCCTATGCAAAGGAATCTTGTAAATAAACAAGTTCATTAAGAGCAAGGTAACAAGCATAGGAAGATAAAACAAGTGTAGCTTCAAAAATTTCAGCACATAGAGAGGTGTTTTAGTTACATGAAAATTTCTACAACCATATTTTCCTCTCTCATAATAACTTTCAGTAGCAACATGAGCAAACTCAACAATATAACTATCAAATGAAACATTCTTATCATGAGTCTCATGCATAAAATTATTACTACTCCCAACATAAGCATAGTCAATTTTATTAGTTGTAGTGGGAGCAAATTCAACAAAGTAGCTATCATTATTATTCTCATCAAGTGTTGGAGGCATAGTATAATCACAACAAAATTTACTCTCCATAGTAGGTGGCACCAAAAGACCACTATCATTATAATCATCATATATGGGAGGCAAAGTATCATCAAAGAAAATTTTCTCCTCAATGCTTGGGGGACTAAAAAGATCATGAAAACCAGCTTCCCCAAGCTTAGAACTTTCTATATCATTATCAACAATGGTGTTCAAAGCGTTCATACTAATATTACTACCAGCATGCAAATAAGATTCCATAGGTTTTTTAATTTTCGCATCAAACAATCCATGTTTTAAATCAGGAAATAGAATAAGAAGATCATTCTTGTCCATTATGCCAAACTAGTGTAAACAAGAAACAAAAAGATGCAATTGCAGGATCTAAAGGAAATAGCTTCGAGTACTTACGGCGCCGGAAAATAGCTTAGTAGCCGAGATCCGAGTGTGAGTACCTTTTACCTTTCCTCCCGGCAACGGCGCCAGTAAAGTGCTTGATGTCTACGCCCCTCCTTTTCCTGTAGGTACAGCCTCCAAGAGCAGAGGTTTGTAGAACAGCAGCAAGTTTTCCCTTAAGTGGATCACCCAGGTTTATCGAACTCAGGGAGGAAGAGGTCAAAGATATCCCTCTCATGCAACCCTGCAACCAAAGCAAGAAGTCTCTTGTGTCCCCAACACACCTAATAGGCACTAGTTCGGCGAAGAGATAGTGAAATACAGGTGGTATGAATATATATGAGCAGTAGCAACGTGCCAGAAATTGTTGGCGTAGTTGATGGTGGTAGTATTGCAGCAGTAGTAACGCAGAAACAAGAAGCAGCGATAGTATTTAGGAACAAGGCCTAGGGATTAGACTTTCGCTAGTGGACACTCTCAACATTGATCACATAACAGAATAGATAAATGCATACTCTACACTCTTGTTGGATGATGAACACATTGCGTAGGATTACACGAACCCTCAATGCCGGAGTTAACAAGCTCCACAATTCAATGTTCATATTTAAATAACCTTAGAGTGCATGAAAGATCAATAGACTAAACCAAGTACTAACGTAGCATGCACACTGTCACCTTCATGCTAAGTAGGAGGAATAGATCACATCAATACTATCATAGCAATAGTTAACTTCATAATCTACAAGAGATCATAATCATAGCATAAACCAAGTACTAACACGGATGCACACACTGTCACCATTACACCGTGCAGGAGGAATAAAACTACTTTAATAACATTGCTAGAGTAGCACATAGATAAATTGTGATACAAAATACATTGCAATCATAAAGAGATATAAATAAGCACTTCACTATGCCATTCATAAGAATAAGTATTCTGTGAAATATAGCCTAAGAGACCCACACGTGCACACACTGTCACCTTTACACACGTGGGACAAGGAGTCTCCGGAGATCACATAAGTAAAACTCACTTGACTAGCATAATGACATCTAGATTACAAGCATCATCATATGAATCTCAATCATGTAAAGCAGCTCATGAGATTATTGTATTGAAGCACATAGGAGAGAGATGAACCACATAGCTACCGGTACAGCCCCGAGCCTCGATGGAGAACTACTCTCCTCATGGGAGCAGCAGCGGTGATGAAGATGGCGGTGGAGATGGCAGCGGTGTCGATGGAGAAGCCTTCCGGCACTTCCCGTTCCGGCGGTGCCGGAACAGACTCCCCGTCCCCGCATCTTGGCTTCGCGATGGCGGCGGCTCGGAAGGTTTCGTGGGTTTCGTCGAACGTATCGTGGTTTTCGCGGAGGCTTTAAATAGGCGAAGAGGCGGCGGAGGGTCGAAGGGGTGCCCACACCATAGGGTGGCGCGGGCCCCCCGTCCGCGCCGGCCTAGGGTTTGGTGGGCCTGCCCCCTCTCTTTCGTGTGTTCCGGATGCTTCCGGCAAAATAGGAACCTGTGCGTTGATTTCGTCCAATTCCGAGAATATTTCGTTACTAGTTTGAAACCAAAAACAGCGAAAACAGGAACTGGCACTTGGCATCTTGTTAATAGGTTAGTTCCGTAAAATGCACGAATATGACATAAAGTGTGCATAAAACATGTAGATATCATCAATAATGTGGCATGGAACATAAGAAATTATCGATACGTCGGAGACGTATCAAGTACTTACAACGGTGCTGGAAAAGTGCTTAGTAGCCGAGATCCGGAGTGTGAGTACCTTTTACCTTTCCTCCCGGCAACGGCGCCAGAAAATAGCTTGATGTCTACGGAGCTTCTATTCTTGTAGACAGGTTGGGCCTCCAAGAGCAGAGGTTTGTAGAACAGCAGTAAGTTTCCCTTAAGTGGATCACCCAAGGTTTATCGATCTCAGGGAGGAAGAGGTCAAAGATATCCCTCTCAAGCAACCCCGCAACCACAAAGCAAGAAGTCTCTTGTGTCCCCAACACACCTAATACACTTGTCAGATGTAAAGGTGCACTAGTTCGGCGAAGAGATAGTGAGATGCAAGTAATATGGATGAGTATGAGTGGTAATAATAATCTGAATAAAATATGGCAGCGAGTAAACATGCAACAAAACAGTAAACAAATGGAGATTCGATGCTTGGAAGCAAGGCCTAGGGATCCCGCTTTCACTAGTGGACACTCTCAACAATGATCACATAATAGGACCATGAACACCACTAACTGTGTAGGATTACACGAACCCTCAATGCCGGAGTTAACAAGCTCCACAATATTCAATGTTCATATTTAAATAACCTTAGAGTGCAAGATAGATCAACACAATCACACCAAGAACTAATATAGCATGCACACTGTCACCATCACACTATGAAGGAGGCATAGATCACATCAATACTTATCATAGCAATAGTTAACTTCATAATCTCTACAAGAGATTACAATCATAACCCACGCCAAGTACTACACGATGCACACACTATCACCATTACACCGTGCAGGAGGAATAGACTACTTTAATAACATCACTAGAGTAGCACATAGATGATATTCAACTAGATCACATAAAGAGAGAGATGAACCACATAGCTACAGGAGCCCTCAGCCCCGGGGTGAATTACTCCCTCCTCATCATGGAGACAGCGATGGCGGTGAAGATGGCGGTGGAGACGGCGGTGGAGATGACTCCGAGGCAATTCCCGCCCTGGCAGGGTGCCGAATGAGACTTCTGTCCCCGAATTGGAGTTTCGCATGGCGGTGGCTCTGGATGGTTTTCTCGGTTTCGTCGAACTAGGTCGAGGTTTTAGGTCAGGACGACTAAATAGGCGAAGAGGCGGAGTCGGAGGGGCCACGGGGTGCCCACACACTAGGGGCGCCCCCCTGGGCCGCGCCGCCCGTGGGTGGGGCCCCCGGCTCCCCTCTCGTCTTTCTCCTGCTCGGAAGCTTCCGGGAATTATAAGATCTTCGGTGTTGATTTCGTCCGATTCCGAAAATATTTCTTTACTAGGATTTCTGAAACCAAAAACAGCAGAAACAGCAACTGGCCTTCGGCATCTCGTCAATAGGTTAGTTCCAGAAAACGCATAAAAACGATATAAAGTGTGAACAAAACATGTAGGTATTGTCATGAAACAAGCATGGAACATCAGAAATTATAGATACGTTGGAGACGTATCACCCGCCGCCATCAACCTTCAACGTGCTTCTTGGCTCCTCCTGGTTCGATAAACCTTGGTTTCTTTCTGAGGGAAAACTTGCCGCTGTGCGCATCACACCTTCCTCTTGGGGTTCCCAACGGACGCGTGCTGTACGCGTATCAAGCATTTTTTCTGGCGCCGTTGCCAGGGACGAAGAAAAGTTACACCGCAAAGATTTCTAACTCCCACGTCAACTACACGCCAGCATATTTTCTGGCGCCGTTGCCGGGGAGATCAAGACACGCTGCAAGGGAGTCTCCACAATCCAATCTCTTTACTTTGTTTTTGTCTTGCTTTATTTTATTTACTACTTTGTTTGCTGCATTAAAACACAAAAAAATTAGTTGCTAGTTTTCTTTATTTACGTCTTGCACTCTATATCAAAAACACAAAAAAATTAGTTACTTGCATTTATTTTATCTAGTTTGCTTTATTTACTACTGCTAAAATGGCCACTCCTGAAAATACTAAGTTGTGTGACTTCACAACCACAAATAATAATGATTTCTTATGCACACCTATTGCTCCACCTGCTACTACAGCAGAATTCTTTGAAATTAAACCTGCTTTATTGAATCTTGTTATGCGAGAGCAATTTTCTGGTGTTAGTTCTGATGATGCTGCTGCCCATCTCAATAATTTTGTTGAATTGTGTGAAATGCAAAAGTATAAAGATGTAGATGGTGACATTATAAAATTAAAATTGTTTCCTTTCTCATTAAGAGGAAGAGCTAAAGATTGGTTGCTATCTCTGCCTAAGAATAGTATTGATTCATGGACTAAATGCAAGGATGCTTTTATTGGTAGATATTATCCCCCTGCTAAAATTATATCTTTGAGGAGTAGCATAATGAATTTTAAACAATTGGATAATGAGCATGTTGCACAAGTTTGGGAAAGAATGAAATCTTTGGTTAAAAATTACCCAACCCATGGACTGACTACTTGGATGATCATCCAAACCTTTTAGGACTGAACTTTTCTTCACGGAACCTATTGGATTCAGCTGCTGGAGGTACCTTTATGTCCATCACTCTTGGCGAAGCAACAAAGCTCCTTGATAATATGATGATTAATTACTCTGAATGGCACACGGAAAGAGCTCCACAAGGTAAGAAGGTAAATTCTGTCGAGAAACCTCCTTGAGTGATAAGATTGATACTATTATGTCTATGCTTGTGAATGATAGGACTAATGTTGATCCTAATAATGTTCCGTTAGCTTCATTGGTTGCCCAAGAAGAATATGTTGATGTAAACTTCATTAAAAATAATAATTTCAACAACAATGCTTATCGGAACAATTCTAGTAACAACTATAGGCCATATCCTTATAATAATGGTAACGGTTATGGTAATTCTTATGGGAATTCTTACAACAATAATAGGAACACACCCCCTGGACTTGAAGCTATGCTTAAAGAATTTATTAGTACACAAACCGCTTTTAACAAATCTGTTGAGGAAAAGCTCAATAAAATTGATATTCTCGCTTCTAAGGTTGATAGTCTTGCCTCTGATGTTGATCTTTTGAAATCAAAAGTTATGCCTAATAAGGATATTGAAAATAAAATTGTTACTACAGCAAATGCCATCCAAGTTAGAATTAATGAGAATATAAGATTGATGGCCGAATTGCATGCTAGGTGGGAAAGAGAAGAAAATGAAAAACTAGCTAAAGAGAACAATGTAGCTAAAGTTTGGACTATTACCACCACTAGTAATGCTAATGCTCCACATGTTGCTGCACCTCCTACTAATAATGGTCAAACAATTGGTGTTGACAATGTTTCCACTTCTAATGCAAAGCCTGCAAAGCTACCGGAAACTGCTAAAACTGCTGAAACTGCCTGTGATAAAACTGCTGAATTTTTTTCCAACATTGGGGATGATGATCCCATTGCTGTAGATCATAATGGTTTGGATTTTGATGATTGCCACATCTCTGAAGTTATAAAGTTCTTACAAAAACTTGCTAAGAGTCCTAATGCTAGTGCTATAAACTTGGCTTTCACAAAACATATTGCAAATGCTCTCATAAAAGCTAGAGAAGAGAAACTAAAACTTGAAACTTCTATTCCTAGAAAGCTAGAGGATGGTTGGGAGCCCATCATTAAGATGAAGGTCAATGACTTTGATTGTAATGCTTTATGTGATCTTGGTGCAAGTATTTCCGTTATGCCTAAGAAAATCTATGATATGCTTGACTTGCCACCATTGAAAAATTGTTATTTGGATGTTAATCTTGTTGATAATGCTATAAAGAAACATTTGGGGAGAGTTGATAATGTTCGCATTACCGTTAACAATAACCTTGTCCCTGTTGATTTTGTTGTCTTGGATATTGAATGCAATGCATCTTGCCCCATTATATTGGGAAGACCTTTTCTTCGAACAGTTGGAGCCATCATTGATATGAAGGAAGGTAATATTAAATATCAATTTCCTCTCAAGAAAGGTATGGAACACTTCCCTAGAAAGAGAATGAAGTTACCTTTTGATTCTATTATTAGAACAAGTTATGATGTTGATACTTCATCTCTTGATAACACTTGATACACACTTTCTGCGCCTAGCTGAAAGGCGTTAAAGAAAAGCGCTTATGGGAGACAACCCATGTTTTTACTACAGTATTTTTGTTTTATATTTGAGTCTTGGAAGTTGTTTACTACTGTAGCAACCTCTCCTTATCTTAGTTTTGTGCATTGTTGTGCCAAGTAAAGTCTTTGATAGTAAGGTTCATACTAGATTTGGATTACTGCGCAGAAACAGATTTCTTTGCTGTCACGAATTTCGACCTGCCTCTCTGTAGGTAGCTCAGAAAAATATGCCAATTTACGTGCGTGATCCTCAGATATGTACGCAACTTTCATTCAATTTGGGAATTTTCATTTGAGCAAGTCTGGTGCCCCAATAAAATCCGTCTTTACGGACTGTTCTGTTTTGACAGATTCTGCCTTTTATTTCGCATTGCCTCTTTTGCTATGGTGGATGAATTTCTTTGTTCCATTAATGTCTAGTAGCTTTATGCAATGTCCAGAAGTGTTAAGAATGATTATGTCACCTCTGAACATGTGAATTTTTATTATGCACTAACCCTCTAATGAGTTGTTTCGAGTTTGGTGTGGAGGAAGTTTTCAAGGATCAAGAGAGGGAGATGATACAATATGATCAAGGAGAGTGAAAGCTCTAAGCTTGGGGATGCCCCGGTGGTTCCCTGCATATTCTAAGAAGACTCAAGCGTCTAAGCTTGGGGATGCCCAAGGCATCCCCTTCTTCATCGACAACATTATCAGGTTCCTCCCCGAAACTATATTTTTATTCCATCACATCTTATGTGCTTTTTGGAGCGTCGTTTGTTTTTGTTTTTGTTTTTGTTTGAATAAAATGGATCCTAGCATTCATTGTGTGGAGAGAGACACGTCCGCTGTTGCATATGGACAAATATGTCCTTAGGCTTTACTCATAGTATTCATGGCGAAGGTTGAATCTTCTTCGTTAAATTGTTATATGGTTGGAATCGGGAAATGCTACATGTAGTAATTCTAAAATGTCTTGGATAATTTGATACTTGGCAATTGTTGTGCTCATGTTTAAGCTCTTGCATCATATACTTTGCACCCATTAATGAAGAAACACCTAGAGCTTGCTAAATTTGGTTTGCATATTTGGTCTCTCTAAAGTCTAGATAATTTCTAGTATTGAGTTTTGAATAACAAGGAAGACGGTGTAGAGTCTTATAATGTTTACAATATGTCTTTTATGTAAGTTTTGCTGCACCGGTTCATCTTTGTGTTTGTTTCAAATAACCTTGCTAGCCTAAACCTTGTATCGAGAGGGATTACTTCTCATGCATCCAAAATCCTTGAGCCAACCACTATGCCATTTGTGTCCACCATACCTACCTACTACATGGTATTTCTCCGCCATTCCAAAGTAAATTGCTTGAGTGCTACCTTTAAAATTTCCATTCTTTACCTTTGCAATATATAGCTCATGGGACAAATAGCTTAAAAACTATTGTGGTATTGAATATGTACTTATGCACTTTATCTCTTATTAAGTTGCTTGTTGTGCGATAACCATGTTCCTAGGGACGCCATCAATTACTCTTTGTTGAATATCATGTGAGTTGCTATGCATGTCCGTCTTGTCTGAAGTAAGGGAGATTTACCACTCATTTAATGGTTAGAGCATGCATATTGTTAGAGAAGAACATTGGGCTGCTAACTAAAGCCATGAATCATGGTGGAAGTTTCAGTTTTGGACATATATCCTCAATCTCATATGAGAACATTAATTGTTGCTACATGCTTATGCATTAAAGAGGAGTCCATTATCTGTTGTCTATGTTGTCCCGGTATGGATGTCTAAGTTGAGAATAATCAAAAGCGAGAAATCCAAATGCGAGCTTTCTCCTTAGACCTTTGTACAGGCGGCATGGAGGTACCCCTTTGTGACACTTGGTCCAAACATGTGTATTGCGATAATCCCGGTAATCCGAGCTAATTAGGACAAGGTGCGGGCACTATTAGTATACTATGCATGAGGCTTGCAACTTGTAAGATATAATTTACATGATACATATGCTTTATTACTATCGTTGACAAAATTGTTTCTTGTTTTCAAAACCAAAGCTCTAGCACAAATATAGCAATCGATGCTTTCCTCTTTGAAGGACCTTTCTTTTACTTTTATGTTGAGTCAGTTCACCTATTTCTCTCTACCTCAAGAAGCAAACACTTGTGTATTGATTCCTACATACTTGCATATTGCACTTGTTATATTACTTTACATTGACAATATCCATGAGATATACATGTTACAAGTTGAAAGCAACCGCTGAAACTTAATCTTCCTTTGTGTTGCTTCAATACCTTTACTTTGATTTATTGCTTTATGAGTTAACTCTTATGCAAGACTTATTGATGCTTGTCTTGAAGTACTATTCATGAAAAGTCTTTGCTTTATGATTCATTTGTTTACTCATGTCATTACCATTGTTTTGATCGCTGCATTCATTACATATGCTTACAATAGTATGATCAAGGTTATGATGGCATGTCACTCCGAAATTATCTTTGTTATCGTTTACTTCGACGAGCAGAACTAAGCTTGGGGATGCTGATACGTCTCCGACGTATCGATAATTTCTTATGTTCCATGCCACATTATTGATGATATCTACATGTTTTATACACATTATATGTCGTATTTATGCATTTTCCGCACTAACCTATTAACGAGATGCCGAAGAGACATTTCTTGTTTTTGGTTTCGAAATCCTACAAAGGAAATATTCTCGAATTGGACGAAATCAACGCCTGTCCCTATTTTTGCAAGCTTCAAGACCGAGGGGGAAAGGAAGTGGGGCCACGAGGCACCGACACCACAGGGCGGCGCAGCCTGGCCCTTGGCCGCGCGGCCCTGGTGTGTGGGGCCCTCGTGTGGCCCCCCGCATTGTCCTTCCGCCAACTTAAAGCCTTCGTCGCGAAACCCCCAGTACCGAGAGCCACGATACGGAAAACCTTCGAGACGCCGCCGCCACCAATCCCATCTCGGGGATTCGGAGATCGCCTCCGGCACCCTGCCGGAGAGGGGAATCATCTCCCGGAGGACTCTTCACCGCCATGGTCGCCTCCGGAGTGATGAGTGAGTAGTTCACCCCTGACTATGGGTCCATAGCAGTAGCTAGATGGTCGTCTTCTCCTCATGTGCTTCATTGTCGGATCTTGTGAGCTGCCTAACATGATCAAGATCATCTATCTGTAATTCTATATGTTGTGTTTGTTGGGATCCGATGGATAGAGAATACTATGTTATGTTGATTATCAATCTATTACCTATGTGTTGTTTATGATCTTGCATGCTCTCCGTTATTAGTAGAGGCTCTGGCCAAGTTTTTACTCTTAACTCCAAGAGGGAGTATTTATGCTCGATAGTGGGTTCATGCCTCCATTAAATCTGGGACAGAGACAGTTCTAAGGTTGTGGATGTGCTGCCACTAGGGATAAAACATTGATGCTATGTCCGAGGATGTAGTTATTGATTACATTACGCACCATACTTAATGCAATTATCTGTTGTTTGCAACTTAATACTGGAAGGGGTTCGGATGATAACCTGAAGGTGGACTTTTTAGGCATAGATGCATGCTGGATAGCGGTCTATGTATTTTGTCGTAATGCCCAATTAAATCTCACAATATTCATCATATCATGTATGTGCATTGTCATGCCCTCTCTATTTGTCAATTGCCCGACTGTAATTTTTTCACCCAACATGCTATTTATCTTATGGGAGAGACGATCTAGTGAACTGTGGACCCCGGTCCATTCTTTTACATTGAATACAATCTACTGCAATACTTGTTCTACTGTTTTCTGCAAACAATCATCATCCACACTATACATCTAATCCTTTGTTACAGCAAGCCGGTGAGATTGACAACCTCACTGTTTCGTTGGGGCAAAGTACTTTGGTTGTGTTGTGCAGTTCCACATTGGCGCCGGAATCCCTGGTGTTGCGCCGCACTACATCTCGCCGCCATCAACCTTCAACGTGCTTCTTGGCTCCTCCTGGTTCGATAAACCTTGGTTTCTTTCTGAGGAAAAACTTGCCGCTGTACGCATCACACCTTCCTCTTGGGGTTCCCAACGGACGCGTGCTGTACGCGTATCAGTGAGATGTCTTCTAAAAAAAATGTTTATCTGGCTATGAGAAAAAGAAGAGAAAACAAAAGAGAGATGAACTGCTAGAATCCCAGAGAGGTTCGATAGACAAATTTTTTACAACTGGTAGCTCTTCTAGGAACTCCCTGCAATTGGCCCTAGTAAATGTTGAAGAGCACCAAATAGAGAATTTAGGTGATAATAATTTTAGTCAACCTGAAAACCGAGTTGATTCACCAAATTCGGAAATTCCAAGAGTTGATGAACAGCGACCTTTTACTGTTGATATTCTTGATCCACGAAATTGGGACAATTTGGATGATAAAGGTAGGCACATTTTAATTGAAAAGGGGCCCTTAAGAGAAGAGAATATTGTGTTCCCACCGGATAGTAAGTCTAGGCATTTTTCAGAAACTTATTATTCAAGAAAAATGAACAATGGGGAGATGCATGATAGGAAATGGTTGGTTTACTCTACATATGTTAACAAGGTGTATTGTTTCTGCTGTAAGCTTTTTAAATCCCATGGCAACAAGAGTTCGTTAGCAGGTAATGGACTGAAAGATTGGAAGCATCTTAGCGAGAGGCTTAAAGAACATGAAAATGGTGCAGAGCATATTAAAAACATGAACACTTGGAATGAATTTAGAGTTAGGCTATCAAAAAATAAAACAATTGATAGTGATTTGCAGCAACAAATCACAAAGGAGAAAGAACGTTTGAAGCAAGTGCTAATAAGACTAGTGTCCATTGTGAAATTTCTTGCTAAACGAAACTTAGATTTTTGTGGATCTAGTGAAAAAATTTACGAACACAACAATGGTAATTTCTTGGCATGTGTAGAGATGATTGCCGAATTTGATCCAGTAATGCAAGAACATCTTAGGAGAATTAATAATGATGAAATTTATCATCATTATCTCAGCCACAAAATTCAGAATGAGTTAATTTCTCTATTGGCCTCTGCTGTTACAAGTTCTATCTTAAAAATTGTTAAAGAGGCTAAATATTTCTCTGTTATTCTTGATTTGTTATTCTTGATTGTACTCCGGATGTTAGCCATCAAGAACAAATGACTTTAATTATTAGATGTGTTAACATGTCCAACAACAAAATTAAGATAAAGGAGTTCTTTATGGAATTTCTAAAGGTGGATGACACATCTGGTTTGGGTCTTTTTAATGTACTTCTTGATGCTATAGAGTCTTATGGCTTAAGTATTAATGATGTCAAAGGCCAAGGTTACGATAATGGTTCGAACATGAAAGGGAAAATGCAAGGGGTACAAAGTCGATTGCTTGAAATTAATCCAAGTGCTCTGTATATGCCATTTGCGTGTCATAGTCTAAATCTTACTTTGTGTGATATGGCTAGTTCGTGCGGTAAAGCTATTTCCTTTTTTGGAATTGCGCAATGCATTTATGTTTTATTTTCAAGTTCCACTAAAAGATGGAAAGTGTTGCTTGACCATATTCCAAGTTTGACTGTGAAAGGATTGTCTAACACACGGCTGCGAGAGTAGAATTAAAAGTGTTAAAGCCATTAGATTTCAAGCGGCCCAATTAAGGTTAGCTTTGTCCGAGGTAGGTAAAATTTGTACAGATGCCAAGTCGAAGACTGATGCAAAAAATTTATTTGATGCGCTTGGTAGTTTTGAGTTTTTACTCGGTATGGTCATCTGGAATGACATTTTATTTGCTGTACACTCAGTGAGTAAGAACTTGAAGTCCGCGACCATGTGTGTCGACTCTACTTTGCAGCAAATTGGAGGAGTAATGGATTTTTTTGACAACTACAGAAATGTAGGATTTGCATCTAGTTTGAAGATTGCGAAAGGACTTGCATCCGAAATGGGAATAGAACCATCGTTTCCAATAAAACGTACTGTTACTAGGAAAAGACAATTTGATGAGCCCGATCACGATGAAGAAGTTCTATTAGCTGAGAAGGCATTTGAAGTTAATTATTTCTTAGTCATGGTCGATGTTGCAAAAGTCTCTCTGGAAAACAGATTTGAAGAACTTAAAGTGTTCAAAAATATATTTGGATTCTTACTTAACTCAAAATACTTAAAGTCATTGAATGATATTGATTTGCGCAAATGTTGTGAAAATTTTGTAGAAACCTTTTCTCAGAGTGATGTTGAATTAGATGATCTTTTTTCTGAATTAAGACTACTGCAAATGACTTTACCCAAATCTGATGTGCTATTGCGTGCTATGGAGATTTTCGAGTTTGTTAGAGACATAGCTTGCTTTCCAAATATATTAATATCTTATCGAATTTTATTTACTGTACCGATCACTGTAGCATCAGCAGAACGTAGTTTCTCAAAGTTGAAGTTGTTGAAAAACTATTTGAGATCATCCATGTCACAGGAAAGACTGACCGGTCTTGCAACTTTATGCATTGAGAAAGATAAGCTGGATGAAAAAATGTTGATGCTATAATTGATGACTTTGCCTCTAGAAGTGTTAAAAGAAAACAAAAGATTTGTTCATCATAGTATAAACATGAAGTGTTAAGATTGCTTTGCTTTGCCATATGTAGTGAACTTTGGGGAAGTTTTGTTCCGGTGAAGACATGGAGTGAAGAGCATTGCAGATTGAGAAGTTTTTACCGCGTGAAGAACATAGCAGAATGAAGATGATGGAAACTGATGTAATTTCTTGTTCATTAACTTCATATCTTATATGGTAGAACAAAAGCTTCAAATAACAATCAGTTTGACAAAGTTGTTTTTTTTGCAGATGAATTGATGGTCTTTTTATGGCACTTGGAAGATTGATCATTTGTAGAACTATAATGTTTCCATGATGTCGTTATTTGAGTTCAAAGACCATCAATATAATGCTATATATGTACAGCGTTGCTTTTGAAATACAATGCATTCTATTTTTTTTATTGTTAATAAAGGCCCTTTTTGTGTCTCTGCCCCGGGGCCCTAAATATGTATGGCCCGGCCCTGAAACTAGCCCCATGTTTTTCTCTTGGTTGCAATAACTTAGCTTGTGTCATAGTAGTAGTATGTTATCTCTTACGCACGCCTATTTGTTGTTATCCGAAATGCCGGATGTACTACATGATTTTGAAGTAATGTTATATCAACTAGGAAGCATAGGCGCGGCGTGCCGCCGCGCCCGTGGGTGTATGCTAGTTTTACTAACTGTTTAGTATATATGATAAAATAGTTTATAAGCCTCATGCATTTTGAACTAAATTGATCTGAAGCATCAAATATTAGTTAACGTTTGTCTATCTTTGCCTGATAATGGCCTTCCACGCAAGATAAATATGTAGCTGATTATTTATCCTTATCCAATTATATATTTTTGACATATCAGGTCACAACTGGAAAATATTGATGTCCCTGTACTTTCACATGACTCAAGAGATACATGCCTAAAGTTTGTGGCAGCGTGACACGACATCAAACATTGTTTTTTTGCAGATGGAATAGAGTAAAAGAATTCTACTCGGTTCCTTGATAATGATAAAAAAAAACTCTATACGAAAAGACTGTCAGAGGCCTGCAACTTAATGTGTACCACCGACCAAGCCACACAGAGTGCAACATCTGAACCTAGCATAAAGAAGTAGGCATTGCTTGCAACCGTTGTCTTTCACCTGCTTGCTTACATGCCCTACGTCCAGGAAGAATTAACAGATACACATGTATCACTATTGATTCGACTGTTTTCCTCCGGTCACAAATGGCATTGCTATTTTCCACATCCTGCATGAAGGCGATTACATTTCAAAAAACAATTTCAGACGGGCAAAGAGCATAACTGGAGTTCTGAAAGAAATCAACATGAACATAGCTGAAATGTGTAAGCGCCAAATACAGCCGACTCCCACTGCAAGAGAATGATGTGTCCAAAATCGCAAAACGCATGCAAGGAGAACATTGACATGGAGGTAACTGCCTATGTTATTGTTCATGTGCAAAGAAGAAAATTTTCGCTTTCAGCGGTAGTAGTGTAACAATGGGAAATTCAATTCGGCTCCCGGGTGCGTATGCTCCCTATACCAAAAAATTATATTTCGAGTCGTCGAAATGTTTTGAAAAAAAATTTCTACACGTACATCTCCATAATATATGTGCATTCGTCAAGTTTCATGAAAAATTCAATATTTTTTGTGGTCTATGTAAAAAAGAGAAAATTTATCTTGTAAAAAGCATTATTTTTAGCACTGAGTTTTGTCTTTTTTACACACGTCACATGACAAGTCCATTGTTTATGAAACAACTTCGTGAGCATGTAGCACGTAAAGATGCACGTGCGAAATTTTCGTTTTGATTTTTTTAAAATTCAAAATATGTGTAAGATGAATTTTAAAATAGAGGGAGCATATGCTCCCATGTTCCAAAACACCGCTCCCTGTAACAATGCTCAAAGTTGTGCAACCTTTCATATTTATATATGCATACGACAAAGAGCTTGATTGACCCACAATCCCAATGAGGCAGTAAAGAGGCTACAGATTCAAGTCGTGGCTCCGATGGTGGTGAAGGCGTCAGATGGCGATTTTGTTCTAGCAATTAAGTAAACCTAGAAGATTCTAGTCTTTGTGTCCCATTGCCGGCAAGAGTTTCCTCCAGGTATCGCCTCATACAGTTCTGCAATTGTTCAATGCCAACCTAAGAAAACAATCGAGTACATGATTATGAGATACCAACGAAAGCAATAACTAAACAATTGACACATGACTCTGTTGTAAACCATAAAAATGTATACTCAGTTAATTGGTTTTAAAATCTGATCAGGAGTATTTTTCTACACGTTATCATTAAAAAGGTTTGACCATAGAATTCTATAATAGCAGCAGTGAAAGATATTACAAAAAAAAAGGCTTAATCAGGACATACAGCACCTGCTGTAAAATATGCTTGTTCTTCAGCTGATATGCATCGCCTTGGAGTTCAAATGTCCCATCGTAATCTGCGCCTTGATCACCCTCGGGTCTCCATACGCATCATTACCATCTATAACTGTGATCCCACTTGCTATGGTTAGATATGATGCCGATGATTTCAGAATATCCTCAGTCCGGCAGTGTAACAGATCTAGCATTGTTTTAACTGTATTCATGAATATAATGCCCCTAACTATGATGAAGAATAACCAGTCATCAGTAAACTGTGGTCCCTTTAACTACAGTAAACGAACTGTATGATATGATGATCCAAACACATATACCTGATTTGGCATAGCACACGGAGCTATCGACTGTCTTATTTTTAGTCCTTGAACATGTTGCTCAAGAATTTTTGATATGTTGTCTCTCAAAGGCATTATAGTCTCCATATACTACTTTTCCAATGCCATCATAACTTCTTTCGACATCCCATCAGCAATAGCCTGAATCAGAAAAGCATTTTTATGAATTGCACGATAAACATGGGGAGCTGATTCATGAAGTGCAAGTGTGTACATACATTCTCCAATTCCAAGCTCATCAGATAGATAGCGAGGCCATCTGGTGACAACTGCTCCATACCAGTTTCTGTTTTCTTTTATTTGCTCACGTATTTGTCCGGCAAATGGTCAAGTTGTTGACGCTGCAAGGTATGATAACTGTACAGAAAGATGATGTATTAGTCAAAGAAGTCAACTGCCAGCGGTAACCAAGTGATTTTTTTGTATCTAGCATCTATTTTATGATTACCTTCTCAGATTTCCAATAGTGATTAGTGAAGCAAGTGCAACAGGGTATCTTCAACCTACCGAGATGCAATCATGAAATAGCTGTACAATTGTATAATGGAATGGCATGAATCAGATGAAAAGAATGCGCGCTTTGGGCATTGGGACACACATATATCAACAGGAGAAAGCAGTATCAAGATCTCTCTCAAAATCAGGAGCTGCTTTGGGTGAGGGGGTTGCGGCTAGCCGTGGAGTCAAGGGCGAAGGTCTGACATCCTCGCGTGCGTCCGGCACTGTAGTGGTTGCGGTCGGCGGCTTAAACAGACATATAGGGAGACATAGGTGAGGTTGTGGACAGAGAGGGAGCAGAGGTACCTGCACTGCTGCACACCGAGGCGCGCATCTCCGTCGTCGCCTCGTCCGCTGCTGCCGGAGGAAAGAACGCCATCGCCTGCCTCCTCCGCGCCGACAGCCGCATCGGGAGGGTGAGAAGGCGTGCCGCCCCGATGACTGCCTCATACACGCCACGGCGGCCAGGGAGGGCGCGGAAGGCACCAGCTCCCGCGGGGGATGACATGGGAAACAATGGAGAGTTGATGGAGCCGAGGAAAGGTAGGACAGCGGCGGCGGAGATGCACATCCAATGCATCGGTGGAGGTTGAAATTGAGATGAGAAAAAAGGCGGCCGAGCTGGAGGGCTCCCTGCCTCACGCCAATAGCAGTAGAAAGCCCACGGCTGCAAGGATAAGGCCTGAAGCAGCTTCCTGAAAACCACGTTGCTGACGCCGTGACGCGGAACCGGAGGAGACCACGAAGAAGAAAGGTGGCCTCGCCGACGGGCCAGAATGGCAGACACATCCATCGAAAAACCGAAAAAACAAAGATCCCACACGATGAGGCAGAGAAGAAGGTAGGAAATATCAAAATCGAAAAAACGCAAGAGGGACGATAAAAAAAAGGCAGATGGAGGAGCATCGATCAGAAAAAAACTCCAATAGAGCGGCCAGCACGGACCGTCAGCCGGTACAGCGCGGGGATGGACGGCCGGGCGAGCGGCCGCGTTGTTAAGAGGCCAGCACGGGCCATCGGCTGGGACAGCGGGGGATGGCCGTCCGGCGAGCGGCCGCGTCGCGACGACATGAACCACCAGACCGGCGGCATCTCCTACTGGTGAGGATCCATACATAGGGGGCAGAGGAAAAAGGAGGCCAGCGGCCTGGTGGAGCTCGGACGGGGGAGCCGAGGGCAGCCCATCCAGGAAGATGTTGGACAGGAACGTCCAGAACATCGCTAAGCGGTCATCTGAAGAAACAAAATGGAGAAAATCGGCAATCTAGCAGCCCAGAAGCAAGACAATTGTGAGAGTCGGTAACCGGTAAGCCTCCGGTCAAAGAGAAGAAACGACCTGAGCAAATTGCCACGAAGCAGGAAAGAAAAACATAACGTGCCAAATGAAGATTGAACAGAAGAGAGGATAAATATCACTTCTACAGTGTTCAAACTGATAAGGAGACGCTAACTTGATTAGCTTTTATATAGTGTATTGATTAGTTATTGGTACGACCACATGTTATTTTTACGAGTTTGTCCATGAGCTCTACTGGCGAGTGGTTAAGTTGTAGACGGCCGATGTGTAGCCACATGGGTCATGAGGCACGTGATCTTCTGGTCATGGACCTCGTTGTAGTCGACCGGTCATTGTTTATCTAGATACCATTTTTCACAACAAATACATTTCATAGTATTTTCAAATAACCTTTTCCATTGAAGGATTTGTATATGCCCATAGAGGGCTCTAGATCTCTGCATCACATGTTTAAAAATTACCTATTGCCCTCTCATCATTATCCATGGTATAAGGTAAGGCACTTCATGAGTCCCCTTTTACCTTGACGCTCATATGGCCGCCGCGTTCGTATAAGAAGTACACCAAGTAGCCGGCCTCGATGTCGTGGTTGCAGGCGAACTTCTTCCAGCCAGTGTGGAGATACATCATGCTTTCCCCATCGAACAAGGCCTCCACCGTCCACTGGCAGAAGTCGCCTGCTTCCCGCAGGGTCACCGAGGCCAGCTCCCGACCGACATGAAATTTGGCGAACGTGTCCGGGAGCTTCTTCTTGCCGAAAGGGTCATCGTTGATGAAGACGACGAACTCGAAGTACTTCTTGCAGGAGCAGTTCTCTTCCTCGGGCGACAGTAAGCATGCAACACGACCGCCCCTGCCCCTGCCACGACCGTGGCAGCCTCGGCCACGTCCAGTTGAAGAACCCGACATAGAGCGCTTATAGAGAAAGTAGGGTGGCGGTGCCTAGGGGTGTGGATGTGTGATGCTAGGGTTGTGTGGGAGAGGCGATGAGCGAACGACCCGTGTTAAACGCCGGAGGTAGCATTAACGCCAGCACACAGGGCAAGGCACGACGAGACGTCTCGATCCGCGTTTGCGGAAACTGCATCGTCATTGTGCGGAAATTAAATTGCGTTGGCCAGAGGTAAGCGACAGGTGCACGACCTGCGTCGCTGACGAATCGGGCCCACCACTCGGGACATGGGTTTTCGTTCTATCCGGCGTCCTCGTAGCGTTTCCTGTGTAACGGGATGGGCTCAGGGCGCCGACACCGTATTAGGCTGGACCGAAAAGGGTTTTGGGACGCGCGGCTAGGGAAGGTCAAACGTCTGGCGCGTCCCAAATTCCTTTGGGGGACGGTTTGGCCGTGAGTGGAGATCCACTTATTCCGGTGGAAGGATTGCCAAGATCTCATCGGAACTTTCAAAATCTTGCGATTTCAAAATTCAAATCTAGAAACACAACGATGCTATATGGAATGATGAATGCTGACGTAATAAATTCCCTTGGCTTGAGTCTTTGCTTAAAACAAAGATGTGAGTATCAGACATGCTTGTGCCGAGAACACTGAGTATTTTTCACATCTTCGTTTTGCCACTTTCTACGATTGCATACAACCAGTGTACATCTCTTGACAGCATGCTTCAGGAGCTTTCCATGGGGTAAAGACAACTTCAATAGTAAAAAGGTTTTTACATCAACAACTGAATCCCCTAATACTGCAACGCCTTTCAAATGGATAGGGAAATCCTGCTGTCAATCCATACAATATTTCTTTTTCTGGTTACTTTCTTCTTGACAGGCTAAATACCAAGGACCTCATGCAAGAAAACAATTCTATGTAGAAGGCAATTCATGTGTCCTGCGTGATGACGAACCCAATGAGCACCCGATGCACTTATTCTTTGCATGTGATTTTAGTCAAAGTTTATGGTGGAAGCTTGGCTACGAATAGGAGGACAAGGCGTTTTGACTCATAGGTGTAGATATACCTATTACGAAAAGTTAAATTTAAATTTATTTCAAAATGTAAAAAAAATTGAATAAAATTCCTCATCGTGCATCTGAACATCCTATGTTACATGATGAAAGTTTTACGGGAAAAATATATTTTATGTGGCCTATGTAAAAAAGACAAATAAATGTCTTCTAAAAAACTTTTTTGGAGCATCAAAAATTGTCTATTTTGCACATGCCATAGAAAATAAAAAAAATTCGCGACACTTTGTGTGCAGGCATAGAATATGTGGAAGTACACCCCGAATTTGTTTTTGAAATTGTTAGACATTTTAAATTATGTTTTTCAGTAATAGGTGCATCTCCACCTATGAGCCAAAATGGATTTCCCACGAATCGGATACAAATATGGATATAATAGATATGTTGATTGATCGGAAGCAAAGATAGAAAATACGTACATTGCCTTAAAGAGAATCTGATAATTGGTTACTGGAGCATTTGGACTCACATGAATAAAATTATTTTCGACAATGAACAGATCAACATGAGAAAATATTTTGGCATGTTGAGAGAATATTGGCACATGGCCGAATCTAGTTTGAAAGAAGGAATGCAACAATGGATTGATAGTTTATAATTTGCTTGCACTTTTTTTTATTTCTTGATTGTATGTTTTCCATGTAAATACTTAATTATTATTAATAAAAAATGAAGCAGTAGAAGTCTTCCCTACTGTAAATGCTTAAAAAGAGAAAAAAACAAATGCATGGGATTATGATAGATAAGATGAGGGGGAAAATAAAATAATACCACATAGATGGGTTTCTCTATTATTTAGATATATGTACGACAGCTGAGAATAAAGTGGCCGCTCGAGTCAACACAAACACGTCACACCTCTAATTCCGGGAAAAAGTCGACAACAAAGAATTATTATTGCCCCTGCTGCTGGAAATGGTGGTTTGGATCATAGGTCTGACACATCTATTAGAAAAAATATATTTTAAATCTAATTCAAAATGTAAAAAATTCTAAAAAATTAGGTGTACATTCGGACATTCTATGTTCGCTCATAAATTTTGGCGGATAAAAGACATTTTGTGTGTTCTATGTAAAAAAGACAACAAATGTTTCATGAAAATCTATTTTGTAGCACTTTCTATGTTATTTCTTCACGGAATTTTATGTGCGAACATACACTTTCTAGATAATTTATTCAGAATTTTTAAACATTTTAAAATATGATTTTTAGGCAATAGGTGCATGAGCGAAAGTGAATATCAGTTTGCAGCTCTGTTATTTTATTTCTACGGAGTAGTATACTACTCTGGGTTCTTTTTTACGGAAGAATGGCATCGTCAGGGCCGACGGCCGGTCCCCGCAAAAAAAAAAAAAAAAGGGCCGACGGCCGGTCGGAGACCGCCGCGCCTCCGTGGCATGGCCGCCCCGTTGGTAGCCCTCGGCCTCGAACAACGGCACCGTCGCCGGGGAGCGGTCGCCTCTCTTGTCCGGCCGTCATTACTCGATCTGTTCTAGAGTCTCCAGGATCCGGATCCAGGGCAAGGAGGAGAAGTAGCTGGGCATTGAAGATCTGGTAGGCGCTCATCAATGCCCGGTGTCCCAACGCCCTGCTGGCGCGGCCTCATCAATGCACTATAGAGTATACAAAGCAGGTAAACTATCTCCGCCCTTGTACAAATTTATATCTCTTACCGCAGTGGTTGGTCAGATTAGATTCTGAATTTGTGTTTCAGTTCAGCAGTCAAAGTTTGCAAAACCTTCCGTCAGATTATGATCAGCCCAAGGAAAAGAAAACTACAGACAGACACGGCAAGGAATGTGAAGATATGAAAGACAGTATGTACTCTTGCTTCTTATATCTACCACTCAACCTTGATGAGACTGCCAATCTGCGCCACCAATATTTTTGCCATATGCAGTTGGTGTAGTCAATCAGTACTAATATTCAGGAAACAGAGTTCACCTTTGCTTGTCTTAGAACTAATTTTCCAGAGCAGTTGCTTGACTTACAACTTACACAGGTAGTTTGCCACCAAATGGAATCTTGTGATGCTCAAATTAAATACTCTTCGTTGGGTTATGCTTGTCCAAAATCCTATATAACATTCTTCCTGGGTTATTGTCTATGCACTCATACATCTGTCATTGGTCCAGATTTTTCCTTTATTGCTTCAGAGGATTTGTATCTCGGTACATTATTGCTGTTTGGTTCCTGGAACTTTCCATGTCCTACAGTCATTGTTATTTCAACCAAGCCTGGCATTTTATTATGAGACTTGTGTTGATTAATGATTACAAAGTGTGCTTACATGAATTTTGGCGCAATTCTTTATCCCTGCTGTTAAAGCAATTCGTCTATTTGGATACACTGTTTCAGTCAAAATAGACTACTTCTGTAGGTACATATACTGAACAACAGTAATTTTACAACAATATTCTTTTTTGCATCTTTAGGAGATGCTTAGTATCCAGGCCTAAACTTTCGGCTGCAATGTTACTTGGCCAAATGAGATTCAAACATAGGCATGACCATATTGACGGCTCCCGTTGCCACCCCGAGGCGACCGGGGCGTCCCCCCTCCCCAGCCAGCTCCCGCCGCCTCCCCCTCCTCCCCTGCCGCCGCCGGCGTGAACCGTAGGGCAAAGCCTGCGCGGTGCCGGCGGAGCTCCTCCTCTCCGCGTGCTCGGAGGCCCGACGGAGCGGCTCCTTCCTCGCAGTGGTGAAGCGCGGCGGCGCCGGCTCCGACCGAGGTCGCGGGCGGCGGAGCGAGTGGGCACAGTAGCGCCTCATCGCCCCTCGTCGCGTCCTCCTCCCGCGCGTCAGGCGGTCCCGTCGGGGCGGGTCACGGCTTCATGGTGGGAGGGGGGCGCTGCGGCGTCAGTTTTGGCCGGCCTTGTGCTGGCTCTGCCCGGCGGCAGCGTGGTTGCTGGCGGCGACGGTGTCCGCACAGTGCTGCTCTGGCCGCCGTCGGCCATGGGCTTGAGCCTTGGGGTTCCGGCCAGATCTGGGTTTGTGGGTCCAGATCTGAGCCTGGCAGGGCCGGGCTGGTTTTCCCTTCTGCCGTGACGGGCAATGAGGCCCTCGGATGCGGGGGTGGCCACATTCGCGGATCTGACATCCTCGTAGCCCGTCTATGTTGGTGTCCTTATGGTTCTTGCGGGGGGCTCCCGACACTCGGACGCTGCATTGGGCGACGTCCTGGCCGGCTTTTTCTGCGGCGCGTGCTCGTCGGGGTAGGCAGCATGTTCTTTATTGCAACTGCTCTTACGGCTGTGGTCTCTCCCTCCGATCTACTTGGGTCGCGCTGCCACAGGTGTTGGCGTGCTGGGGATGGTGCGTCCGTTGTGGTGCCGCCGATCCAACGTCGAGCGACGTCTGGTTCCAGGTCTGGTCGGGCTTGGCCTACCAGCTTTTGCGTGCCTTCCTGTGGGTGAATATAGTTGGGGCTAGGTTTTCGTGTGGCTTGGGTTGGAGGTGCGGTAGAGAATTCTGATATGTCCGCTCTGCGTCCTCGCGACGACGTCCAGATTTTGACCCAGTGGGATCTTGGCGAAAGCTACGCATGGCCTTGCCATTGCCAGTGACAGTGTCACCTATTAGGTGTCGTTCCCTTGTTGAAGGCGTCCCGATGTTGATCCCCCCGTTTCGAATTGATGGATTCCGTCCCTCCGCCTCAACCTGCTAATCATGGTGGCCCTGCTTCGGGCAAGCTTCTCTTGTAGTGTCTTGTGGATCACCCTTTGATCTCTCGCTGGTGTCCCAGCCCTCTCATCACCTCGTCGGCCTGGCTGCTTATATACGACCTTGATTCGGTAGCTGACGGCTCGCCTAATGCCTTGGGGGGCTTTGCTAGGTCGGCTTCTGGCCGTAGTCTCGGCCGATGTGCCTACCCCAATTCCATTGGAAGATAATTCCATTGGAAGATGTTGTGTTTTTGGTCTGGACCTAAGCTCGGTGGTGGGTGGTTCGGGGTCTGCATGAAAGCTTGGCAGGACCTCGGTCTCTGCAGATGACGATGACGTATTCGGGCACCATCCACCTTCTTGGAGGCGTCGCCACAAGACCCCCTCTCCTTTGGATCCTCAAGTTCTGCTAGGTTGCTGGCCCGTGGTCGAGTCCCCCTTGAGTTGCTGTGTTGATGCGTAGGAGGTTTGTTGGCGTGGTCTAGGACGTGCTCGCTCCGGTGCAACAGAAGACAATGCTTCCTCAACCTGGCGCTTGGTGGCGTTCTCTGTGTTGTCTTTTGTTGTTAGTTTTTTGCGCTTCGTATGTGTGTTGTAACTGATGGTGTAACTCTGGCCGGTTGATGGCTTCGTTAATTCAAAATCGGGCTCATTTCGAGCCTTCCGTCTGAAAAAATTAATATATTAACTGCATTTTTTTCTTCTTTTTCCCAAGTACATACTCCATGTCCATCCAATATTTCGTCAAGCATCAGGTGTTGTCGCCTTGATATTTTATACAATTTGAAAATGACATGCTCTGGAATGTTAAAATATTTGGTCTGAACGTCAGGCTTGTATTATTGGTACTAGGTGTAAACGAAGGAGTTGGCCCAGAGGTGTGCTATCAAGCTGCTCTCCGTCGTGGGGAGAGTCAGGGCATCTCCAACCCTGCGATTCAAACGGACACGTGGGTTGTCCGTTTTGGGTGGCCGCGTGGACATCCGGACAGCGCCCCCCGCGTGTCCGTTTGGGCCGCACGCTGCGCCCAACGCGCCGACGCATCGCATATTTAAAGAAAAATAAAAAAGAAATTTAAAATATAAATTTAAACGAAATTTCATTAAGCATATGCCCTATTTTAGGCAAATTTGTACATAGTCCTATTTTGGGCAAATAACTAACAAAAGAAGCCCTTTATATGGGCTTTAAAATTTAAAACAAATTTAAAAACCCTAAGCTAGGGTTTGGTCGACGACGCGGTGGCCGCCTAGTCCCTGTGGGCGTTGTCGGCGTCGGCGTCGACGACGTTCCCGGTCAGCAAGGCACTATTGTGGCTCGACCGCGCCTGGCCTGCTGGCGCCTCCCCTCCTCCGCGCGGCGCCTAGCCTCCTGGCGCTGCTGCTCCTCGCGGTGGAGCCTGGCCTCCTCGCGCCGCCGCGTCTCTTCCACCTCCCGGCGGGCCTAGGCGAACAACTCCCAGGCCTCGGCGTCCTCGACCGCCTGCCGTGCCTCCTCCTCCATCGCGGAGGTGCGAAGGGCCGCTTGGAGTTGCGGCCACTTTGCTTCCTCCTCCGCCGCCGATATCATCAGAGTGGCGCGGAGGTCGGGGTCCTCTTCCGAGGACTCCGGCTTGGGCTGCAGCAGCAGCGGCGCCGGTTGCGCCAATGCCGCGCCGCCGCGGGTGGCCTCTCCGATGTGGAGGCCACCGCGGTTTCCTCCGGCCCGCAGCACCGGCGGAGGACGATGGCTGCTGCTGGCCTCCTCGTTGTTGGCTCCGGGAATGAACCGTCGCTTCGGGGCCATGGCGACGGTTGCGCTCGGGGAGTGGATAGTGGAGTGGGGAGTGGACTGGAGGGACAGATCCCTCCAGTCCACATTTAATAAGCCGCCGCGGTCACCGACCGGTGAGCCCAAGGGAGACGCTAGGCCAGCATCCGAACGCGACCGGACGCCGCGTGCCATCCGCGGCCACGCAAACCTAGCCCAGATTTGGTCCGGGTTTGCGTCGTTCCGGACGCCGCGGCCATCCGTATTTGCGGTGCGTGACCGCGTTGGGCCGCGTTTTTGTCCGGTTGGACCCATCCGGACGCGCGGGCGCGGGATGGGTCGCCGCGTTGGAGATGCCCGCAGCTCCTCGCAAGTTCTCGGTGTTCACACTCCCCTCTTCCCTGGGTTATTGCTTCAGAGGCAGAGGCACATAGTACATGTTTTTTTTTTCTATTTGTAGAATTTGTTTCTCGGTACATTATTGTTGTTTGGTTCCTGGAACTTTGCATGTCCTGCAGTCATTTGTTATTTCAACCAAGGATCGTATTTTATCATGAGATGGTTCTTGATTAATTATTACAAAGTATGCTTACATGAATTTCTGCTCAATTCTTTATCCGTGCCAGTAAAGAAATTCGTCTATTTGGATTCGCTGTTTCAGTCAAAATAGACTACTTCTGTAGGTACATACTGAACAACAGAAATTTTACAATAATATTCTTATTGCAGCGTCTTAGTTCAGTATCTTTAGGAGATGCTTAGTATCCAGGTCTAAACTTTCGGTTGCAATGTTACTTTGGCCAAATGAGATCCAAACATAGACATGATCATACTGACTGCATGTTTTTCTTCTTCTTTCCCAAGTACATATTCCATGTCCATCCAATATTTCGTCAAGCATCAGGTGTTGTCGCCTTGATATTTTATACAATTTCAAAATGTGTTGTCGCCTTGATATTTTATACAATTTCAAAATGTGTTGTCGCCTTGATATTTTATACAATTTCCAAATGACATGCTCTGGAATGTTAAAATAACGTCAGGCTTGTATTATTGGTCCTAGGTGGAAACGAGGGAGTTGGCCCAGAAGGTGTGCTATCAAGCTGCTCTCCGTCGTGGGGAGTCAGCTCCTCGCAAGTTCTCGGTGTTCACACTCCCCTCTTCCCTGGGTTATGCTTGTCCAAAATCCTTATATAACATTCTTCCTGGGTTATTGCCTTATTGACTATGCAATCGTACATCTGGCATTGGTCCAGATTTTTTCCTTTATTGCTTCAGAGGCAGAGGCACATAGTACATGTTTTTTTTCTATTTGTAGAATTTGTTTCTCGGTACATTATTGTTGTTTGGTTCCTGGAACTTTCCATATCCTGCAGTCATTTGTTATTTCAACAAAGGATCGTATTTTATCATGAGATGTTTCTTGATTAATTATTACAAAGTATGGCTTACATGAATTTCTGCTCAATTCATTATCCGTGCCGTTAAAGAAATTCGTCTATTTGGATACACTGTTTCAGTCAAAATAGACTACTTCTGTAGGTACATACTGAACAACAGAAATTTTACAATAATATTCTTTTTGCATCTTTAGGAGATGCTTAGTATTCAGGTCTAAACTTTCGGTTGCAATGCATGTTACTTGGCCAAATGAGATCCAAACATAGGCATGACCATATTGACTGCATTTTTTTCGTAAGCAAATTTGGTGCACATGAGCACCAGTGCTCTCAGTTTTAAAAATATTTAAAAACTGTATTTCTACGTTTCAAAAAATCATCACATTTATTCCATGAATACATACACATGTTCTGAATATTCATGCAAAGTTTTGGTAGAAATTACATTGTATTTTGTGCTACAGGAAAAAAAACAAATTTGTGACTACGTATAGAGGTATATATTTGTCAGAAATTTATCTTTTTTGTATAGCTTAAAATATAACATATTTTTCTCCAAATTTTTTACCGTACCTTCAGAATGTTTATATGTATGTGGGTATTTAATTTCATATTTTTTAAAATCCAAAAAGTATGATTTTTAGAAATCAGCTGGTGCTCATGTGTCAAATACACTTTTCGATTTTTTTTCCTTCTTCTTTCGCAAGTACATACTCCATGCCCATCCAATATTTCGTCAAGCATCAGGTGTTATCGCCTTGATATTTATACTCCTCCATTCCGTGAGACCAAATATTTTAGCATTTCAGAGCGTGGCATGTTGAGAATTGTACTCAACGTCAGGCTTGTATTATTGGTCTCCTCGCACGGTTCTGGGTGTTCACACTCCCCTCCTCCTTGAGCTGGGTGGCAATCAATACTACCAGCTGTATAGTTCATGACTGGTCGCTTCTTATCTTAATTATGGGTGGCAATCAATCAAGACTACCAGCTGTACCTTCCCCACACTCCTGGGTGGCAATCAATTATGATCGATAAGTATACCTGCTGCTAGTAGTATACCTCTGTCCTCACTCCCTGCTGCTCCACCTTACGGGCCTCGCCGGCTGCTTCTCAGATCTGCTGCCAACGCCACCTCCCATCTCTACCAAATCGCAGCGTTCCTTCTATCCCTCTTCGTACCCCGCTTTGTCCCTGCTACTCGATGGTGCCACCGGTGTGATGGTCTCACAAGGGTAATGGTAATGGCTGCAGAGGTGCAGCATGGTTGAGCGGCAAAAGACCGGAAGGAGAAGGACACCTAAGCTCTTCTCTTTTGGGTTTGCTTGCATCTAGCAGGTAGCTAATCTTGCCCCGATTTGTTTGTACTGTTTGTCATGCTTAATAGTAACTAGTTCCTCATGTTCTGCCATTTTAGCATTCCGATGTGCTGCCATTAATCCTTAGCTGCACCAAGTGGTGGGGAATGATAACGATATGTGTTTGCTTATCTTATTTGTTCCAGGAAAACGCAGGGGAAATGGCGATGGTCCTGGATGCTTTTGCATCCTACGTGCAAAACATGCTGACAGAGATGGTGACTGAAGAGGTGCACATGCTGCTTGGAGTCGGAGACGAGATCGAAAAGATGGACGTCAAGCTTCGGGACCTCAAGAACTTCCTCGCCGATGCTGATAGGAGGAACATCACTGACAAGACCATGCAAGAGTGGGTGGCAGGGCTCAAACGTGCCATGTACGAAGCTGCTGACATCCTTGACCTATGCCGACTCAAGGCCATGGAGCAAGGTCAATCCACCGTAGATGTTGGGTGCTTCAACCCCTTGCTCTTTTGCATGCGGAATCCAGCCCATGCCCACAACATCGGCACCCGCATCAAGGAGCTCAATAAGAAGCTCAGCACCATCAAGGAGCGAGGCGATGCTTTCAACTTTATCAATCTTGGTTCCTATGATGACCGTAACAGCAGGGTACATGCCTCTCACGCTGCTATTCGCAGCCGTGAGACGTCGGGGGAGTATGATCGGTCAGGTATAGTCGGAAAGAAGATCGAAGAAGACTCAAGAGCAATCATTGATATCATGCTGACTGAAAAAGAGGGCAACGCCAACATCATGGTGGTAGCCATTGTTGGGGTCGGCGGAATCGGAAAGACTACTCTTGCCAAGAAAGTATTCAATGATGAAATCATTAATGCCGAGTTCGACAAGACAATATGGTTGAGCATCAACCAGAACTTTGACAAGGTTGAGCTGATCAAGACAATGATCACGCTCGCCGGAGGAGAATGCGGTGGTGGAGCGGTGTTGGCTGTGCTTCAGCCAATCCTTACTACTGCCGTGACAGGGAAGAAGCTATTTATAGTTATGGATGATGCGTGGAGCCCTAGAGCGTGGGACGACATGCTTGGAAGTCACTTGGCTAATGTTGTTGCTCGAGGTAGCCGAATCCTCGTCACTACTAGAGATGAAAGAATTGCCCGAGGAATGAAAGCTATGTTTCCCTACCACCACATTGACAAACTAGAGGAGGAGGATGGCTGGTCATTGCTCAAGAAACAGGTACTTCACAAAACTCAGTATCTTTGGAAACGGCTAGGGCTTAGCTTAATTTGGAGTAAATATATACTATTAGTGCATTTTTTACGTCTTTTCTTTATAAATACAAGACGGATCCATACCACACATGGACACTATAGGCATGCCACAACACGTGCACACAACCTCTATACACAGTAAGTAAACAAGGCATGATATTATGAACATAGAAATCAAATTAGGGTTTGATCAAGTGGAAAACTAGGCTCTTACCCAATTAAATTCTATCCTTTTACAGGCTAGATTTTTTTCGAAATGAAAAAAAAATCTAGATTGTATGTTGGTAGTAAAGTAAATCATAAATTTGGGCTAGACTTTCCAAAGGTTTATTCTTTTCTTTCAGATGTTTTAAATATATCTAATCGCCATCTAAAATGGAAATTCAGATTTAAAAATTAACCAGTGATATGGTATAAATGCAAGAAACTAGCAAGGTGAGTGCTGTTTTGTCTCTTGGATGCATATGCTCCCTTTATTTTAAAATGCATGTTTGATACTTTTTAAAATATTAAAAATTGCAAACGAAAAATTCACATGTACATCTTCACGTGCTACATCCGCACGAATCTTTTAATGAAAAAGTTGACTTGTCGTTCGAGCTATTTAAAAAGGCAAAATTTTATGGAAAAATAAGTCTTTGTGAGACATATTTTGTCTTTTATCATCGATTATTAAAAATATCATTTCTGTGTAACTGTACAAACGCACATAGATTATCTAGATGTACATACGAAACTTTTTGTAAATTCTTTTTAATAATTAAAAATATGTTTTTTGGGTGAAGGGACCATATGCAGGCAGGGGCAAAATTAAATTTTCGGTATTGTTCTTCTATCATGCTCGCAGATACACTCTAATTGACGCTACTATAATTGCAAATCTCACCAGTGGGGACCGTATGTAATGGATGAGTTGGCAGAACACATGGGTAAAACGATTGAAAAAGGAAGAGAGATTGCCGGAATATGATGGATGTTGTATTGAGTCTCTGGGACGAGTATATATATGAGTACAAATTTGGAGGCCAAGAAGGCTATCCTAGAGATAAGGTAGGAGATGATTACAAATCATATACTACCAAATATACATGTACCGAATATATCTCTAACACTCCCCCGCAGTCGTAGCGGTAGTGACGTGAACAATGGAAGCGTCGCGGATGGTCGTCGCGGATGGTCGAACTAGAGAGAAACCAAAGGTAGGAACCAACGGGATGACACTCCCCCGCAGTCGTAGCGGGAGCGTCGTGGACGATGTCTCGTCGCGAATGCTTGGACTGTAGAGGAAGCCGAGGTGCTCGTGTAAGGTTGTGGTGGCCGTGCGAGGAGATGCCGTGGTCGATCTCGTGCTCGGGGATGCGGGTGTCGTTGTTGCCGCAGAGAAAGCCGTAGGCGCGAGGAAGCGCCATGGAGTCGTGGGCGCTTGGATGCGCTGGTGATGAAGACGGGGACGTGATCGAAGCAATCGTCGAGGACGGTGTTGATGCCGAAGACGACGTTGTCGATGCCGATGAAGACGAGGGGCCGATCCGAGCTTGCCAGGCCGGGGGCGCGTCGGGGACGAAGGCACGCACCGGTGTTGCCAGTACCGTGCGTTCGAGGGAAGGGAGCATCATGAAGTGTGCGCCATGTCTAGGAGAGACTAGCAGAGGAGGCCTCCAGGACGGTTGCGAGGCGCAGAGCGGCGAAGAGAGAGATGTCGGTGCTGTCCGCGGTTGTCGGAGTAGAATAGATTGTGGTAGTCGGGGACGAGGCGATGACGCTGGCGACGAAGTCGTGACAGACGAAGATGTAGATGGCGGTGAAACCAACGGCGACCAGGAGTGGTCATGTCGGACGCCTAGAGAGGCGCAGATGTAGTCTGCGGGGTTGTGTCGTCGGTGGAGTGGAGACGTTGCCGAGGAGGAGGCGTTGATGACGTAGGAGAGCGGCGGCGGTACAAGAAGTTGGCGAAGAAGAACCGGACGACGTGAAGAAGACCATGCGTGGACGGTGGCGACACGCGCCTAGAGAGGCGCCGCGATGGTGGCCTGGGACGTCGGTGCGCGGGGACGACGAAGTAGACTGCGTGCGGCGACCTCACGGCCCAAGGGGCCGGCGTAGCTGCAGGGCGCGAGTCGATGCAGCGGCGGGAGGCTACCATGCCTCGGAAGGCGCGTCGGAGGCCGGTAGCGCGTGGACCAAAGGCGGCGGCGCTGCAGCCCGAAGGGGCGACGCAGCGGCAACCCGTAGCTCGGTCGGTGGTAGGCGCGTGCTCAGGGACGTGGTTGGCGGAGACGTGCGTGCTATCGGTTGATCAGACCGACGGCGACACTGTACGCGCCATGGCGTGTACGACGCACAGATCAAGGCGATGTCGACGTTGTCGATGATGTCTCGGGCGATGGCGGCGAAGACGAACCGGCGATGGAGGCCGCGCGGACAAGAACAACCTGCTACGCCGCACGTAGGGGTGCCCCGTGTGCGGCGTGTGCGGCTGTGCCGTGCGATTGATAAAGATGGCTGGTGCACGTCGATGTCGTTGTCAGAGTAGAGGCGCGTGATGACGACGACGGTGGGCGACTCAATCCGAAAACACCGTCGAGCGATCGGCAGACAAAAAAGAAAACCGATCTACAAATCAGAAAAAGGAACGCGAGGGCAGCCGACGGGTTGCACGGTCCCAGAGTAGATCAAGGAGATCGACCTCTCCGGGGGCGGCGTGGCGCGGAAGCTTGTGTGGCGGCTGGGTTAAAGAGCGTGCCGCTCTGATACCATGTAGAACGATAGAGAGGGAGAGAGATTGCGGAATATGATGGATGTTGTATTGAGCCTCTCGGACGAGTATATATATGAGTACAAACTTGGATAAGGCAAAGATAAGGCAGGAGATGATTACAAATCATATACTACCAAATATACATGTACCGAATATATCTTTAACAACATGGATGAGAAGCTCACGTGGACATGGGGCCCAGCAGCCTCTTTTTTTTTTCTCCCTTGTCTTCCTCCTCATGTTCTCTCTATGATTCCTCACCGCCGGCGAGCATCTCCTCTGCCGGCTAACCTCCCTTGCATCACCACGTGCGGGATTGAAGAAGGACCAAGGCCCTAGTCCAGGTCCCATCAACGCTGCCAGACCATCTCCACGGCCTCACCCGCTGCGCGTACCTCCGGGTCGACTTTGGGGACACGCCAAAGCTCGGTGACGGCGGCACCGGTGGCGGACACATCCTGCACGTCTGCTGCATCCCGCAGGGCAGAGCTCCGCCGGCACGTGTGCGCATGGCCGGAGCAGCACCACGCCGGCGCGTGTGTGCGTGGTCGAGGCAGAGTGTCGCACGCGCACTATCTCCATGTCCTCACCTGGTTCAGCGATTGCAGCTTCCCCCCGCGCGCCCGCGGCTGCAGAGGACTCCTCCATGACGGCACAGACATAAGCAGCCCGCAACACCACCCGACGCAAGCGCGGCGGCGGCGTTCGCTACCCAGCGACACGGCCGGCGGTGCGGAGACTACGGAGCAGCCCACAACACCACCATGTGCAAGTGCGGCGGCGGTGTTCGCTTCCCAGTGCCCAGAGGAAGAAGCAAAGCACGCTCGAATTTCTTGCCCTGCTTTTTCAAAAAAAAAAAATTGCTCCGAGGAAGACCAGTACTAGTGTTTTGCCCTCACAGATCCTGGGAGACTAATATGACTAGTACTTGTCCATCAAACATGCTTTTGGTGTTTACTTCGTAATTGTTCACAGACCGATTGAAAACTTCAAAATGAGGGGTTGTAGTCAGATGGTGTGATTTGACCGTGACCTCACCATTTCCACTGACACGACCTGCACCAGCACTAGTGTTTTTCCCTCACAGATCATGGCACATTTCTGTATTGGAAATTCTCATGTATGGCGTGCTGCAAATGCAACTTCCAAAACACTGCATTGACAAAAATAATTATGCATATTTGAAATATATTTTCCACCATGGGTTAATTATGTCAATGTATTTCAAGAAAAATATCCTTTTAACTTGTGTAACTATTACATATTTCCAAAACAACCGATAAACATGTTTTTATTGAAAAAAATTAAAATTTTCGAAAAAATACTATTTATATTTTAAAAAATGTGAATATGTAACTAGTATGTACTATATTTCGATATAGAGTAAACTAGAAATCAATACCATAATATGAATTTTCCCTTTAAAAATACCATAAATAAATGACCACATGCCGAGCTAACTTGCTATTTTAATGAGCTCGAACGAGTGGCTCGAATTCCAGCCTTATTCCCGATACCAATTCATTCAAATGACAAATAAGTTTAGGTAGTGCATTATTATCTAGTTTGTCTTTAGTTTTTTCTATAGGAGCTTATTGTAGCTAAAATTGAATTGACACCATGCTAACATAGGGAAATACAGATTGGCTCTCGGGTGCCACACACCCCTATACTTGGAAAAATAAAATAATATATTAAAAAAGTTCAAAAAAATTCAAACTTTTTTGGGAATCAAAGATGATCAGGTATTGTACTTGAAACAAAATATTTCCCTAGGAAATCACTTTTATTGTATCCTGGGTAAAAAAACAAACTCGAAACACCCCATGACCAGGTACTATTCACTTTATATTCGTCATAATTTTGTCTTTTTTGCCCTGGAGACCATGGGAATCATTTCGTTTCCAAACATTTTTTTACGAGTACAAACTTGATCATCCTTGGTTTCCAGGAAGATTCAATTTTTTTTAACTTATTTAAATTACTATAATTGTTTTGGTCTATGGGGGTGCGTTGCACCCGAGAGCCAAAAATCCGCTTCATGCTAACATACCACTATTTTTTTTCTTATGGCAAACGACTCCTTATTGATTCCTGCTTGGTTTAAACTTCCGCAGATAGCCTCTTGTGAAACAGATGGACATGAAATAGATACACTCAAGGATATTGGGTTGCAAATTGTAGCAAAATGTGATGGTTTACCTCTTGCTATCAAAGTATTGGGAGGACTCCTGTGTCAGAAAGAAAAAAAACACCATGAGTGGAAAATGGTTCTGGATGACTCTATATGGTCGGTCAATGAAATGCCTGAAGAGCTAAACCATGCAGTATACTTAAGCTATGAAGATTTGCCTTCTTGCATCAAACAATGCCTTCTATACTACTCCCTTATTCCTAAAACTGCAACGCTTGATAAACATGACATTGTCGGCATGTGGATTGCTGAAGGATTTCTTCACGGAACCTCAGACAACTTGGAAGAATTAGGAACCAAGTACTATAAGGAGCTGATAGTGAGGAACCTTATAGAGCCAAATCCAGAGTACGTTGATCAATCTGTTTGCAGCATGCATGATGTTGTTCGCTCATTTGCTCAATTTGTGTCCAGAGATGAGGCACTAGCGGCTCATAGTGGAGAAACTAATATTGGAAGTAAACTTAGTGCACACAAGTTTCTTCGGTTATCCCTAGAGAGCAAATCATCAGAGTCAGATGGGTTAGAATGGAGTTCTTTACAAACACAAACGATATTGAGAACACTAATATTAGTTGGCCATATAAATATGAAGTCTGCAGATTTGCTGGTCCATTTTCCAAGTTTAAGAACTCTACATGCAGATTCAACAGGGGTTGGTGAATTGGCTGAAGTTTTGCATGAGTTCAAGCACTTGAGGTTCTTGTCCTTGGAGAACTCTGATATAGCTTCTCTACCGGATAACCTTGGAAAGCTGAAATTCTTGCGGTTCATTAGCCTCCGCGGAAGCAAGCAATTTGTGAAACTTCCTGATAGCATTGTACATTTAAGTGAGCTAAGGTTTCTTAACATCAGTGCCACAAGTAAATGTAGCATACCTAGGGGATTTTGCGGTCTAACAAATTTGAGGACAGTACATGGATTTCCGGCAATAGAGGATGGTGATTGGTGCAGTCTGGAAGAGTTGGGCCCTCTTTATCAGCTCACTGACATTGGACTAAAGGGATTAGAGGATGTAACTGTGCCATCATCTGCAGCAAAGGCAAAGCTTGGCGAGAAGGTGCATCTTACCTACCTAAGCTTAAGCTGGCATAGTAGACTGGGAGATGATGGGAAGATTAAAGAGGACGACAGTGTCTCCGAGGAAGAGCAAGAAAAAACTGAGAAGGTGTTTGATGAGCTCTGTCCTCCGCCCAACTTAGAATATATTTCCATCTATGGTTATTTTGGCCGGCGACTCCCAACATGGATGATGTCATCATCAGTTGTGCCCCTCAAGATCTTGAGGATTCTGAATATTGAAGACTTGGCTTGCTGCACACTACTTCCTGATGGCCTGTGCCATCTCCCGTATTTGGAGTTCATTCAGATCTACCGTGCTCCATCCATTAAGCGTGTTGGACCTGAATTCCTGCATTCCAACCATCACCAAAGTCTGCCCCCTTCCCATGTGGCAGTTGCTTTTCCTAAAGTGCATGAGATGAATTTAATAGGGATGGTGGAATGGGAGGAGTGGGAGTGGGTGGAGGCAGTGCAAGCTTTTCCTGTCTTGCGGACACTTGTGGTAAATCACTGCAAATTGACGAGTCTTCCTGCTGGCCTATCCTCCCAGGCAAGGGCTTTAAATAAATTAGATATAGGGCATGTCAAGGCTCTCACATCTGTAAAGAACTTTGCTACCCTGGTCAGGCTGGAGGTAGATACACTTCCTGATCTGGAGAGGATCACTAATCTTGCCAGATTGCAAATACTAATCATCGAAGGCTGCCCAAAGCTGAAGGTGCTAGAGGGTGTTCCTGCACTACAGAGCCTCTCGCTCGACGATGAAGACATGGAGACACTCCCAGAATACATGGGAGGTATAAGTCCAAGTTGTTTGGAGCTATACTGCGGCCTAGCGTTGCTCTCGTCCATAGCCGCGGGACCATCTGGCCCTGAATGGGACAAATTCAGCCGCATTAAGCATGTGAAGGCATATGCACGTGAAGGAGATATGGTAAAGAAATGGTATGTCTTGTACACAGACAACCCCTACAAATTGGAGACAAATTTCAGCCGCTCTTTCATGTCTACAGGTAAATTTGTTGCTCATCTTTATTTATCCATTTGCTCTGTTTATTTCATTTATTCTATCTGTGTTCTACCTTTTCATTTGATTTTGCATATACTTCCCTACTTTCCTAGATTCTCATTCGGCCATTCCCCTTGAATGAGCTGTAAGTCCTATCCAACTGTTGACTACGTATTTTACATGGAGTCAGTTTGTCCCGTAAAGGAATTACCAGTCCTTCCTCTGGTTGCATCGTGCCCCCTTTCACCTGTGGCTGCACGCTCTCGTCCCCCTTCCAGCCGCACTGCCAGGACCAGGCAATGCTCATGCATACACGGTAGTCGACCACAACACGTACGTGACAAAGACCGCTCCTCGTCGACGACTCCGCAGAAAACTAGAGCTCCAGCGATCTCGAGGGGGCCAAGCTCTTTACCTGCATGCTGGCGGCTGCCGCGAGTTCTCACTCCCCTCCCGCCTCCGCCACCACCAGCAGCAGCTCCGCCCCGCCGCTCGCGCAGGCTAGCTAGGGTTTGCCCGCCCGCCGAACGGCCGAAGCGTAAGCTTGGAAGGCAAGGGAGAGAGGGCGGTGGGCAGCAGAAGAGGGTAGCTTGGAAGGTGAGAAGAGGGTAGCAGAAGAGGGTAGCTTGGAAGGTGATGCGTGCGTGTGGGCGAGGCGGCGGGAGGCGGTGCTCTGCGTGACGGGTGGGGACAGGGTGGGGTGGGGCGTGCCTGCTTCAGGTATCCGCCCGTTGAAGCGTGGACCGTGTGGGGATGCAGCATGCGTACAGGCGACCAACAAGATCAGAACAGGGGAATTAGTTTTTTCTAGTATATTTTTTTCATGGCCGTTGTTGACAAATGTTACATTACTTTCTTATTTGGCTGCACATCCTCATGTTGCTAATTATCTCTTGTTCTCACTGGTTCGCCAAGTTACACGGAGACTAAAAAATGAAGAGTGATGATATCTGTGACAATTAAAGCTTAGATGTGATTTCTGGATCTCACTATTTTAACCCGGGCAGAGTTGAGCTCTTGTCTTGCTAGTTATGGCCGGGTTGTGTAACCACTTTTACATCTTCTACTCATACAGGAACCTTGTCTTGTTTTGAGGACGCGCAAAGATTTGAGTCTGTCTTCAAAATGACAAGAAAAACATTTGACTACATCTGCAGCTTGGTGAAAGTGCCGTCATTGGAAGATATGGACAGCTACACATTTGTTGACCGGAGGGTACTGTGTTTACAAGATCGAGTGGCAGTTGCTCTGATAAGGTTGTGCTCCACTGAGTCATCAGAGACCTTAGGATCCTCTGTTGGTGTGAGCGAGTCAACCATCAAATTGGTAACTGAGAAGTTCGTTGATGCTGTGTGCGAGGAGCGAGCAGCGCACCACTCGTATTGGCCAGACTCCAGTAAAATGGATAAGACAAAATCCACGTTTGGCAAGATCCACAATCTGCATAACTGCTGCGGTGTTATATGTACAACTCACATCCCATTTGGACCAAACTGCGACCATGGGGAGAATGGCTGCATTCTGATGCAAGCCATGATTGATCCAAAGATGAGGATCATGAACCTTTCGTTCAATTCGTGGGATAGCAATACCCAGTTAAGCATTTTGCAGAAATCAAGACTCTTCAAGGAGTGCCAGAAGGGTGGTTGGCTGAATGGTAGCAAGCTGAAGGTAGCATCAGATGGATCAGAGGTTGGGGAATACATAATTGGTGATGCAGGATACCCTCTTCTCCCCTGGCTACTCACACCATACCAGGAAGAAAACCTCTCAGACCCCAAGGTGGAGTTCAACAGGAGACACTCTGCAGCCACAGCCTGCGCGCGGAAGGCGCTGGCGATGTTCCAAGAAAAATGGAAGTGCCTGCAGGAAGATGTGTGGTGGCCGGAAAATCTGCAAACTAGATATAAGATGATCTATGCGTGCTGCAGGTTGCATAACATAGTCATAGATATGGAGGATGATGCAGGGATGCCGAGCGCTAAGGCTAAGGATTGGAATTACCATCAGCGAGTGCGCCAGGTAGCAAATGAGGACGCTGTCAGGGCGAGGGATATGCTGTCGGAGTACTTCTTGGCCAGCAGGTCATCAAAATCAGGAGGTGAATTAACACAACTTTGCCTACATTTTAGTTTGTTCGTTTGGTTGCTCTGCACACTATTTTCTCATATTTATTTCCTCCTGTTGATTCCATCATCCATCTGTTTAGTCAGCCCAGTGGATGCAGAGGAGGGCCATGAAGTAGCTGCATCGGGCGCAGGGGATGAAGACAAGGAACAAGAAGCAGAGACAGGAACAGCAGACGAAGCAGTTTGATTGTTGGCTGTTTGATTGTTGGAGCTCAGTATGTGCGGTTGGATGTTGTGTTGTTGTTTCTGTGTACCCTGTCCGTGTTTGCTGTAGTATAGGGGGTAGGTTTTTTGCCCCGTAGCTTGGCTTTCGATGCCGAGGCCAAGCAGCGGGTTTTCCTACCGCGTTGTAACCTGGGACCTTTAGCTGTTCCTTTTGTGTTCATTAACCTCTCTTTTTGGTCTTTTGTTTGTAATTTGAACCTTGTATTTCCGTTATGAAAATTAATGGAAACAGGAACAGTCCCAGTTGGAAAAAAAAATGGAACAGCAGACGAAGTAGACAATGATATCCAGGAGATCATTGTGTAAAGACACGTTTTGCTGCCACATCTCTGAGCTTCATTCTAGGTACTACTGCTAGCGCTGTGCTTCAAGTCTTATTATTCTCTCCATCCAGCTATATCGGTATATCACAGTTCTCTTCTTCTTGGTTTGTATGTTAATGAGAATCTTTAACTTGATAACTCCTTGGTTTAAGTGACGGTTATGTATTTCTTCTGTCTAAGGGTTCATTTAAAATAGCATGTGTGATTTGGACAATAAAGTTAGCAGTCATAGCATGCATGAAACTGCAAAATCATGACATGTTAAACCCTGGTTCATGGTCGTATATCTGATACAATTAAAACCTTGGTTTGATCAGGTGAAAGGGAAGCCTACATCCTACTGGTTGGAGGTTTTGAATTAATGAATCCAGAGCAGCACACCCAATGGAGCCAGAGACTAATTTGATGCTGCAAGTTCAAGTTCAAATTTTATTAATTTTGGTCATCTATTTGGCGGAGACAAGTGCCATGTAATCTGTACTTTATTTATGACTTTTTATGTGGTGAAAAAATGACAATGTAGCGTAGATGCGGGAAGACTATTTGATATTTCCATTCATCAGTTGATACAAACTGAAGAGTTTGCAAACATAATAGCAGGGAATCATGTGTGTGTATGACAGGTGTATGTTTGGGCCAGCAACCTCGTTAAATGCAAAATAGCAAGGTGGATTCACTTGTCTACAATGGTAGCTCAAACTTCTTGAGTCAATTCTTCCTAAGATCAGCAGTAGTTGGCTTGTTGGTTGGTTGGTTGGGGACAGGAGGAGAATGTAGACTTCTTGCTTGCTTTGACTTCAATAGGGTTCACTTGAGACTTGAGAGAAGCAATTGTTGTGAATGCCTGGTGACTGTTTGCGTAATTTAGTATACAAAAGAATTTGCAGGCATCTTACATTATTGAATCATAGAAGTTATTAGTTTCAAGTGCATTCCAGATAGTAAGTCAGCAAAGCGTGGCTATTTACAGAACAACAGAGATGACTGTCTAAACTGGTACAGATGAACTGATGTTATACCTGGAGATTCAGAGAAGAGTATGCGCCGGGAGGGCCGGCGAGGATGTTGACGCGGGTGATGAGGCCGACGGCGTGGTCGTGGTACCATAGGTTGACCCGGAGGCTGCTGGTTCAGGTACTCTGTCGTACGCTGGCAACGAGAGGCTCTGGCCGTTGGCCGCCGCCGTCTGCGTGCCTGGAAGATTCGTCAGTCTCAGTCTGTGTAATCTTGTTGTCATCATGTACTACTACTTTATGTTCTGTACCATGGCCTGTTTGCGGATTGCGATAAATTACTGGAGAATCGCGAAATATAAATTGATACTCTGTTACACATTTAATGGTGATTCGTGCTCTGTTTTCCGGTCGAAGGAGTAGTTTCTTTTGACAGGCTTGTTCAAGAAGTTGCAAGCCGATTCGAGTTGGGTTCAGAGCCGTCGTGAAGTCCATCTTTGACACGCTAACCGATCGAGCCTCCCTAATAGTATAAGCCGCGAACCAGCCGAGAGCTGTATACCTTTTGTACTAGTATATGAGGCTTGCTGCAGTGTGATCTATGCCTGCTGCTTGTTGCATAACATAGTCATAGATATGGAGGATGATGCAGGAATGCCAAGTATTGGGAAGAGGAATTACGGTCAGGAAGTGCGCCAGTTAGCAGATGAGGATGCTGTCAGGGCGAGGGATATGCTGTCGCAATACTTCTGGACCAGCATGCCATCCGCACCGGGAGGTGACTTAACACAAGTGATCTTAAATCTTAGTATGGTCGCTCGGTTGCTCTGTTCACTAATTTGTCATATCTATTTCCTCTTGTTATTTCCATCCTTTGTCTGTTTAGTCGGCTCAGGGGATGTAGAGGAGGACCCTGAAGTAGCTGCATCGGGCTCAGGAGATGAAGACAAGGAACAACAAGTGCAGACAAGAGCAACAGCAGAAGAGGGCCAAGGGATCATTATCTAAAAATACTTCTTTCTGCCACATCTTCCATCTTCGTTCAAGGTACGATGAAGTTCATATTATTCTCTCCATCCAGCAATGTCACAATTTTCTTGTGCCTGGTTTGTTCTTTCGATATGGCACTAATGTCAGTAAGAATCTTCAAGTGAATAACTCCCTTGAATTACATTTCTTCGAAAGAAAGGTAGCTGGTAAAACTATCAGCGATGTGCTATGCAGAGCATCAGTGTCTATTAACTGAACTCTTATCCCTCTCTGTTTGAGCAGTTGCTTCAATCGAAGGTTCATTTAATAGCCTGTGTGATCTGGACCGTAAATTTCGCTATATATGTTGATATGTTGGTCATATATCTGATACAACTAAAACCTTGGTTTGATCAGTAAAATGGGAAGCTTACATCCTGCTGGTTGGAGCTTCTGAATACATGAATCTGGAGCAGCCCAAGCAATGAAGCAAGAGACTACTTTGATGCTACAGCATGAATTGAAGTTCAACGTTTTTAAATTTTTTAGTAATCTATCTAATTGGCTAGAGATCTCGTTTCCCAAAGGGTCAAAGACAAGTGTGTTGTAGTCTGTTTTCTATGTATGAGCGATAAACTTTTATGTGTTGAAAAAACAACATTCTAGTGTAGATGCATGAAGACTATCTGTGATTTCTATCGAACAGTTGATGTAAACTGAAAAATATGCAAACATAATGCCAGGGAGCAGGGAATCATGTATGTTTATCACAGGTGTATGTTTGGTCAGTAATCTTACTCAATGCAGGGACTCCAGATGATAAGAAAAAAAAGTAATATTTTTTCATGCAAAAATACAAATAATAAATCAACTTTTCTGTCACCTTAGCTCATACTTCAGAGGTACTGATCGACATTTGACAGTATTTACCACTAAGAGTGAATTGACAAGGGAAAAGATAAATCAAATTACCTTGATCTTACCAGAACCAAGACTATTATCTTAGGTCAATTCTTCCTAAGTTCAGCCGTCGAACTCTAGTAGTAGTTGGCATGTTGGTTGGTTGTTTGGAGGCAGGAGGAAAACTGGAGACTTTTTGCTTTGACTTCAAATTTTCAAAATTCCCGGACAACTTTTGATAGGGTTCACAACAGGTTGCCACATCACATCATTGACACTGATTTCCTGACTTCTTCAGTTACTGCAAGTTCGAAAAAGACAGCCAAAAGAAGGTCAATCAAGTAGAGGAAATATCATCAATTCAGTCACCATTTTAGAAAAAATAGTGTCAAGTTATATCATCGACGAATGGATTTTGCACACCGAATTCATTTGGCCATAGTAAGTATGAAATATGTTCACTGATTATTTAAAGTGTTGATGATTCGAAGTTTTGAATTGCCAAAATTGCCCAACCATGAATAGATGTAGAGGAGCATATTAGGGTTTTTTCGCACAATGCTAAAATAGTGAGCCACACGCATGGCTTGCCAAAACATCGCTAAGCGAGGGTGAGTGTATAGGGTATATCGAAATCATCTTCTTCTTGTCAGCAGTATTGTATTGTAGAATCGTATCATAGTATCATGATACTATGAAATTATATTTTTATAAAAATATGTATAAATATATTAATAATATATCTGAAATAAATTTAAATTTAAATTTAATCTTTATTTTTTATTTTTAGCATATTATATGTCTTCCATAGGGTCTAATGATATATTTATCGGTAACTCGATACTACTGTGGGCAATCGATCGGGGGAAGATTAACCGACACGTACTATTTTAAGCATTATTATATTTATCACGATGGTATCTTAATCTAGCAGTATCTTAGTGGTAACCCGAGATAAGTATAGGTTACCACTAAGTCGAGTAACTGCATGCCCGACTAGTACCGTAGTACGTGTTAATCTGGCAGACACCGATTGATCGGTGGTTGATCGTGTACGAAAGAGTGACACGCATGGTCGCTGCCGCAGGGACGTTTCGTCAGCTGCTGCTGCCGACCATCAGGCGGCGACTCGCTTCCGGCCCAGCAACCTTCACCCGTAACACCACAATGGCCCAGGTTTGGTTAATTCAGTTTGGATTAAGTCTGGGAGATTGTATTGCAAATCAGACTGGTTCAGGATGGGAAAACAAAGACATTGGAAATGCTTCTATTGTGCATCCTCTGATTTGCACGAACGGTCATCGGGCGGACAACGACATGTGCGTCCAATTGTACATGACACAGTCTACCACGAACCAAGAACGCAAGGAGTAGGTCTTCCTACCTTTGAATCTCTAAATTGCACCCTATTTTTTGATACTTTTGAAATCCCAAGCCGTAATCTCCCCTTGCACTATTTTTTCGATGCAGGCTCTTGACACAGGAAGCTACACGGAGCACTACCTCTTGCGCAGTTGCGCTGTTGACACTGAACGGGGCAAGCTTGGCACTCGCATGCTACGGACCATACTTCCCACCAGGCAACTAAAACCTCTGTCGCTTTTCATAGAAGTAGGTTACCCAAATAGCTTGAGCTCAACAAGCTTTCAGAGCTAAGTGAGCTTGTCTATATGCAGGTCGATAGTTCACGTGCTAATTAAGAATATCCATATAGAACAAGCCAAGTATATCTATTTTCTTTAGCGGGTAACCCAAGTATAAACATCTATTTCTACAACCATTTTTCCTGCTTTATCACGCATGTGAGCATTTTTCTTCGTGTATAACACAACCATTGATCGAACAAGCCTTGTCTTCTTTCCTCTTGCTTGCCTTCATTTAGCTTGTGCCATATGTTATCTCTTAGACACCCTCTTTTGCATTTATCGGAAATGTCGGACGTGTCACATGATTTTGAAGTAATGCAATATAAATTACTTATTGCTATGATGACATGTTATTCTTAAGAGGTGGGCCATGAGCTCTATTGGCGGGGCGGTGAAGCAATCGCAGCCGACATATGTGTATCTCGTGGTTGTGGATCTCATTGTAGGCGACCAATCGTTGTTCAGACCACATAGTATTTAGATACTATTTGTCACAACAAATACATTGTATATTGTTTTCATATAAAAAATTTCATCGGAAGGTTTGTATACACCTAGAGAGGGTTCTACATCGCTGCATCACATGCTTCAAAATTACGTAATGCCCTCTCATCACTGTCCGTGGTAGGGTACGTAAGGCACTTCGTGAGTCCCCTTTTACATCGGGAGACTGCGAGTTGTGGAAGATATTTATCTTTGTTAAGGAGGACATGAACTGCTAGTAGAGTGCCATAATACATAGTAGGATGATGTGGCGAGAAGGTTGAAGTACAGTTGGCAAGAGCCAGCATAAATGAAGGGAGGAAGAATGTGGCACCTTGTCTTGTTAAACAGGACATAGATATGCAGATGTGTGTTAATGAGGAAGAAAGACAACAATGCTCGAAGCATGTCAACAATGGTTGGTTAACCCTTGTCAAGTCCACCTCACGGCAATCCAAATCCACGCCGTTATGTCTATCGATATATCGGTTAAGTTAGCGTTTGAGTTGGAGCAAACCATTTGTGGACTCTTATGGAAAGTATGTAAGGATGTGCACGGCAGTTGCTGTCTCGTTGTGTGGGAGAAAATGTGCACCCTTATCGAGTAGGCTCAGTCGGATGGACACAACGAAGAAATGGAACGATTTCAACATCCATGTCCCAATCATCTCTGGGAAACTATTCAACATCGCCACGGCTTCAGTTGTTGGCGGCGGTGCTACCACGCTCTTTTGGTTGGTGAAAGAAGGGGGCTCAAATCACTTATCATCTGTGTGACGGTTGTAGTGGAGAATGAATCTCTGACACGAATACTACTCCAACCTCTCCGACCAACTATCCACTAGAGCTCTGCTATCTCTCCGACCAGCTATCCACGGTGCACTTGGATGTAGACTAAGAGGATCTCTTTAGGTGCCAATAGCAGTTTTTCACACAAAAGGCGCTTTCTTCCACAACCAATGCCTCATTCTAGGTGCCACATACATAGATCTAGCTCTCCCAAGCGGACACGCCCCGACACCACGGAAGTTCTTCATGTGGCTCGTTTGTGCATCCGATGCTTGATGGTGGACTGAATTCGACCTCATGATTTGTCGTGCTAAGATGTTAAGTTTTGAAGATCTTGTCGCGACGAACCCAACGGTGAAAACAGATCCTAAATAGGATAAAGAAGTTTACGCTGCAAGATATTCTGAATTTCCGGATTTTCATTCAATGTTGGTGACATTATCTCTTATCCGTAATGAAATCATATGTGCCATGATCACTATATATGGCGTATAATCCCTTCCTTTCACTACGGCAGAACTGGGCTTTGCCGTGCAGCCGAAACGCACGGCAAAGGGCAAAATATGCTCGGCAAAGCCTTTGCCGTGCGGGCGTGCACGGCAAAGATTGCTCGGCAACGATCCGGACGGCAAAGGCGTCTTTGCCGTGCGTCGCGCGAAAATCGCACGGCAAAGGCTTTGCCGTGCGGGTTAGCTTCGCCGTGCGCTGGGCCGGCTTTGCCGTGTGGTATTCTTTGCCGTGCGGCTTCGCTGTTTGCCGTGCGGCATTCTTTGCCGTGCGCTTCACCTCCAACGTGCGCTTCGCCTCCACCCCGCACGGCAAAAGTTCTACAGCATGACAGCCACAGCAGCGCAGTGCACAGCAGGGCACCCTTTGCCGTGTGTATGTGCACGGTAAAGATGGCCTTTGCCGTGTGCATGTGTCTTTGCCGTGTGCATATGCACGGCAAAGGTGCTGAAAAAATTTCAGATTTTTTCTGTTTCTCCATTAATCCCTGCATATGCAATACACAAATACAAATATATATCTAGATACATATATAGCACAATATATAGAGCATTTGCACATCATCAACAACAAAGTTCATACATAATAGTCCAACAAAGTCCATACAATAGTCCATACAATGGTCCAACAACAAAGTTCATACATAGAATGCTCCAAATAGCACAACAAAGTTCATACAACCAACATCAACCTTCGCCATTTCCGTGGCCACTTCCTTGTCCTTCTCCACCTCCTTGTCCTCCATCTCTTTATCCTACAAGTTCATAGATGCATAAGTGGCATGGAATGGCTAAAATTGACATGTAAGGCATGAGAGAACTAGAATTGACATGGAATGGCTAAAATTGAACATAATCGCTCAAATTGACATGAAATGGCTAAAATTCAACATAATGGCTAAAAATGACATGGAATGGCTAAAATTAACATGGAATGGCTAAAATTGAACATAATGGCTAAAATTGACATGATGGAATGGCTAAAATTCACAAGTGACATGGTATGGAAGAATTAGAAGTGTAGGAGAACTCACCTAGAAACTGCTGCAGGCTCCGGATGATGCCCGTATTGTTGACAGTCATCTGAGGTGTCAGCGGGCTCTGACTTGGCGGTCGCTGGAGGAGCGCCAACATGTGCGGATCAGGCGCGGGCTGCAATATCCAAAGTTCGGTTAGACAAAAAACAAGATTGAGACGGAGATATTAAGTTAACCACTTACCCAGTTGGGGAACATAGGAGGACACGACGTGCTAGGAGCATTACTCCCCGGTGGGGAAGTCAGCACGGCCTGGTTCATGAACATCTGCTGGAACATCTGTTGTTGCTGTTGCATCTGCTGCAACATCTGTTGCTGCATCTGCATGCTGTCCCTAAGCTGCTGCTGCATCTGCATCTTCTCCTCTTGGTTCCTCCGTTCCCTTTCTTCCATCTCCGCCTACGTTGTGTTGCCGCGATGTCAGTAAGATTGCAACGGAAAACATGTAATGAAGCGTAGAGGATCGACGAAGAACTTACCCGTAACTTCTCGACAGCTAGATCCGAAGCCCGTGGGCGGGTCTCTACCCGAGGCTGCTCGCTCGTACGCCCACGACGGATCTGGCGTAGAGATGGAATGGTCCTTGGGTCAACTAACCCGTCAGCAATCCATAGGCGGCCACCCTTCTTGCCTTGTCCGCAAGCACCGCAACCTCAACGTCAAAGTCTTCGGTGGTTGGGTCGGCGTCTTCGCCGTGCTTCTCCTTGAACTTCGAGCGGTACGCGCCACACTGGGCCTCCGCTAGCTCGTTGACCCACCAGGACCCCGTTTCAGGATGCTGCTCCCTCCTGGTCTTCGTCTTTTGGAAAAGGCCAAATAAGTTTGGTGACGCGCCTGTCTTCACTTCCTGCAAAAGAGTAGTGCCAAGTTAAGGGTTAACAATAACGTGCAATGAAAGAATGAAGAAACCATTTGCTCACCTCTTCCTGCAAGGTAAGGGCCAAGTTCTTGCTGCCCTGGACATGTGATCCACCTCCCATCTCTAAACGCTTCTGCTTGCCCTCCTCGTGCTTCCGGAGGTACTCGGGGGATGTCCACCATATGACCATCGCAAGAAAGCACGCCTTGTCTTCCCCGACGTACTGAGGAGGGTTCTACATACACAAGATAGACCCATTATTAGAACATAATCTACATAAAAATGCGGAAATCAATAACACAGAAATGCTAATACCTGCAGGTACTGCCACGGTGCCATGAGCGTATCCCGACAATCAGCCTTACTCATCCAAATTTTGCGCTCGGCGTGCCAGTCGCGGACGCACTGGACACGTGCCTCGTAGTGCATGCCAGTCACCCTCACCCTGCACAACTCGTATACGATAATGTCGCACGCAGTTTCCTGGCTCTCAGCCCTCTTGAAGTATTTCTGCAACCATGCACATAGGTAAAACAAGAGGAATTAGAGCAACTATTGGTAGCCAAGAAGTGTTTGAATGCTAAGAAGCCAAAATTCACGTACCCAGAAGTGGTGGACAACCCGTTCTTGCATGTTGTCGTACTTGCCGCTAGGATCTTCCGCGTAGCTGTAGTGCTTCCAAGTCCAAGCCACATCGCGGCCACCACTAGGGAGATGGACAATCCCAGGGAAATGCTTTCTAATTAGGCCTCCAAGGATGTTCGAGTACTCACGTGTCGGCTTCCTCCTCGGGTCGCCATACTTGAACATGCTGCACAATGAAATGCCAAAATCAGTATGCATGTGATAAAAATTTCTATAATGATAAAAATTTCAATAATGGAATGCCAAAATCAGCATGTACCTCTTTCCAGCGGGCACGAGAACAACATCGCGGAAGGCCCAAGTTTTTAGTTTGGGGAATTTCGTAATCCCGCGCTTATACGGCTTCTTGTCACGTGGTTGCAGCCTCTCCTCGGCTGCAACGTACACCTCCTCCGCCGGCGGATACCAAACTAGGTTTGGGTCCAGCTCCAGCGGCAAACCCCCCAGCCCCTCATCCTCCTCGAGGTCCTCCCCACCGTCCTCCTCGTCCTCCCCACCGTCCTCCCCACCGTCCTCCTCGTCCTTCCCACCGTCCTCCCCACCGTGCTCCTCACCGTCCTCCTCGTCCTCCCCACCCTCGTGCTCCACCTCATCATCATCCTCGGCTGGGGGAGGGCTAGGAGAAGGGCTACGAAGTCGCCGTGGCTGGGCATTCTTCCTCCGTGGTCGAGGGCTAGGAGGAGGGCTAGCAGGACGTGTCTGTGACGAACCACTCGAAAGTCCCACAAGCTCAGCCACGGCCTTGATCTTCTTTTTGAAACCTCCTTTTTTTCTTGGCGGCATGTTTCAATCACCTGCAAACACAATGAAAAGAGTGGTTTATTAGTATGCAATGTAAACAGATGAATATTAGTGAAATCAACAATAATGCAAATATGTAAGTAGATGAATATTAGTAGATAGATCATAGTTTATTACAAATAGCACATAGTTCAGTACATAGATCATAGTTTATTAGAAATAGCACATAGTTCAGTACATAGATCATAGTTTATTACAAATAGCACATAGTTCAGTACATAGATCATAGTTTATTACAAATAGGATAGCCTCACAATTACAACTACATAGTTCAGTAGCCTATGTCGACATCAGTAATTGGACCACATGTTTCGTCATCGTCATCAGGCTCGGCGAACCAATAATCATCGATGAAACCTGGAGGTGGTCCATTTGGAGCTAGGTCAAGGCCTGCTTTGAACGCCTCGAGCAAACTTAGGTCTTCTACGGCACACACATCCTCAACTTCATATTCTTCATTGTCTTCCTCCATAACCGCATCTTCTTCTTGCTCATCGTCTACGACCATGTTATCAACGGCCGACAAGTCGATAGTGAAATGACCGGGGAGCCCTTCTTCTTGATAAAAATCAACACCCTTTGTTGAGGGGTCTACGCGACGGTAATCGTCCTTGTTTGGCGGGGGTGGCCTAATGCGTGAAGGAACCGTCATCACAACATCCCATCCATGTAGACGTTTTGTCGGGTTTCGGCACGCGTACGGGAGATAGAATACTTGGAAGGCTTGGGTGGCCAAAATGTACACGTCCTCTCCCTTATAAACAGAGCTTCTTTCAACTTCGACCAATCCAATTTCAGGATCCCGTCTCACGCGACGTGGGTCGAACCAATGGCATTTGAATACGACGGGATTTAGCCCTTTCTCAAACCCGTAATTCAGCTCGTATATACCCTCGACTCTTCCATAGTAATGGAGTCCATCATCACCTTGACATACCACACCGCTATTTATTGTCTTCTTGTTTGGACGGCTTGTTGTGTATTGATGGGTCTGGAAGCGATACCCGTTCACGTCATAAGAATTGAACGAGTCGATGGAATGGTTAAAGCCCCTAGCAATTTTTCGTAGCAAGGGATTCATGTCTTTGTCAGTTCTTGCCTACAAGATTAGCACGAGAAGTTTAGAACGAGAAATGACCGAGAAATGTCGACAGTGTGCAAGCAAATTTGGATAGGATAGTACCAAACCACAGAACCATCTACTGAAACCGTGACCACCTCCCTTATCAAAAATATCCTTGGATTCTTCCGGGGTAGGATCCCTGTGGGTATACCTCCAATATTTAGCCGTGAATTGTCTATAACAATGAACGGAGGAAGAGTTAGCCACGAACATACGAGTGAATGTTTGCGAATAACTAAATGGTTAGCACTTACTTGATGTACGGCTTCACTTCCACCATGGTGTTCAAGACATATGAGTGGATCAACTCCCGCTCATGTAAATTCGTTGTGTACGGCTTCGAGCCACTTGACTTGCCGCCAAGCCCTATGAAGATGCTAAGCTTGGGTACATCTTCATTGTTGGCGGCATTGTAACGGAGGACCGGGTTGTGCTTTGTGGGAATGTTGGGATCATAGTGCTTAGTGGTGAAGTTTGCCACCTCCACGTTCAGGACTGCCTCGGCTATGGATGCTTCGATCTTGCATTTATTGCCGTCATTTGATGAAGCTTTTGTGTCTCTCGGGCAGAAACTACCAACGGCCCCGATTCCCCCCTTTAAGCATTCCTCCGCGAGGTGCAGGATCATATGTTGCATCGGATTAAAGAATCCTGGAGGAAAGATCTTCTCTAGATCGCAAAGCAACATGGGTGCATGTTCATCCAGCTTCTCAATCACTTTAGTGTCTAACTCCCTAGCACAAATCTGGCGGAAGAAAAAACTCAACCTCGCTAGCACTCGCCAAGTCTTCTCAGGGACATAGCCTCGAATCATCACCGGCATTATCCGCTCAAGCCATACGTGGTAGTCATGACTCTTCAGTCCTTGTACTCGCAACGTTTCAATGTTCAGACCCCTCATCCAGTTGGTTGCGAACCCATCAGGGAAAAACAAGGAGTCCTTCATCCATTGGAAGACCTCCCTTTTTGGGCCTTTGTGAGGCAGAACGGAGCGTGTGGCTTAGTCCAAGTTTTTTTGGCACCATGAGGTGGCTGCATGTTCAACTCCGGCCTATCGCACAACTTTTCTTGATCAATTCGAGCCTTTATGTTATCCTTCGTCTTCTCAGTGTCCACCATGGTGCTCCAAATGGCTTCACTGATATTCTTCTCGGTGTGCATTGTATCAATGTTATGCGGGAGCTCGAGAAACTCAAAGTAAGGGAGCTTCCAGCACGGCTTGTGGGTCCATTGGTGTGTCTCCCCATATCCCAAGAAACCATTCCCATCGGGCCTAGGCTGGAGAGCGTCTAACTCGGCCTTGGTTTCGTGTCCGGTCTTCAGAATTGGCTTCGGGGCATGGACATCACGGCCTTTTTTGAAACTCTTTACATCACTCCTGTATTCATGACTCTGCTCAAGGAACTGTCGAGCTTCATCAAAGCAGGAATACTTGCCTCCCTTGTCTAGCCAGAAGAAAGTCACAGCTTGCCTGCACACCGGACAAGGCCACTTCCCATGTGTACACCACCCGCAGAACAAAGCACGTGCTGGCAAGTCATGCAGGGACGTGTGGTACCAGACATACATATCGAAGTGTTCCTTCTTTGCTGCATCATAAGTTCGGATCCCGCGATCTTCCCAGCCAAGAAGCAAGTCATCAATCAGTGGTTCCAGATACACGTTCATGTTCTTACCCGGGTTTTTCGGTCCTGGGATTATCATCGACACAAACATGTACTCTGATCGCATGCAGACGCTAGGGGGTAGGTTCAGGGGAATAACTGTATACCGCAGCCGACATACCATATGGATTGAACCCATCGGTTGATATCGCAATTGCTACGCTCCTCGGGTCACCGTTTCAGGGGATATTTCTTGACAAAGTTCTTCCATGCAGTACCATCCGACGGATGTATCATCTTGCCACTGATCTGATCCCTTCTACAGCCCACCTCATCTGCTGGGCATCCCTCGGTCATGAAGAGCTGGATCCTCGGTAGTACTGGAAGATAGCGGAGGATATTCTTGGCAATCGTGGTCTGCCTCTTCTGACCATCACCATTGGTGTCAACCTCAAAGTACCTAGAGCTATTGCAATGGATGCAATAATTTGTGTTAGCATGCTCCTCTCTGAATAGCATGCATCCCTTTGGACAAGCGTGTATCTGCTGAGATGACATCTTGAGGTCACTGAGCAATTTGGTCGAATAGTAGAAGTTTTGCGGCAAGAGGTGCCCTTTCGGCAGAATGCTGCCAACGAGGACCAGAAGTTCATCGAACCCATCTCTGCACAGATTCCTGTGGCACTTAAAGGCCAAAAGGCGAGCGATGGCATCTAGTTGGGTAACATCCGTATTTACGTGTAGGGGTTTCTGCGAAGCAAACAAAGCCTCCTAATACTTCTTCGTGTTTTCCTCCGGCTCCTCACTTGTCTCCGCATCCCTAGGTGTCTCCGCCTCTACATGAGGGCTTTCAGGCACATTACCATTAGCCAAGTTCTCTAAGCACCTATCAAACCCAGTATCATATTCTCTCCTAGGCTGAATCTGCCGCACCTCCTTCCTAGCACGTTTCTTCGCCTTTTCTCCATGAAAAGTCCAAATCTTGTAGGACGGTTTGAACCCGGACTTGATCAGGTGAAGACTCATAGTTTTCTTGTCCAGTGTTTTTTCGTTAGCGCACTTACTACAAGGGCAAAAAACTGTCCTGGGTCTGCTAGGGATGTCAAACGCCCTGTCCACGAACTGCTTGGTCTTTTCTCCCCATTCCTCAGTATATTTCCACGGACCGATTCTGCCATCGTACATCCAGTCACGATTATCCATCCTCTAATGAGCACCAAAACAGACGAACTTAGAATTTATATCAAACATGATCCGCATTTTAATTTTTTCTTTTTTACGCATGCATCAACCTGAATCTCTACTAGGTGGGCTCCTAGCAGCCGCCGGATCCGTAGATTGAGTACGTTCTCCCGCTCTACCCCGATCCGAGACCCTCCCCGATGCTGTCCCGATACACGTCTCGCCAAAAAGCCGAGAGGGTGTGCATCCGGAGAACAACGGGGAGGCGCTGCCGAAATCCTGACTCGGATCGGGGTAGAGCAGGGAGAACGTACCCAACTACGCATCCACCGACTGTCCCGATAAATGCCGTAAGAGTTACGGTTCATAATATGCGAGACCACTAATGCATATTTATCCGCGTAACCCTTACGGTCGGGAAAAGACGCCTAGGTAACGCGACATACTTGGTGATCTAGACACAAAAAAACCTAGGTACATAGGGGCGAGATTTTTACCCTTGACGCGTGAGCGAATCGGCGAAGAAGATCCGGGACGCCCCCTCAAAGACCCCCGCGACGCCGCCCGTGTCCACCTCGAAGAAGATCCGAGACGCCCCCTCAGTCGCGACGCCGCCCCCCGTGTCCACCTCGAAGCATCGCCTGCATAGCGAGAAAATGAATCACTCATGCAAGCGAACACAATTTATTTTAACAACTATTACTTATAATTTACTTGCAGCACATTATATTTTTTTCCTACATTGGCCTATTTTTAACCTATTTTTAAAAATCCTAAACTAAATCCTATTTTAAAAAATCCTACACTAAATCTAATTTTAAAAATCCTACACTAAATCCTACACTAAACTACACTAAATCCCTACACTAAATCCACTACTACTAATATCCTACACTAGTGCAGGGATGAAATCGGAGGAGAGGGCTGGGGCGCACACGTACCTTGGTGCCGGCCGGCGAGCCGGAGGAGGGGCCTGGCGCGCGGGGCGGGGCGGGGCGGCGAGGCGGTGGCCGGGAGCTGCGTCGGGGGCGCTGGCTGCGGGGAGGAGAGGGCCCGGCGCGCGGGGCAGCGAGGCTGCGGCCGGGAGGCGCGTCGGGGGCGGTGGCTGCGAGGCGGGAGGGGCGGGGGCGGTGGCTGCAAGGCGGGAGGGGCGGGGGCTGATGGGATTCGTAGCATAGAAAACAAAAAATTTCCTATCGCAAGAACGAAGAACAAGCCAAGATCCAATCAAGAAGATGGTAGCAACGAGGTGAAGATCAACATACCCTTGAAGATCGCAAAACGAGATAGATCTCGTGGTGGATGTAGACGATCACTTCCCGCTTGCAAAAGCGCGTAGAAGATCCCGACGGTGCCACGAACGGCAGCACCTCCGTACTCGGTCACACGTTCGGTGTTGATGACGACGTCCTCCTCCCCGTTCCAGCGGGCAGCGGAAGTAGTAGATCCTCCTAATCCCGACAGCATGACGGCGTGGTGGTGGTGGTGGAGATCTCCCAGGCTTCGCCTAAGCGCCGCGGGAGTAGCAAGGGCGGCTAGGGTTTGGGAGAGGGGGAGCTGGGGCGCCGGCCTCAAGGGGGCAGGGGTGGCCAAGGTGTGCTGCCCCCTTCCTCTCTCCCTCATTATATAGGTGGATCCCCAAGGGTTAGGTCAAAAGTCTTCGAATAAGACCCCAACACAAAACCTTCCATATTGCCAAACCTAGGGGAGTGGGACTCCCTTTCCTTTGGTGGGCTGGCCGGCCACCATGGGAGGAGTCCACCTGGGACTCCTCCTCCCTTAGGCTGGCCGGCCAAGGTGGGTGGAGTCCCACCTTCCATGGTGATTTCTTCCGGACTCTTCTAGAACCTTCTAGAACCTTCCAGAAAAATACCGGATCATTTTCAAACCTAGAAAATGACTTCCTATATATGAATCTTATTCTCCGAACCATTCCAGACCTCCTCGTGATGTCCTGGATCCCATCCGAGACTCCGAACAAACATTCAAACTCCATTCCATATCTACTTAAACGACATCAAACCTTAAGTGTCACCCTACGGTTTGTGAACTATGCATATGGTCGAGACTCTTCTCCGACCAATAACCAATAGCGGGATCTGGAGATCCATAATGGCTCCCACATATTCAACGATAACTTAGTGATCGATTGAACCAATTACATACGATACCGATTCCCTTTGTCACGCGATATTTTACTTGTCCGAGGTTTGATCATCGGTATCTCCATACCTTGTTCAACCTCGTCTCCGACAAGTACTCTTTACTCGTACCGTGGCATGTCATCTCTTGTGACCAAGTCACATGCTTGCAAGCTAATCGACGACATTCCACCGAGAGGGCCCGAGTATATCTATCCGTCATCGGGATGGACAATATCCCACTCTTGATCCATATGCCTCAACTCATACTTTCCGAATACTTAATCCCACCTTTATAACCACCCATTTACGCAGTGGCGTTTGATGTAATCAAAGTACCTTTCCGGTATAAGTGATTTACATGATCTCATGGTCGAAGGACTAGGTAACTATGTATCGAAAGCTTATAGCAAATTGAACTTAATGACGTGATCTTATGCTACGCTTAATATGGGTGTATGTCCATTATATCATTCATCCAATGACATAACCTTGTTATTAACAACATCCAATGTTCATGATCACGAAACCATGATCATCTATTAATCAACAAGCTAGTTATACAAGAGGCTTACTAGGGACTCCTTGTTGTTTACATAACACACATGTATCAATGTTTCGGTTGATACAATTATAGCATGGAGTGTAAACATTTATCATAAACATAAAGATATATTATAATAACCATTTTATTATTGCCTCTTGGGCATAACAGTCTCCCACTTGCACTAGAGTCAATAATCTAGTTTACATTTGTAAAGATATAACACCTTGGCCTTGTGCTTATCATGTTTTGCTCACGGGAGAGGTTTTTAGTCAACGGATCTGACACACTCAGAAACGTATGTATTTTGCAATTCATTTGCGTCTCAACGCATCACTCATTTTCTAAATGAGTTGGCATTAATCATATATGTTCAGTCTTCTGGTTAATTCCGCGGTCTGAAAAATGTCACTAATATTGTCATACACAATATAGCTTCAAAGTTCTGACTATCGGAACTACACCAAGTTCTCAAAGAACTTCTCGACTTTAAACATTCTCAGTCATTGTCAAAACAATGACATACTCTGCCTTCGTTTGTAGAATCCGTCACAATATTTAGAACTCATCTAAATCCAGCATGGACTTCTTCCAGCTCATTGTGCTACTTTTAAAACAACACTTAGCCTAATTGAGATTTTTTTATATGTGACCAAACTAATATCGGTGCAACACCTTACAGCGATTTGTTTGTCATTACCCATACAAAACTATATATATATCCTTGGTTTTTCTAAAACACTCAGGGATATTCTTACTGTTGTCCAATGATCATCACATGAATCATTCTGGTATATGCTCCTAACCCTTTAGAGCACAGGACATCTGATTGTGTACATTTTATTCGTGATCTAAAATCACTCATGTGTTTTTACTCATTGAGTGTCAGATACACTCAAGTCTTGTTAAACCTTCACATGAAAAGAACATCTTCTTAATTTATTATATTGAACTACTTCAATATTCATTTTATGTACTTTTAACTTAAACTTATTATGTATTTCAATCTATCTTCATAGATCTTGACACTAAATATGTTTCAGTCCATATCCTTTCATTGAAGTTAATTCTCAATGAAACCTTTTATTCACATCAAGTACATAATTACATCATTTATAATCAATGATATGTCATCTACATAAAATATTATAAACATGTCTCAGCGCTCCCACTTAATTTCTTGCAAATGCAAGTATCTTCATCGTTTCTGATGAAATCAAAACTCTTTGATTATTTCATCCGGTGAATATTCCAACTCCGCGATACTCACTTCATCCAATTGAAGTTTGTATACCTATCTAGTATTCCACGGACCAGCAAAACTCTTGGTTTGTATCTTATATACACCTTTAATACACACTTCTGTTAAGTAATGTATTTTGCCATCCTACTAGCATATCTCATAAAAGAAATATGTAGCGATTACTAGAATAATCCACATAGACTATAAGCATCACTACGGAAGATCTAATCTTATCGTAGTCAACTCTTTGAACTTTGTCGTAAATAACTTTTCGACAAGTCGAGCTTCTTCAAGGATATTCCATCCAAGTCCATCAAATTTATAGATCCATTTACTTTCAAAAAGTATTCACCTATCTTGGATTTCATGGCGCATAGCCATTTTAACGGAGTCAGGGCCCATCATAGCTTCTTTGTATGTAGTTGGTTTATCATTGTTCAAAATCAATCCTTTGTTCACAAATCATTTATTTGATCACAAAGTAAACCATACTTACAAGGTTCAATAGGTACTTCGATCTCCATGACTATAACACTTTGTAGACATGGGAGCCATGATCATCGTAGCCGCTTCCAGAACCATTTCCGATGCTGCGCTACTCTGATCATCATGCTCAGGTTCATCAACCTTATCAAGTTCGATTGTCCTCCCACTCAAATACTTCGCTAGAAACAATTTCTCGGAAATAAGAAACATTGACAAACACTTTTGTCTTTGACTTCATAGTGGAAAGAATTATTTCCTGGGATAACCATCAAAGACATTCATCCGATTTTTGGTTGTAAACTTATTTACTTATGCTATGCATACCAAAATTTAAGAAAGGACTATTAGGTTTATACCCATGCCATAACTCGTATGGTGTCATTTCAACGGATTATGATGATGCTCTATTTAGTGTAAAAGCGGTAGTCTCTAAAGCATAATCCACAAAAATATAATGGCGTCAATCTATTTTATCTCATCATTAATCCATAAAGGTTTGGATACGTCTCTTGGATACTCCATCATCACTATGATACTCCAAGAAACGTGAGTTGTAGAACAATTTCATAACTCTCTTAGATGTTCGCTAAAACTCGTAATTCAAATATTTCCACCATGATCCAATCATAGATATTTGACTTTTCTATTACGATGATTTCCACTTCATGCTGAAATTTATTTGAATCCATTCAAATGTTTCAAACTTCTTCCTTATCGAATATATCCACATATATATACTCAATTCATTGTTGGAAGTTTTCATGAAGTAGAAGAATCTCCCACACACAACTATGCCCAGTGAACCACATACATCATCATGTATGTTTCCACTAAGTTAGTTGCCCGTTCAACTCTTGGCCTATGAACGGTATTTTAGTCATTCTCTTTAGAAGAGATTTGCAAGCGCCAAACGATTCAAAAATCAAATGACTCCAAAAATCCATTTGCATGGAGTTTCTTCATGCGTTCCTTTCTAACATGACCTAAATGGCGGTTCCACAAATAAGTGGAATTCAAATCATTTGCCTTATGGCATTTTATCGTCAGTGTTATGCATGTGTGATTCACCATTAAGATTTATAATAACTTATCCATCGTACATGGAATACGGTCATAACTTTGAACAACTCATTGTTTTTATTTGACCAGAGCTAAATAACAATTATTAAGTTCTTTATTATATATCTGAAGGGCTAGGTAGAATGCCAACGACGAACATAATAACACTTTATTTTGTTCCAGACGTGCATTATTACCACATTCCTTATCAGTCACTTAGGCCATTGTATTCTTGTATTGCGTTATGTTGTATGACATCTCATACCAACCAATATGGTACAAATACCCAAGAAATTCATTATGTGACCAATCAAAGAATACATTCATAACATGTATATCATCTATATACACCTGAGCTAGACTTTCTAGTCTTTTCTTTCTTTCTGCCAAAAACTTTTGTAATTTCTCTTTTAGCTTTCCTCATTCTAAGAAAACACTTCACCTTCAATAACTTCTAGGTCCATTAGTCAAATACTAATAACCTTGAGGTTCTTACTTTAAAGTTGATCATCACATGACAAGTGTTCCAGATTTCACTATTAGTAACCTTTTAATGTGATGAACAATTTCACTCATAATTTTTATCCATCAAATCATGACGTCTTTCCGAGACCATGTCTTTACATGCTAGGCTCGTAAAGTTTAACCTCGATTCGCATGTGCAAATCGCTTGCACCCGTTGTATGCACACGTAGAATCTATCACACCCGATCATCACGTGATGCTTCGAAATGAAGAGTCTTAGCAACGGTGCATACTAAGGACGATCACTTCATGGATATGCGAATATCGTTAGTGCTCAACTAGTTGGAGGATTGGGACGCCTGGCGTCTTCAACCTTCGTACATTCCCATAAAACTTATGAGTTTATGTAGTCTCACTAGATTATATTCTATCATCTTGCAATAAGGTCTTAGATATCACATATATCTCATACCTCGCATATTTCTGAAAACAAAATTTTTAGCTCCTCACTTTTCAAACGGATTTGAACTTCAAGTTTCACGGAGACAAGATGATTTTAGGTACTAATTGAAACCATTGCTCTATTGTGAGTTTTACCAAAAGTTTGCAATAGGACTTAATCATTTCTTGATTCTTTAACAATACGATACCAGTCCGTAAAGTTTCTTGTCAGACTTAACAGTATTTCTATCTCAATTATAAGACTAGCGCATGGTAGATAACGGATGCCAATTCTACAAATTTAATTCAAAATACTATTCAGACTATGTTCATGATAATTAGTTCAAGTTTTAATCTAATTACTAATGAACTCCCACTTAATACAACATCCCTCATAGTTGTTTAGTGGCACACGATCCATATCCACTACACCAAAACCGATCATCACGTGAGATGATGTAGCTTCAATGGTGAACATCAACATGTTGATCATATCATCCATATGACTCGTGTTCAACCTTTCGGTTCGTGTTCCGAGGCCATGTCTGTACATGCTAGGCTCGTCAAGCAAACCCAAGTATTTCCGCGTGTGCAACATGGCTTACACCCGTTGTATGTGAACGTAGAATCTATCACATCCGATCATCACGAGATGCTTCAAAACGACGAACTGTAGCAACGGTGCATACGAGGGGAGAACACTTTATTTTCTTGATATTAATGTGAGGGATCATCTTATAATGCTACCGTCGCGATCTAAGCAAGATAAGATGCATAAAGGATTAACATCACATGCAATTCATATGTGATATGATATGGCCCTTTAGTCTTTGCGCCATTGATCTTCATCTCCAAAGCACGGACATAATCTCCATCATCAACGGGCATGATCTCCATCATCGTCGGCGTAGCGTCAAGGTCCATGGCGCCGTCCTTATGGTTGTTCACCACATGTAGCAACTATTACAACTACTTTGAAATAATACTACTACATGAAATATAAAGACAACCATAAGGCTCCTGCCGGTTGCCACAATACAATAATGATCATCTCATACATATTCATCATCACATCATGGCCATATCACATCACCAAACCCTGCAAAAACAAGTTAGACGCCTCTAATTTGGTTTGCATATTTTACGTGGTTTAGGGTTTTCGAGTGAGATCCAATCTACCTACGAACATGAACCACAACGGTGATACTAGTGTTGTCAATAGAAAGAGTAGATTGAATCTTCACTATGGTGAGAGAGACAGACACCCGCAAATCCACTTATGCAATACAAGTTGCATGTCGAGCGTGGAGCAAATCTCATGAACGCGGTCATGGAAAGTTAGCCCGAGCCGCTTCATCCCACCATCCCGCAAGATGCAAAGTACACCAACTAAAGACAACAAAAGCATCAACGCCCACAAAATCATTGTGTTCTACTCGTGCAACCAATCTATGCATAGACACGGCTCTGATACCACTGATGGGATTCGTAGCATAGAAAACAAAAATTTTCCTATCGCAAGAACGAAGAACAAGCCAAGATCCAATCAAGAAGATGGTAGCAACGAGGTGAAGATCAACATACCCTTGAAGATCGCAAAGCGTTAACGAGATCAGATCTCGTGGTGGATGTAGACGATCACTTGCCGCTTGCAAAAGCGCGTAGAAGATCCTGACGGTGCCACGAACGGGCAGCACCTCCGTACTCGGTCACACGTTCGGTGTTGATGACGACGTCCTCCTCCCCGCCCGGCAGCGGAAGTAGTAGATCCTCCTCGGAATCCCGACAGACGACGGCGTGGTGGCGGTGGTGGTGGAGATCTCCGGCAGGGCGCCTGGAGTAGCCGGGGGGGCGGCTAGGGTTTGGGAGAGGGAGCTGGGGCGCCGGCCTCAAGGGGGCAGGGGTGGTGCGGCCAAGGTGTGCTGCCCCCTTCCCTCTCTCCCTCATTATATAGGTGGATCCCCAAGGGTTAGGTCAAAAGTCTTCGAATAAGACCCCAACACAAAACCTTCCATATTGCCAAACCTAGGGGAGTGGGACTCCCCCTTTCCTTTGGTGGGGCTGGCCGGCCACCATGGGAGGAGTCCACCTGGGACTCCTCCTCCCTTAGGCTGGCCGGCCAAGGTGGGTGGAGTCCCACCTTCCATGGTGATTTCTTCCGGACTCTTCTAGAACCTTCTAGAACCTTCCAGAAAATACCGGATCATTTTCAAACCTAGAAAATGACTTCCTATATATGAATCTTATTCTCCGACCATTCCGGACCTCCTCGTGATGTCCTGGATCCCATCCGAGACTCCGAACAAACATTCGAACTCCATTCCATATCTACTTAAACGACATCAAACCTTAAGTGTGTCACCCTACGGTTCGTGAACTATGCAGACATGGTCGAGACTCTTCTCCGACCAATAACCAATAGCGGGATCTGGAGATCCATAATGGCTCCCACATATTCAACGATAACTTAGTGATCGATTGAACCAATTACATACGATACCGATTCCCTTTGTCACGCGATATTTTACTTGTCCGAGGTTTGATCATCGGTATCTCCATACCTTGTTCAACCTCGTCTCCGACAAGTACTCTTTACTCATACCGTGGCATGTCATCTCTTGTGACCAAGTCACATGCTTGCAAGCTAATCAGACGACATTCCACCGAGAGGGTCCAGAGTATATCTATCCGTCATCGGGATGGACAATATCCCACTCTTGATCCATATGCCTCAACTCATACTTTCCGAATACTTAATCCCACCTTTATAACCACCCATTTACGCAGTGGCGTTTGATGTAATCAATGTACCCTTCCGGTATAAGTGATTTACATGATCTCATGGTCGAAGGACTAGGTAACTATGTATCGAAAGCTTATAGCAAATTGAACTTAATGACGTGATCTTATGCTACGCTTAATATGGGTGTATGTCCATTATATCATTCATCCAATGACATAACCTTGTTATTAACAACATCCAATGTTCATGATCACGAAACCATGATCATCTATTAATCAACAAGCTAGTTATACAAGAGGCTTACTAGGGACTCCTTGTTGTTTACATAACACACATGTATCAATGTTTCGGTTGATACAATTATAGCATGGAGTGTAAACATTTATCATAAACATAAAGATATATTATAATAACCATTTTATTATTGCCTTTTGGGCATATCTCCAACAGGGGCGGTGGCCGGGAGGCGCGGCGGCGAGGCGGCGGCGGCGGCGCGACGGGAGGCAGGGCGAGGCGGCGGTGGCGGCGCGCGCGCGGGGGGCAGCAGGGCGAGGAGATGAGCTGCAGCTACGCGTGTGTTTGTGTGGCTGTGGAGCGGCCGGTCGAGCGGGCCAGGATAGGGTTGATCTGGTCTTTGCCGTGCCCCGCGGCTTTGCCGTGCGCTTTGCACGGCAAAGAGCTCTTTGCCGTGCGAAAGCCCCTTTGCCGTGCGCTGTTTGGCCTTTGCCGTGCACCTGAGGCTTTGTCGTGCACCTGAGGCTTTGCCGTGCAAAGCACTCTTTGCCGTGCGCCACTGCACGGCAAACAGCTCTTTGCCGTGCAGCTTCACCTTTGCCGTGCGCTTTGGCAGGATAATTTTTTTTCTTCACCATTTTAATTATCGTTAAGATTCAAATATATTTCAAAATTATATTAAACCTGTATTTTAACATGTGTATTATTTAATAATGTAATTATCATGATATTTTAAAACTACACGGATGAAGCCTCGTGCGGTGAAATCTAGGGGGTAGTGACCCCCCGCAGACCACCGTTTTCGGGGGGGAATGACCGCCGGAGCACCGGAATGCCACCAAAACTTGCATGTGGAACTAGGATATGTGTGGAAGTGTCTTGAAAGGTGTGATTCACCAAATGGTGCAAGGCATATCTCCCATGTGTGACATTCCTCTCTTTCGGGCGATAACACTTGGAAGATTCCTCCACTTGTAGGCTGAAGTGTCCCGCTGCGGGTATACCGGTGGCTATAATATGCCAAAGTGTGCCAACCCTAGCTTTCCATGTGTATATGGCCTAATCAAAACTAAACCTATCAAAAAGTATGTTGGTGGAACCTCGCGCGGTGAAATCTAGGGGTAGACCCCCCGAGGGACGCAGACCGCTGGGAATGACGGAACACCGGAATGCCACCAAAACTTGCATGTGGACCTAGGATATGTGTGAAAGTGTGGTGGAAGGTGTGATTCACCAAATGGTGCAAGGCATAGCTCCTATGTGTGACATTCCTCTCTTTCAGGCGATAACACTTGGAAGATTCCTCGACTTGTAGGCTGAAGTGTCCCGCTGCGGGTATACCGGTGGCTATAATGTGCAAAATTGTGCCAAACCTAGCTTTCCATGTGTATATGGCCTAATAAAATCTAAACCTATCAAAAAGTATGTTGGTGGAACCTCGTGCGGTGAAATCTAGGGGGGTAGACCCCCCAAGGCACGCAGACCGTAGGGGGGACCGCCGGAGCACCGGAATGCCACCAAAACTTGCATGTGGACCTAGGATATGTGTGAAAGTGTGGTGGAAGGTGTGATTCACCAAATGGTGCAAGGCATATCTCCCATGTGTGACATTTCTCTTTCAGGCGATAACACTTGGAAGATTCCTCGACTTGTAGGCTGAAGTGTCCCGCTGCGGGTATACCGGTGGCTATAATGTGCCAAAGTGTGCCAAACCTAGCTTTCCATGTGTATATGGCCTAATCAAAACTAAACCTATCAAAAGTATGTTGGTGGAACCTCGCGCGGTGAAATCTAGGGGTAGAGACCCCCCGAGGCACGCAGACCGCTGTGGGGAATGACCGCCGAGCACCGAATGCCACCAAAACTTGCATGTGGACCTAGGATATGTGTGGAAGTGTCCTGAAAGGTGTGATTCACCAAATGGTGCAAGGCATAGCTCCCATGTGTAACATTCCTCTCTTTCAGGCGATAACACTTGGAAGATTCCTCGACTTGTAGGCTGAAGTGTCCCGCTGCGGGTATATCGGTGGCTATAATGTGCCAAAGTGTGCCAAACCTAGCTTTCCATGTGTATATGGCCTAATCAAAAGTAAACCTATCAAAAAGTATGTTGGTGGAACCTCGCGCGGTGAAATCTAGGGGGGTAGACCCCCGAGGCACGCAGACCGCCATTTTCTGGTGACCGCCGGAGCACCGGAATGCCACCAAAACTTGCATGTGGACCTAGGATACGTGTGAAAGTGTGGTGGAAGGTGTGATTCACCAAATGGTGCAAGGCATAGCTCCCATGTGTGACATTCCTCTCTTTCAGGCGATAACACTTGGAAGATTCCTTTGTAGGCTGAAGTGTCCCGCTGCGGGTATACCGGTGACTATAATGTGCCAAAGTGTGCCAAACCTAGCTTTCCATGTGTATATGGCCTAATCAAAACTAAACCTATCAAAAAGTATGTTGGTGGAACCTCGCGCTGTGAAATCTAGGGGTAGACCCCGAGGCACGCAGACCGCCGTTTTCGGGGGGGACCGCCGGAGCACCGGAATGCCACCAAAACTTGCATGTGGACCTAGGATATGTGTGAAAGTGTGGTGGAAGGTGTGATTCACCAAATGTTGCAAGGCATAGCTCCTATGTGTGACATTCCTCTCTTTCAGGCGATAACACTTGGAAGATTCCTCGACTTGTAGGCTGAAGTGTCCCGCTGCGGGTATACCGGTGGCTATTATGTGTCAAATTGTGCCAAACCTAGCTTTCCATGTGTATATGGCCTAATCAAATCTAAACCTATCAAAAAGTATGTTGGTGGAACCTCGTGCGGTGAAATCTAGGGGGTAGACCCCCACACAGACCATGGGGGGAATGACCGCCGGAGCACCGGAATGCCACCAAAACTTGCATGTGGACCTAGGATATGTGTGAAAGTGTGGTGGAAGGTGTGATTCACCAAATGGTGCAAGGCATATCTCCCATGTGTGACATTTCTCTCTTTCAGGCGATAACACTTGGAAGATTCCTCGACTTGTAGGCTGAAGTGTCCCGCTGCGGGTATACCGGTGGCTATAATGTGCCAAAGTGTGCCAAACCTAGCTTTCCATGTGTATATGGCCTAATCAAAACTAAACCTATCAAAAGTATGTTGGTGGAACCTCGCGCGAAATCTAGGGGGACCCCGAGGCACGGCCGGGGAATGACCGCGGAGCACCGAATGCCACCAAAACTTGCATGTGGACCTAGGATATGTGTGAAAGTGTGGTGGAAGGTGTGATTCACCAAATGGTGCAAGGCATAGCTCCTATGTGTGACATTCCTCTCTTTCAGGCGATAACACTTGGAAGATTCCTAGACTTGTAGGCTGAAGTGTCCCGCTGCGGGTATACCGGTGGCTATTATGTGTCAAATTGTGCCAAACCTAGCTTTCCATGTGTATATGGCCTAATCAAATCTAAACCTATCAAAAAGTATGTTGGTGGAACCTCGTGCGGTGAAATCTAGGGGGGTAGACCCCCCAAGGCACACAGACCGCTGTTTTTGGCCGGAGCACCGAATGCCACCAAAACTTGCATGTGGACCTAGGATATGTGTGAAAGTGTGGTGGAAGGTGTGATTCACCAAATGGTGCAAGGCATATCTCCCATGTGTGACATTTCTCTCTTTCAGCGATAACACTTGGAAGATTCCTCGACTTGTAGGCTGAAGTGTCCCGCTGTATACCGGTGGCTATAATGTGCCAAAGTGTGCCAAACCTAGCTTTCCATGTGTATATGGCATAATCAAAACTAAACCTATCAAAAGTATGTTGGTGGAACCTCGCGCGGTGAAATCTAGGGGGTAGACCCCCGAGGCACGCAGCCGCTTTCGGGGGGGACCGCCGAGCACCGGAATGCCACCAAAACTTGCATGTGGACCTAGGATATGTGTGAAAGTGTGGTGGAAGGTGTGATTCACCAAATGGTGCAAGGCATAGCTCCCATGTGTGACATTTCTCTCTTTCAGGCGATAACGGTTTATTTGCTCCGAAACCCTGATATGTTGGAGGGGGAGTAAGGACTTAGAGTACTTGTCGTATTGCAAAAGTATGGTATAAACATTGCATTAATCAAGATGTGGTACTTGTCATATTTCAAGAATAAATATAAGCATTAAAATAAGTACAATATAGAAAGAAAAAAGAGAAAATGCCACAAGGCACACGGCAAAGGAAAATCTGCACGGCAAAGCAGCCTTTGCCGTGCGACTATGCCTTGCGCACGGCAAAGGATCTCTCACGGCAACGCCTTGTTCTCTTTGCCATGCGGATTTTCATTGCCGTGCGCTTTCCTGAGGCTTTGCCGTGCGCTTCCTCTTTGCCGTGTGCCATAGGTCCTCTTTGCCGTGCGCTCCTCATTGCCGTGCGTTTTGATTTTTGTTTCACGGCAAAAGGTGGTTGCACGGCAGCGGCCGTTTTTCCCGTAGTGTTTACTTACTTCCTCCATCCATAAATAAGTTTACGTATAGATATGTCTTAAGTCAAACTTCATTAACTTTGACTAACTCACTTAAAAAATTAGCAGCATTTATGATACTAAATTAACATTGCTAAATTCATTTTAATATGTAGTTTAATAATATAGCAATTTGACACGTAGTTCAGTAATACAGTAGAGTCAAGAGAACCAACGGAACGTTTCGAGGAAATTCCATGGAGCTGAAGGTTTCTTCTACTGTATGTAGGTTTCTGTCGACCACAACTGTGGGACTCTTGTTGAGCCGATTAATTCCACATCATTTGGTTTTATCGCAAACACATTTAAAAAGTCGCTTCATTTGGCAGCAGCCGACCAGCGGTTTTGGCGGATTGGGGGCGTCCCATTGGTCGGAGCACCCGTGGTGGGCCCAAAGAGGCCGTGGCTGGACTTGCCCTTTGTGGACTGCGGCCCCAACGATGGCCGGAAGTCGAATGGACGGTTGTGGCGTTGCCGCAGCGAGGGGAGGGTTCACGGGCAGCGGCGCCGCTGTGGAGCGGATGGAGGTGATGGGCTATCTGACGGCGGCTCCTCCATCGCCGGCCGACAGACACCGCTTCATCGTGTCCAGGCGGGCGGCGTGCCCGCGTTGGGGAGCACTACTGGAGGGCTCCGGGACTGCAGGAAGGCAGCCCGCTAATGGTGCTGCTGCCATCTGCACCTTCCACCATGGTCCTCTGTCCGTGGCAGCACGAAGCCGAGATGCTGCGCCGAAGGGTAAGGCCACACCCAGACCATATTTGTCAGACCCAGGTTCCATTCATTCGCCTAACAGATTTAACAGATTCGTTCGTCTGGGTATAGTTTTGCTAGTTCAGTTCGTGGGCGGGATTTGAAAATTTTCCACTATAGTCCCACTCTATGGTTTACATCATTAATCCATTCTTAACATAATGCATTTATTGGTGGAAATTGGAATGTGTCACTGAGTTCTCTGGAATAGGCCCCGGCCTCTGCATCAGCCGATGCAAGTCTTTTAGTTACATGTCACCAGGTTTCGTGTTTTTGATAGAAAACAAGAAAAAAAATCCCAGCATGGAATGACTGGAATACCATCTTTATAGACACCAGGAATAAATGGTATATCTTGTAAATTATAAATGATGCACACTTCACCTCTGTATGAATCTCATAACATTGTAAACCTCACGGTGAACCTCTGTATCTATTTCCACGAATTCTATGGCTTTCACCAAATCTCATATTTCGGAAATGAAAACAAGAAATTGTAAGAAGAAGTTAAACATGAACCTTTTGGTTGCCCATGGGGCGGTGGATCATATGCGCATGTATAGTTGTAGCAAAGAATATAATAAACTACACTTGCACAGTTTTTCTGCTGAAGGCTTCAACTCTGTGAAAAGAAATAATCTTTTGTACGGAGTACTCCCTCCGTCCTCAAATAAGTGTACATCTAGCTCTAAAATTTGTCCACAAAAGAGTGTACTCTTATCTTTTCAATACACTTTAATTGCTTCTCTCTCATTGCACGGAAATCAAACCCAATAGTATTGACCACATGTTCTTCTTGTTTTCTACATGCACTTAGACTAGTCATAGTGGGGAGTAACATATAGTAGTGTCATGCATATGACACTACTCTATGTTACTACCTTCATAATGTATAGTAACTTAGATGTAGTATCATGCATGAGTGTATTAATTAGCTTGTAGACTCATTCTATCTTGAAAAGTGTGATGTTATGGTAACATAGCTAGTTACCACAACCATCTCTTTCTTCATTTAATATCATGCCATGTCATCAATTTGCCTAGTTGGCAATGCATGTAACTCTATGTTACTACCTTAGTTACCCCCACTATGAGTAGTCTTAGCTTATTGGAGGTGAAAAATTAAAGAGGAGAGATGCATGTTCCCAATGTATTTTTCACTCCACTCCATAATTTATCTTGAAAACCCCACATGTACATTTATTTGTGGACGGAGGGAGTACATGTTTTGTACTATCTTCTCCTACTCGTTCAAGTGGAAGGGAGGCAGGCGCATGTGCTAACTCCTACTCCTCCAAGTGGGAGGTAGGGGCAGGTAGAAGATGGTAAGCAATTATTGCTAATTAACCATACTTTAGCAATGCATCCAAAGCTATTAGGCTAGCATCTGAAAACCATAAGGGTTGAGATTCCTTGTGTTTGTTTCCTTCCATGCCCGGGTAACTGTCTTCTATGACCAAGCAATGAGTGCCTACCAGGCCTTTATTATACTCCCTCCGACCCAAGCCTTAGGGCGTAAAAATCGCTGCACACGGATTAAGGAGAGTCACGCAGCTAGCTTTTTTTCCGGTCGTGCCCCTACTTAATTGCTCCTCACCGTTTTCTCTCTCGCTTGTTTGTTGGGCAAACGTCTCCTTATTTCTAGCTAACAGCCATGCAGCCAATTACTATGCGCATGCATGCCCACCGGCTCCTCAATTCCAGCGCAAAAGAAGGGCAGCTACGGGATATAGCAACTACTCATGGCACGCGCCTTAAGCCTTGACGAAAAAACGCAAAAAAATTTACGCCCTATGCCTTGGGTCGGAGGGAGTACTAGGCTAGTGTGGAACCATCAAAGAAGTTAGGCTAGTGTGAAACCATCAAACTAGATCGAAAGAGTCTTTTGATTATGGCCTGCTTCCGAGCAAACAGACAATTTCAGTGTAAACTACACTTGCTCCCCTCGTTATTTGGTCTATTAGGTGTCCTTCCCTATTGCTACAAATCTTCCATGTCTATATTTGAACAAGTTGATCAGGTTCATATTTGTAAGAAAGAAAACAAAGAAAAGTACAATTGAAACCAAGATAATTTCAAGAAGACTTCAAAAGATAAACCTTTCTGTTGTCTGTGGGGTGGGCGGCTCATACAACAAAAAAAAAAGGCATACAGGTCTAGCTTGACTCCAGTGTGTCCTACAAAATATGTAGGGACAGCTATTCAGCTAAGAATAGTAATGAACTACACTTCAAAATTATTCGGCCGAAAGCTTAACTTTTCCCCATGTTACTCAACTATAAAATATACGTCTGTCATGCATGTTTTGAAGGTGATGTATACAGCCAGTCTGGTGACTGCTTGCCTGTTAATATTAGAAGTGGCACTCAACAAACCCGCCCCCTCGCTCCTCTGTCGTCTCCCCGCCGCCGCCGCCTCCCTAGCCCTCTGCCCGCCTCCTCGTCGCCTCCCGAGGCCGCCGCCGGCTAAGCCGTGAGCCGCCGAGGACGGGGGCGGTGAGGATCTATGCCTCTCGGGCTCCCGCATGGCCGTTTCGGAGGGAGGCCACCATGCCGGTCCCGGAGGTCGCCGTCGTCCGCGCTGGGCTCCAGCGCATGGCCCGCCGCCGTCCTGCTCGTCGCCGTTGCCCTGCCTCTCGCTTGTCGCGCCCGCGTCGTCCTTGCTGTGGCGTGGTCTGCCGCGGCGCATCCTCCGACCGCTCCTCGCGTCGGTGCCTCTACGCGTCTGCCCTGGCGGCAGGCTTGCGGGCCGGCTTCGGCCTTCGCTGCTCTTTGCAGCTCGCCGTATGGTCTGCAACTCCCCTCGTCCGGCCATGGCGCGGCCCTCTGCGGCTAGGGGAGGGCGCGGTTTCGCCTGGCGCGGCGCTGCTCGGCTGCCCGGTGGCCGCCTAGTGCGCCGCCGGCGCTAGCGCGCGCGGGCTCTGTTGGGCTCCTACGGGTTCAGATGGGCCCCTGCGGGCTCTGATGGGCTTGTGCGATGGGCCGGTGGCCTGGTTTTCGTCGGGTGGTGTCAAGCTCCATGCCCTGCTGGTTGGCCCGACGGCGGAGAGGATGCCGGGCGAAAGCTTTGCACTGTGTCAGCCCGGTGCCGATGGCGGCGGCGCCTCTGGTGCCGTTCCCCTTCTTGAAGGCGTCATCGTGAGCGGAATCTCCTGCTGTTGTGTGTGTCTTGTGGTCCCCGGGTGAAAACCCGAGCTCCTTTGGAGCGGGCGATGGCGACAGTTATGCCGCTACCTTCTTGAAGGCGCCGCCTTTGGAGTCCTCGACACTGTGGCGTGTGTGGGTGTGTGTTAGATAGGCTTGTTCCCCCTTTTCGGTTTTCTCACCCGGTTTTCCCTCATAAACTGGGTCGCTCTGTATGGTTTTTGGGCCCAATTTCTCTGATTAACTGAGTCAATCTTCTTCTATCAATATATCGAGCAGCTCACCTGCCGAATTCTCAATATTAGAAGTGGCATCAGTTGTACTATTCAGCAGCTAGCTGCCAACTAACAGATCAGTGTGATGAATAATCCATGCGTCCAGGCCTTGTTGATTTACACTTGATTAAAGCTAGTGCGGCTCATCTTTTGTTGCCATTTCGCTGTCGATCACAACCGAACAAGGCTCAACACGTCATTTACTTTGTGGAAATAGCATGCACGGATGGCAGGTAAGGGCATCTCATCGTGGTCACTCAAATCGGACATCTTTTAAATCTGAGTTGGGCCGTGGACAAGTCGGAGTTCTAATTTTCGTCTGGGTCGCGCGGTGCACCCAAAGCAACCACGAAAAAAAAAATTAAAACATGTATCTTATAAATTTTTAAACATACTAGCAAAAGTGCCCGTGCGTTGCACCGGGAGAAATAAATACGACTCGGTCTAGGAGCCTCTAAGAGTGTATCGGTGGGTCTTCGTACTCGAGCAATAGGGCACTGCATAGTACTGGTGGGCCTTCGTACTCGATTAATAGGTCGCTAGATAGTAGTGGCAGGTTGTCCTAGATAGCGAGGTCGCTGGCCACGGATGCGTTGAACCGTGATGAGACTGTAAACTTGGCAGGTTGGAAGATTGAAAGGGATCGTGCACGGACAAATAAGAGGTGGATATGTACAAATCTTCACTTCCATAATAAATTGTAATCTTTATTCTAATGCAAATGGATAGTTTAGTCTCTAGGAAATTTTCGATATGACGCAATAGTTTTTAAATATGTATGGGTAATCTGTATGGTTCTCTGACTAAAACATTTTCAATAACCTTCAGTGAACAATTTGGAATGCTTTTCTTAGTTATATGAGACAGAGAGGAGTGTATGACAAAGAGTTACATACATGTCCGAAATTGTCGGTTGAAAAAAAAAACAAAAAATTGCAAACAGCATCAGCAAACAGAAATTTAAATCCTAGCAGCAAACCGCATCAGCTAAGAAAATTGCAAAGAAACCAAAGCAGTGGGCGCATCGGCTTGGAGCTTCGTGCACGCGCACAGTCGTTCGCTCCGCCGCCCTAGATCCTCGCTCGGCCCTGTCCTACCATCTCCAGCGTGGCCGCCAGCTCAACTCTCTGATGTGGCTCGGGGCTATGTCTTCTGCTCCGCTTCGCACCAGAGCGCCTCTTATCTGCTTGCTCTCGTCTGATTAGGCTCGTTCCTCGCCGCTGTCGACCTCGTTTCCGCTCCAGCTCGCTCCCGCTCCCGCACCTTAGCGCGGTACATTCTCTATGGCCGCCTGATACTCCGCACATGGGTCACTTTAATTCATTCCTGAACCTGATCATTAGAGTTCAATCCCAATCTGTGCTGCTTCCTTGTTGAATTGCAACTTGCTAACGTATAAGAATAGGTATAAATCGATGACAAGAAGCGAGGTGGGATTATTGTTAGACACCAATCACCGATCTATTCTAAAGGGAGAGAACTTTGTTCAACCGTACGAGCCCAAAGGCCCATTCCAGCCACCGACGCCCCCAATCTTATCCCTTCCCTTATTCTCTCCCCCGGCTCAGCTCACCACACACGCAAGACCCAACCCCCACTGCCACACGCGCTTTCTCGTCTCCAGCTGCTAGCTCCGCATCCGGAAGATTAAAAGGAATCTAATATAATTTAATTGTCACTATGTTACTGAGCGTCCCATGCTCCTCTGGAAAAATTCCCATTCTCTATGGGCAAGAATTTCTGCAGCTCGATGGAAACGGAGGACTCCATGGCGCTTGTTTTCCTACCAAGCGATTTGGAGCGCCGGCCAAATTTTCTCCCTTTCCGCCCACTTGTTTTCTCCTTCCACATTCAAGAAAAGCTAGAGTGGGTTGATATTGTTCCTTTCTCGAGGTTGTGACGAACGAATTCCAGGCCTAGAAAAGATCTGCAACGCGCCTAGGATTCACGGAGATGGAGCCATCCCGCTCGCCGGCCTGTTCGTGCTCGCCAAGGCGTTGGCGGTAGGGGTGACCCTCTGGCAGAAGAAGGACGGCTTCCTCGACGCCCTCCTCGAGCACCAGCTCCACCCGGCTTCCCTCGTCGATGCGCGCATCCCCGTCGGCCCAAGTCTTGCCTTGAGCTCCTAGCGGCCGGCAGATGCTCGCCGCTCTCCCGACTCCCCCAAAGCAGGGCCGTCCAGCGCGCCTCCGGCCGCCTGCCTCCAGCACCTCCCCTTGCCGCCCGAGATGTCGGCTACTTCCGCCTCCAACCACGCCGCCAAGCTTGACCCGCCTCGCACGAGCGGCGTCTTGTCGCCGGTTCCCGCATCCACCTCGCCCCAAGCATCGCTTCCTGATCCGCCGGTCGAAAGAGAGGCAGGGGCATCCGTCGGTAGAGAAGGAGATCATGGAGGGGATCTGTGGTGAGAAGAAGACACACGATGGAATTTGTTGGTGGAGGAGGAATATGCGTACGGGTCGAGGAGGGGATTGTTCGGGGAGCGGCGAAATAAAAGGAGCGAACCGGTACAATGGCATTGTGCAGTATTATGTATTTTGGTGGGAGGGCAAAACGGTAAAAAAAAAGCGTTGACGAAACTTTCCAGCATAAACATCCATTTTTATGCAATTATTTCAAAACAGAGAAAATATTTTACTTTTGTAGTATTATATCAGATTTACCGGTCAGAAGGTGTGATTTGTCTCATTAAGTACTGAGTTCAGATTCATGTAAAAAATGTGAAACGTGAAAAATAAGGCATTATAAATCTTGTGTAGGATGTGACCAGATTGGAGAGTGGGCGAGTTGTGCGTTTTTAGCTTGCTCACTCAACTCAGGGAGTCGTGGCGTCTTTTACTTGCTTTACTTGCTCACTTCCGATCCCCCACCACCAGGATAGGACGCGAGACGGCTAGGAGCTGGAGGCCGGCAGCCTGCCCAGCGCCTTCCCCCTCCTTCCTTGCTGCGATTCCTCCCCTCGCTCGTCTCTTCCTGCCGGGCGTTGGTCGGATCTCCGCCAACCAGTAAGCTTCTTGCCCGACTCAATAATGCCTCTTCCCCCACCTCTGTCGCTGACCTTCCGCCGCTCTGCCTCTCTTTCCCCATTCCTCAAGCTCTGATATCAGCTTGCCAGCAATTCATCAATTTCATCACGGTTCCACTTCTATATATTGTTTAGAAGTTTTTTCCTCTTTTGAGGACCATTCTGCAGGTTGATATTTTGGGACAGCTCGCTGATAATCGAGGAAATTTGTGAGCATATAAACTGGCAAAAATCGGCATTAGCGAGCGAGGTGGGACTAAAATATCAATGCATCATCTAGATTTTCTTTATCTTACTGGTCGGCGCGCGAGATGTCTAGGCCCATGGGCCAATTTACTGGTGCGACCAGTTTCGTGGTACCATCGACGGAGGAAGAGAATTCGTGGGAGGAAACAGATGCGCGCGGTCTAGAGCGTCTCCGCCCCTGCAGCCGCCGACGGCGCGGGCGCGGGCGTTCGTTCGGTTTGCTCGCCCCTGCAGACGCCGCGCGGGCGTTCGTGTGCGGGAGTTCCTTCGTTCGGTTGCCTGGGATTGGGATTGGGAAAAGAAAGAGAACGAACAAACGAAGCGGTACGTGGCATTGTGCGTAATATGGGATTTGGTGGGAGGGCAAAACGGTCTCAAAAAAAGCGTTGACGAAACTTTTTGGCAGAAACCTTAGCTCCTTTATTATTAGGTACTAGAATAAAAGCCCGTGCGTTGCTACGGGTTGATTTTTAGATTCAACTACTTCGTGTAACCTGGTACCACTCTTATTTCCCACCACGGATAATGCCTTCACGGTCGCAAGTGACACCCTTATCTTCCACGACCACTATCGACAGATGGCATGTTGACATTTCTTAGTAAGTAAATATACGGTTGAACTGCTACGGATTGGTTTTTATTAATAAATGAATTGTATTTAGGGAAAAATAGTTTTACTATTGGATATGAGTTTATATTTGATGCAGTAATGGAGGTTCAACTATATTGTAATTAGCTTATTTTTTTTATTGGGGCTGTCACCCTAAGATTATTTTTTGGTGGTTCTCGTCCCACCATCAAGAAATGGTGGTTTCGTCCACATAGGGGCAGCATGCGTAGCAGTGAAATTCTTTGGCGACACTACAACACGGGACGCGGGCCCTGAGAGTTATAAACACCGGGCAGACGTCTAATCACTGCGCTTGTGCTAGGTTGGCAAGAAATTGCCAGAAATAACTGTGTTGAGGAGAGTACATAGGCGGGGGTTTTTTCCGCTCAGCACATGGTAATCCACCGAGCTAGCGCTAGAACGGCAGCTACACGTTAACGATGTGTCCATTATAGGCCGACGCAGCCTAGGTGTCATGGCAGTTGTGTGTGAGAGGCATAAACAAACAGCTCAAAAGCGAGGTGAGACTATTTAGCACAAAATATCCAGCCGTGTCAGGTGGCCGGAACTTCACGAGGGGTTTTGGGTTTTGGCACATTGATGCCGACCAAGCTCACGGATGCATCTAGGTGGTCCATGCGTGATCGGGGTTCAGTTCCTAGCGCGATGAACAAACGCGAGCTATCTAAGAGAACTGAACAATAATTAATTAAACAAAGTAATTAATTGGAACTCATCAGTAGCAGGGTTCTATCTCACATTAACCGTTATTGAACGGACCCCTACCTATCCGAAGAACTTCGCATGTCTGACTTTTTTGGTGAAACTTAAAGAAAATTCCGAATTGTGTATTTTATTTAAAATAATATTATGTTTAGAAATAGTTCATGAAAAATAAGGAAGAACAAATGTGTACAAGTTTGTTTTTGGATTTCTCTAGTGTGATGGAACGTGTAATTTTTTGGTGAAACTTAAAGGCAATTTCCAATTGTGTATTATATTTATTTATTGAAAATAATATTATGTTAGGAAATGAGGAAGAACAAATGTGTACACGTTTTTTTTTTTTTGGATTTCTCTAGTGTGATGGAACGTGTAAATTACAGGAAGAAAGTTGATAGAGAAAATAAAAAGAGATCGTGTAGTGTTGTTAAAGGATAAGGCTTCCTTGAAAGGCACGTGAAGGAGAGGCGATTTCTTCTAGCAACACGCGTCCCGTCTTCTTCTATCCTGCTCGGGGAGGGCCGCTGCCGATTTCTAGCATATCCGACCTCCCCTTCTCCCTTCTCTGAGCTCGCGCTCCCCTTCTGAATTCCTCTGAATTTCTATTCGCGACAGCCTCACATGGGTACCCACAGCATCCTTTCTCCCTTCTCTGAGCTCCCGCTCCGAATTCTCATTTTCTATCAGCGCTAGCTCACGCGGTCAGGTCTTGAGCGTAGTCAATCTTGGCTCTTCTCTCCCAATGCCATTGGTTCATTAGCTCATGTAATTGCTTGCTGATGATTGGAATCTCCGAGCGTATATAAACCGGATGAACTCGCTGTAAAAGATCGATGTGGGACTATTCAACACGAAATATCAATACACCCTCGATTTTCTTAGGCCGGGAGTTAATTTAAAAGCCCAAATTTGACAGCCAAATCAAAGCCCAAGAGCGCTAGGCATCCGCATCTGGCGTGCGCTAGGCGGACAAAATTCCGGAGGGGATTGGGGACCAAGTCCTTTGTCCGCATAGTGCACTGGATCGGAGGGCTCAGCAAGGAGGCAGGTCGGCTGCTGCTGTGCGTCGCCTCCTTCGTGCACGACCTCAGGGATGGCGTCGAGCAAGGAGGCCGGCGCAGAGGTAGACCTCGCCAGCCCGTGATTTAGCAGCGGCGCGGGCCAAGCCCTTGATTTGTGCTACCGCTGAATCGAGAGGCACTCGATCCAGCGCCATCTCTCTATGCAGCAGTAGACACAGAAGGGAGCTCTCCTCTTCCCCCACTCACGGCAATCCGCATGTAAAGGCCGCTGCGCCGCGAGCCTTCTATTTGAGGAAGGCGAGAAAGGGTGAGCGGATCGTTCGGGAGAGAAAAAAATAAAAGAAAAGACCGAACCGGTACAATGGCAAATGCTGTATTATGCGTTTTGGTGGGAGGGCAAACCGGTCCAAAAAATATTGTTGACGAAAATTTTGGCAGAAACCTTAGCTCCTTTATTATTAGGTAATAGATAGATATGACCTTATAAATGGGCTAGTTACAAAAGCAGCCTTTATAAACAGGCTAGATATAAAAAATAAATAAACCAAACCCTAGCTAGGGTTTGGGTTGGCCGTAGCTCGACGCCGTGTCGCAGGCTTCCGATTCCTCACTGTAGGTGACTCCGGCCACGAAGGCCAGAGGGCCTCCTCCCATGGAGACGAGGGGTGCGGAGGGGTGGCAGGCCTCCGGTTCCTTGCCGCGGCGGCACTCCTCCTCCTCCTCCCGAACGGCTCCCACGTCGATAGCACATGCGCGGATCGCCTCAACGTGCGTCGTCGGCTGGGATAGTTCGGCGGCCGCAAGCTCCATCGCCTCGAAAGCAGAGGCCTCGAAAGCAGAGGCGCGGAGTGCCTCTGCGAATGCCGCCGCCTCGGCTTCTTTAGTGGCTGCACGCTTCCCGCATTGAGAGCTAAGTCCCGGAGTGCCTACATGAGGTGGGGCCACATCCGTAGCTCCTCGTCGTTGCTCTCCAACGTGGGTACTGGTGGCGCTTGAGTTTCGACGCGATGAGGCGATGGCGGCAGAAGAAGCCGCGCAAGTCGGTGGCTGTGACGCCAAGTTTATCTGGCGGGGTGTGAGGGAGACGGGATGGCGGCTCGATGATGTCTTGTGGTCGTTCTTCCCCGCCAGCTTCTTCAGAGCCATGGCGGCGGGGCTCGCTTGCAATGGAAGTTGGACTGCCGTGAGGTGGGAGTTGGACTAGTGACGGAGTGGTGTGGGGACTACGCACCCCTCTCCGTCATATTTATTGCGACCACATGGGGATCGATGAGAGGCCGACAAGTGGCCTCAAGGAGAGGAATGGGCAGACGCGTGAGGACACGCCGTCTGTGCGTCTCCGTCCATAACCATGCAAAGCAAGCCTTGATTTGAATCGGTTTTGAGTCAGGACGGACAGCCAAGCAGACACGTGCCCGTTTGCGTCCGCGCGTTGGGCCGCGCTTTTCTGTCCGCGGCAACCCATTCAAATACGTGCGGACCAAGTGGGCTGCCGCGTTGCAGATGCCATAAGGACACCGAGTGTTTATAATTATTGAGACTAAGACTAGTTACCTAACATATTATCACATATAATTTGCGTGTAATCTACTAACATGACAAAGTTAGAGAACTAATCAATTTCTCAAGTGAACGGACATGTTCAAAGTAAGCTACACAACTTGCCACCCTCATTATTGTTCTATGATTAAAGTCGCTGTGCTTTTCTACTGCTACAAGTCTTCCATATCTACATTTGAACAACTGCTTTCTTATTTCTTTTGTGGTGACGAAGTTTTTTTACTTACATGTCAGCAGGTTCATTTCAGAAAAAGTTCATATGATTAGAAACAAAATATAGAAAGGTCAAGCATGTACGTGTGAAGCAGCATATATCAACATACGCCAAGATTAAATCTCACAAAGTTGTTAATGAATCGTGTTTGGTTATTTATGTGTGTGTAAATTGGAATATATGATTTAGTTGTATTTCTCAAGTTAATTTAGTTGTCGTTGTGACACTTCCACTCTTCCACATACTACCTCCGTTCCAATTAATAAAGTTTATATCTTTTTCGAAAAGTCAAACTACATATAGATTGATCAAGTTTTTAGAAAAAAATTAACATGTACAGTCCATTAATTTATATCATTTGATACATCATGAAATATATTTTCATATCTATACATAGTTCTTGATATTTTTTCCAAAAGTTTGGTCAAATTTTACGTAGCTTGACTTGTTGTACAAAAAAAGCCTTCATTGGAATGGAGGGAGTATATGTTTCTTTCAACAAATTTCTAGCTATCGTCAACTCTAATATTTTGAAATGAAAATAAGATCATAAAGTTCAGTTAACCATTTTTCTGGTGAAGGCTCCAACTTCCGATCATGCATACTTTTCAGAGTGATATGTACACCAGCTGGCTGGTGACAGCTGATCGCTTTTTAATATTAGAGGTGGCATAAGCTACAGAGTTGGCCAGCTAATTAGCTATACTCCTAATACATCGATCTGATGAATACTATTAATTCATTCCTTCGTGGTGCATGATTAAAGCAAGTCTAGCTCATCTTCGCTGACATGGCGCGGTCGGTCACATATATGTGTGGGTGGTGCTAGACGCTTTCAGCCGAGTCCTTTTGAGCCCTTCAATTGTACGAGTTTGATCCAGAGGAGCTACAGCAGGACCCAACATTCATCCTTGAAGGTAATTTTGGATCCCTCTGTTTAGCTGGCTTTGCTTGCATCTATCCATCAGTCGCATTACTTTCTGATCAATCTGGGTCTACTATCCGTTAATATAGCGTCATTAATGGAAACAGCACGTGTGTGGCCTACCCTTCACTAGTAAGACGACGCAACATCCATCCATTCTTGAAGGTAATTTCGAATCTTCAGCTGGCTTTGCTTGCATCTATCGACATTAATAGCTTTTGCATTTTTTTCTCTCATGCTTATAAATAACAACTCGTGTGTCTCTCGTGTAATCATGTCAGATATTCCAGCGGTGGTGACCCGTCCTTCCTATTTGCTGGTACGAGCCTTTGATCCAGAGGCACTAGAGCAGGACCCAACAACCATCCATCCTTGAAGGTCATTTTGGATCCTCTATTCGTCTGCCTTTGCTTGCATCTATCGATATAAGTACATTTTGTCTACTTTGTTTGTTTCTCGTGCTTATAAATTGCAACTCGTTTGTTTCTCATGTAATCATCTTAAAAATTGCAGCCTTCCCCCTTTCTTCATCTTTTTTGCTGGTGATATTTAGTTACAACAAGTGTTGGGGATGATATGTGTTCTTATCTTTGTTATTACAGAAAAAACGCAGCAAAAATGGCGATGGTCCTGGATGCTTTTGCATCCTACGTGCAAAACATGCTGACGGAGATGGCAAGTGAAGAAGTGCACATGCTGCTTGGAGTCAGAGACGAGATCGACAAGATGGATGCCAAGCTTAGGGACCTCAAGAACTTCCTCGCCGATGCTGATAGGAGGAACATCACTGACAAGACCATGCAAGAGTGGGTGGCAGAGCTCAAACGTGCCATGTACGAAGCTGCTGACATCCTCGACCTATGCCAACTCAAGGCCATGGAGCAAGGTCAATCCACCGTAGATGTTGGGTGCTTCAACCCCTTGCTCTTTTGCATGCGGAATCCAGCCCATGCCCACAACATCGGCACCCGCATCAAGGAGCTCAATAAGAAGCTCAGCACCATCAAGGAGCGAGGCGATGCTTTCAACTTTATCAATCTTGGTTCCTATGATGACCGTAACAGCAGGGTACATGCCTCTCACGCTGCTATTCGCAGCCGTGAGACGTCGGGGGAGTATGATCGGTCAGGTATAGTCGGAAAGAAGATCGAAGAAGACTCAAGAGCAATCATTGATATCATGCTGACTGAAAAAGAGGGCAACGCCAACATCATGGTGGTAGCCATTGTTGGGGTCGGCGGAATCGGAAAGACTACTCTTGCCAAGAAAGTATTCAATGATGAAATCATTAATGCCGAGTTCGACAAGACAATATGGTTGAGCATCAACCAGAACTTTGACAAGGTTGAGCTGATCAAGACAATGATCACGCTCGCCGGAGGAGAATGCGGTGGTGGAGCGGTGTTGGCTGTGCTTCAGCCAATCCTTACTACTGCCGTGACAGGGAAGAAGCTATTTATAGTTATGGATGATGCGTGGAGCCCTAGAGCGTGGGACGACATGCTTGGAAGTCACTTGGCTAATGTTGTTGCTCGAGGTAGCCGAATCCTCGTCACTACTAGAGATGAAAGAATTGCCCGAGGAATGAAAGCTATGTTTCCCTACCACCACATTGACAAACTAGAGGAGGAGGATGGCTGGTCATTGCTCAAGAAACAGGTACTTCACAAAACTCAGTATCTTTGGAAACGGCTAGGGCTTAGCTTAATTTGGAGTAAATATATACTATTAGTGCATTTTTTACGTCTTTTCTTTATAAATACAAGACGGATCCATACCACACATGGACACTATAGGCATGCCACAACACGTGCACACAACCTCTATACACAGTAAGTAAACAAGGCATGATATTATGAACATAGAAATCAAATTAGGGTTTGATCAAGTGGAAAACTAGGCTCTTACCCAATTAAATTCTATCCTTTTACAGGCTAGATTTTTTTCGAAATGAAAAAAAAATCTAGATTGTATGTTGGTAGTAAAGTAAATCATAAATTTGGGCTAGACTTTCCAAAGGTTTATTCTTTTCTTTCAGATGTTTTAAATATATCTAATCGCCATCTAAAATGGAAATTCAGATTTAAAAATTAACCAGTGATATGGTATAAATGCAAGAAACTAGCAAGGTGAGTGCTGTTTTGTCTCTTGGATGCATATGCTCCCTTTATTTTAAAATGCATGTTTGATACTTTTTAAAATATTAAAAATTGCAAACGAAAAATTCACATGTACATCTTCACGTGCTACATCCGCACGAATCTTTTAATGAAAAAGTTGACTTGTCGTTCGAGCTATTTAAAAAGGCAAAATTTTATGGAAAAATAAGTCTTTGTGAGACATATTTTGTCTTTTATCATCGATTATTAAAAATATCATTTCTGTGTAACTGTACAAACGCACATAGATTATCTAGATGTACATACGAAACTTTTTGTAAATTCTTTTTAATAATTAAAAATATGTTTTTTGGGTGAAGGGACCATATGCAGGCAGGGGCAAAATTAAATTTTCGGTATTGTTCTTCTATCATGCTCGCAGATACACTCTAATTGACGCTACTATAATTGCAAATCTCACCAGTGGGGACCGTATGTAATGGATGAGTTGGCAGAACACATGGGTAAAACGATTGAAAAAGGAAGAGAGATTGCCGGAATATGATGGATGTTGTATTGAGTCTCTGGGACGAGTATATATATGAGTACAAATTTGGAGGCCAAGAAGGCTATCCTAGAGATAAGGTAGGAGATGATTACAAATCATATACTACCAAATATACATGTACCGAATATATCTCTAACACTCCCCCGCAGTCGTAGCGGTAGTGACGTGAACAATGGAAGCGTCGCGGATGGTCGTCGCGGATGGTCGAACTAGAGAGAAACCAAAGGTAGGAACCAACGGGATGACACTCCCCCGCAGTCGTAGCGGGAGCGTCGTGGACGATGTCTCGTCGCGAATGCTTGGACTGTAGAGGAAGCCGAGGTGCTCGTGTAAGGTTGTGGTGGCCGTGCGAGGAGATGCCGTGGTCGATCTCGTGCTCGGGGATGCGGGTGTCGTTGTTGCCGCAGAGAAAGCCGTAGGCGCGAGGAAGCGCCATGGAGTCGTGGGCGCTTGGATGCGCTGGTGATGAAGACGGGGACGTGATCGAAGCAATCGTCGAGGACGGTGTTGATGCCGAAGACGACGTTGTCGATGCCGATGAAGACGAGGGGCCGATCCGAGCTTGCCAGGCCGGGGGCGCGTCGGGGACGAAGGCACGCACCGGTGTTGCCAGTACCGTGCGTTCGAGGGAAGGGAGCATCATGAAGTGTGCGCCATGTCTAGGAGAGACTAGCAGAGGAGGCCTCCAGGACGGTTGCGAGGCGCAGAGCGGCGAAGAGAGAGATGTCGGTGCTGTCCGCGGTTGTCGGAGTAGAATAGATTGTGGTAGTCGGGGACGAGGCGATGACGCTGGCGACGAAGTCGTGACAGACGAAGATGTAGATGGCGGTGAAACCAACGGCGACCAGGAGTGGTCATGTCGGACGCCTAGAGAGGCGCAGATGTAGTCTGCGGGGTTGTGTCGTCGGTGGAGTGGAGACGTTGCCGAGGAGGAGGCGTTGATGACGTAGGAGAGCGGCGGCGGTACAAGAAGTTGGCGAAGAAGAACCGGACGACGTGAAGAAGACCATGCGTGGACGGTGGCGACACGCGCCTAGAGAGGCGCCGCGATGGTGGCCTGGGACGTCGGTGCGCGGGGACGACGAAGTAGACTGCGTGCGGCGACCTCACGGCCCAAGGGGCCGGCGTAGCTGCAGGGCGCGAGTCGATGCAGCGGCGGGAGGCTACCATGCCTCGGAAGGCGCGTCGGAGGCCGGTAGCGCGTGGACCAAAGGCGGCGGCGCTGCAGCCCGAAGGGGCGACGCAGCGGCAACCCGTAGCTCGGTCGGTGGTAGGCGCGTGCTCAGGGACGTGGTTGGCGGAGACGTGCGTGCTATCGGTTGATCAGACCGACGGCGACACTGTACGCGCCATGGCGTGTACGACGCACAGATCAAGGCGATGTCGACGTTGTCGATGATGTCTCGGGCGATGGCGGCGAAGACGAACCGGCGATGGAGGCCGCGCGGACAAGAACAACCTGCTACGCCGCACGTAGGGGTGCCCCGTGTGCGGCGTGTGCGGCTGTGCCGTGCGATTGATAAAGATGGCTGGTGCACGTCGATGTCGTTGTCGAGTAGAGGCGCGTGATGACGACGACGGTGGGCGACTCAATCCGAAAACACCGTCGAGCGATCGGCAGACAAAAAAGAAAACCGATCTACAAATCAGAAAAAGGAACGCGAGGGCAGCCGACGGGTTGCACGGTCCCAGAGTAGATCAAGGAGATCGACCTCTCCGGGGGCGGCGTGGCGCGGAAGCTTGTGTGGCGGCTGGGTTAAAGAGCGTGCCGCTCTGATACCATGTAGAACGATAGAGAGGGAGAGATTGCGGAATATGATGGATGTTGTATTGAGCCTCTCGGACGAGTATATATATGAGTACAAACTTGGATAAGGCAAAGATAAGGCAGGAGATGATTACAAATCATATACTACCAAATATACATGTACCGAATATATCTTTAACAACATGGATGAGAAGCTCACGTGGACATGGGGCCCAGCAGCCTCTTTTTTTTTTCTCCCTTGTCTTCCTCCTCATGTTCTCTCTATGATTCCTCACCGCCGGCGAGCATCTCCTCTGCCGGCTAACCTCCCTTGCATCACCACGTGCGGGATTGAAGAAGGACCAAGGCCCTAGTCCAGGTCCCATCAACGCTGCCAGACCATCTCCACGGCCTCACCCGCTGCGCGTACCTCCGGGTCGACTTTGGGGACACGCCAAAGCTCGGTGACGGCGGCACCGGTGGCGGACACATCCTGCACGTCTGCTGCATCCCGCAGGGCAGAGCTCCGCCGGCACGTGTGCGCATGGCCGGAGCAGCACCACGCCGGCGCGTGTGTGCGTGGTCGAGGCAGAGTGTCGCACGCGCACTATCTCCATGTCCTCACCTGGTTCAGCGATTGCAGCTTCCCCCCGCGCGCCCGCGGCTGCAGAGGACTCCTCCATGACGGCACAGACATAAGCAGCCCGCAACACCACCCGACGCAAGCGCGGCGGCGGCGTTCGCTACCCAGCGACACGGCCGGCGGTGCGGAGACTACGGAGCAGCCCACAACACCACCATGTGCAAGTGCGGCGGCGGTGTTCGCTTCCCAGTGCCCAGAGGAAGAAGCAAAGCACGCTCGAATTTCTTGCCCTGCTTTTTCAAAAAAAAAAAATTGCTCCGAGGAAGACCAGTACTAGTGTTTTGCCCTCACAGATCCTGGGAGACTAATATGACTAGTACTTGTCCATCAAACATGCTTTTGGTGTTTACTTCGTAATTGTTCACAGACCGATTGAAAACTTCAAAATGAGGGGTTGTAGTCAGATGGTGTGATTTGACCGTGACCTCACCATTTCCACTGACACGACCTGCACCAGCACTAGTGTTTTTCCCTCACAGATCATGGCACATTTCTGTATTGGAAATTCTCATGTATGGCGTGCTGCAAATGCAACTTCCAAAACACTGCATTGACAAAAATAATTATGCATATTTGAAATATATTTTCCACCATGGGTTAATTATGTCAATGTATTTCAAGAAAAATATCCTTTTAACTTGTGTAACTATTACATATTTCCAAAACAACCGATAAACATGTTTTTATTGAAAAAAATTAAAATTTTCGAAAAAATACTATTTATATTTTAAAAAATGTGAATATGTAACTAGTATGTACTATATTTCGATATAGAGTAAACTAGAAATCAATACCATAATATGAATTTTCCCTTTAAAAATACCATAAATAAATGACCACATGCCGAGCTAACTTGCTATTTTAATGAGCTCGAACGAGTGGCTCGAATTCCAGCCTTATTCCCGATACCAATTCATTCAAATGACAAATAAGTTTAGGTAGTGCATTATTATCTAGTTTGTCTTTAGTTTTTTCTATAGGAGCTTATTGTAGCTAAAATTGAATTGACACCATGCTAACATAGGGAAATACAGATTGGCTCTCGGGTGCCACACACCCCTATACTTGGAAAAATAAAATAATATATTAAAAAAAGTTCAAAAAAAATCAAACTTTTTTGGGAATCAAAGATGATCAGGTATTGTACTTGAAACAAAATATTTCCCTAGGAAATCACTTTTATTGTATCCTGGGTAAAAAAACAAACTCGAAACACCCCATGACCAGGTACTATTCACTTTATATTCGTCATAATTTTGTCTTTTTTGCCCTGGAGACCATGGGAATCATTTCGTTTCCAAACATTTTTTTACGAGTACAAACTTGATCATCCTTGGTTTCCAGGAAGATTCAATTTTTTTTAACTTATTTAAATTACTATAATTGTTTTGGTCTATGGGGGTGCGTTGCACCCGAGAGCCAAAAATCCGCTTCATGCTAACATACCACTATTTTTTTTCTTATGGCAAACGACTCCTTATTGATTCCTGCTTGGTTTAAACTTCCGCAGATAGCCTCTTGTGAAACAGATGGACATGAAATAGATACACTCAAGGATATTGGGTTGCAAATTGTAGCAAAATGTGATGGTTTACCTCTTGCTATCAAAGTATTGGGAGGACTCCTGTGTCAGAAAGAAAAAAAACACCATGAGTGGAAAATGGTTCTGGATGACTCTATATGGTCGGTCAATGAAATGCCTGAAGAGCTAAACCATGCAGTATACTTAAGCTATGAAGATTTGCCTTCTTGCATCAAACAATGCCTTCTATACTACTCCCTTATTCCTAAAACTGCAACGCTTGATAAACATGACATTGTCGGCATGTGGATTGCTGAAGGATTTCTTCACGGAACCTCAGACAACTTGGAAGAATTAGGAACCAAGTACTATAAGGAGCTGATAGTGAGGAACCTTATAGAGCCAAATCCAGAGTACGTTGATCAATCTGTTTGCAGCATGCATGATGTTGTTCGCTCATTTGCTCAATTTGTGTCCAGAGATGAGGCACTAGCGGCTCATAGTGGAGAAACTAATATTGGAAGTAAACTTAGTGCACACAAGTTTCTTCGGTTATCCCTAGAGAGCAAATCATCAGAGTCAGATGGGTTAGAATGGAGTTCTTTACAAACACAAACGATATTGAGAACACTAATATTAGTTGGCCATATAAATATGAAGTCTGCAGATTTGCTGGTCCATTTTCCAAGTTTAAGAACTCTACATGCAGATTCAACAGGGGTTGGTGAATTGGCTGAAGTTTTGCATGAGTTCAAGCACTTGAGGTTCTTGTCCTTGGAGAACTCTGATATAGCTTCTCTACCGGATAACCTTGGAAAGCTGAAATTCTTGCGGTTCATTAGCCTCCGCGGAAGCAAGCAATTTGTGAAACTTCCTGATAGCATTGTACATTTAAGTGAGCTAAGGTTTCTTAACATCAGTGCCACAAGTAAATGTAGCATACCTAGGGGATTTTGCGGTCTAACAAATTTGAGGACAGTACATGGATTTCCGGCAATAGAGGATGGTGATTGGTGCAGTCTGGAAGAGTTGGGCCCTCTTTATCAGCTCACTGACATTGGACTAAAGGGATTAGAGGATGTAACTGTGCCATCATCTGCAGCAAAGGCAAAGCTTGGCGAGAAGGTGCATCTTACCTACCTAAGCTTAAGCTGGCATAGTAGACTGGGAGATGATGGGAAGATTAAAGAGGACGACAGTGTCTCCGAGGAAGAGCAAGAAAAAACTGAGAAGGTGTTTGATGAGCTCTGTCCTCCGCCCAACTTAGAATATATTTCCATCTATGGTTATTTTGGCCGGCGACTCCCAACATGGATGATGTCATCATCAGTTGTGCCCCTCAAGATCTTGAGGATTCTGAATATTGAAGACTTGGCTTGCTGCACACTACTTCCTGATGGCCTGTGCCATCTCCCGTATTTGGAGTTCATTCAGATCTACCGTGCTCCATCCATTAAGCGTGTTGGACCTGAATTCCTGCATTCCAACCATCACCAAAGTCTGCCCCCTTCCCATGTGGCAGTTGCTTTTCCTAAAGTGCATGAGATGAATTTAATAGGGATGGTGGAATGGGAGGAGTGGGAGTGGGTGGAGGCAGTGCAAGCTTTTCCTGTCTTGCGGACACTTGTGGTAAATCACTGCAAATTGACGAGTCTTCCTGCTGGCCTATCCTCCCAGGCAAGGGCTTTAAATAAATTAGATATAGGGCATGTCAAGGCTCTCACATCTGTAAAGAACTTTGCTACCCTGGTCAGGCTGGAGGTAGATACACTTCCTGATCTGGAGAGGATCACTAATCTTGCCAGATTGCAAATACTAATCATCGAAGGCTGCCCAAAGCTGAAGGTGCTAGAGGGTGTTCCTGCACTACAGAGCCTCTCGCTCGACGATGAAGACATGGAGACACTCCCAGAATACATGGGAGGTATAAGTCCAAGTTGTTTGGAGCTATACTGCGGCCTAGCGTTGCTCTCGTCCATAGCCGCGGGACCATCTGGCCCTGAATGGGACAAATTCAGCCGCATTAAGCATGTGAAGGCATATGCACGTGAAGGAGATATGGTAAAGAAATGGTATGTCTTGTACACAGACAACCCCTACAAATTGGAGACAAATTTCAGCCGCTCTTTCATGTCTACAGGTAAATTTGTTGCTCATCTTTATTTATCCATTTGCTCTGTTTATTTCATTTATTCTATCTGTGTTCTACCTTTTCATTTGATTTTGCATATACTTCCCTACTTTCCTAGATTCTCATTCGGCCATTCCCCTTGAATGAGCTGTAAGTCCTATCCAACTGTTGACTACGTATTTTACATGGAGTCAGTTTGTCCCGTAAAGGAATTACCAGTCCTTCCTCTGGTTGCATCGTGCCCCCTTTCACCTGTGGCTGCACGCTCTCGTCCCCCTTCCAGCCGCACTGCCAGGACCAGGCAATGCTCATGCATACACGGTAGTCGACCACAACACGTACGTGACAAAGACCGCTCCTCGTCGACGACTCCGCAGAAAACTAGAGCTCCAGCGATCTCGAGGGGGCCAAGCTCTTTACCTGCATGCTGGCGGCTGCCGCGAGTTCTCACTCCCCTCCCGCCTCCGCCACCACCAGCAGCAGCTCCGCCCCGCCGCTCGCGCAGGCTAGCTAGGGTTTGCCCGCCCGCCGAACGGCCGAAGCGTAAGCTTGGAAGGCAAGGGAGAGAGGGCGGTGGGCAGCAGAAGAGGGTAGCTTGGAAGGTGAGAAGAGGGTAGCAGAAGAGGGTAGCTTGGAAGGTGATGCGTGCGTGTGGGCGAGGCGGCGGGAGGCGGTGCTCTGCGTGACGGGTGGGGACAGGGTGGGGTGGGGCGTGCCTGCTTCAGGTATCCGCCCGTTGAAGCGTGGACCGTGTGGGGATGCAGCATGCGTACAGGCGACCAACAAGATCAGAACAGGGGAATTAGTTTTTTCTAGTATATTTTTTTCATGGCCGTTGTTGACAAATGTTACATTACTTTCTTATTTGGCTGCACATCCTCATGTTGCTAATTATCTCTTGTTCTCACTGGTTCGCCAAGTTACACGGAGACTAAAAAATGAAGAGTGATGATATCTGTGACAATTAAAGCTTAGATGTGATTTCTGGATCTCACTATTTTAACCCGGGCAGAGTTGAGCTCTTGTCTTGCTAGTTATGGCCGGGTTGTGTAACCACTTTTACATCTTCTACTCATACAGGAACCTTGTCTTGTTTTGAGGACGCGCAAAGATTTGAGTCTGTCTTCAAAATGACAAGAAAAACATTTGACTACATCTGCAGCTTGGTGAAAGTGCCGTCATTGGAAGATATGGACAGCTACACATTTGTTGACCGGAGGGTACTGTGTTTACAAGATCGAGTGGCAGTTGCTCTGATAAGGTTGTGCTCCACTGAGTCATCAGAGACCTTAGGATCCTCTGTTGGTGTGAGCGAGTCAACCATCAAATTGGTAACTGAGAAGTTCGTTGATGCTGTGTGCGAGGAGCGAGCAGCGCACCACTCGTATTGGCCAGACTCCAGTAAAATGGATAAGACAAAATCCACGTTTGGCAAGATCCACAATCTGCATAACTGCTGCGGTGTTATATGTACAACTCACATCCCATTTGGACCAAACTGCGACCATGGGGAGAATGGCTGCATTCTGATGCAAGCCATGATTGATCCAAAGATGAGGATCATGAACCTTTCGTTGAATTCGTGGGATAGCAATACCCAGTTAAGCATTTTGCAGAAATCAAGACTCTTCAAGGAGTGCCAGAAGGGTGGTTGGCTGAATGGTAGCAAGCTGAAGGTAGCATCAGATGGATCAGAGGTTGGGGAATACATAATTGGTGATGCAGGATACCCTCTTCTCCCCTGGCTACTCACACCATACCAGGAAGAAAACCTCTCAGACCCCAAGGTGGAGTTCAACAGGAGACACTCTGCAGCCACAGCCTGCGCGCGGAAGGCGCTGGCGATGTTCCAAGAAAAATGGAAGTGCCTGCAGGAAGATGTGTGGTGGCCGGAAAATCTGCAAACTAGATATAAGATGATCTATGCGTGCTGCAGGTTGCATAACATAGTCATAGATATGGAGGATGATGCAGGGATGCCGAGCGCTAAGGCTAAGGATTGGAATTACCATCAGCGAGTGCGCCAGGTAGCAAATGAGGACGCTGTCAGGGCGAGGGATATGCTGTCGGAGTACTTCTTGGCCAGCAGGTCATCAAAATCAGGAGGTGAATTAACACAACTTTGCCTACATTTTAGTTTGTTCGTTTGGTTGCTCTGCACACTATTTTCTCATATTTATTTCCTCCTGTTGATTCCATCATCCATCTGTTTAGTCAGCCCAGTGGATGCAGAGGAGGGCCATGAAGTAGCTGCATCGGGCGCAGGGGATGAAGACAAGGAACAAGAAGCAGAGACAGGAACAGCAGACGAAGCAGTTTGATTGTTGGCTGTTTGATTGTTGGAGCTCAGTATGTGCGGTTGGATGTTGTGTTGTTGTTTCTGTGTACCCTGTCCGTGTTTGCTGTAGTATAGGGGGTAGGTTTTTTGCCCCGTAGCTTGGCTTTCGATGCCGAGGCCAAGCAGCGGGTTTTCCTACCGCGTTGTAACCTGGGACCTTTAGCTGTTCCTTTTGTGTTCATTAACCTCTCTTTTTGGTCTTTTGTTTGTAATTTGAACCTTGTATTTCCGTTATGAAAATTAATGGAAACAGGAACAGTCCCAGTTGGAAAAAAAAATGGAACAGCAGACGAAGTAGACAATGATATCCAGGAGATCATTGTGTAAAGACACGTTTTGCTGCCACATCTCTGAGCTTCATTCTAGGTACTACTGCTAGCGCTGTGCTTCAAGTCTTATTATTCTCTCCATCCAGCTATATCGGTATATCACAGTTCTCTTCTTCTTGGTTTGTATGTTAATGAGAATCTTTAACTTGATAACTCCTTGGTTTAAGTGACGGTTATGTATTTCTTCTGTCTAAGGGTTCATTTAAAATAGCATGTGTGATTTGGACAATAAAGTTAGCAGTCATAGCATGCATGAAACTGCAAAATCATGACATGTTAAACCCTGGTTCATGGTCGTATATCTGATACAATTAAAACCTTGGTTTGATCAGGTGAAAGGGAAGCCTACATCCTACTGGTTGGAGGTTTTGAATTAATGAATCCAGAGCAGCACACCCAATGGAGCCAGAGACTAATTTGATGCTGCAAGTTCAAGTTCAAATTTTATTAATTTTGGTCATCTATTTGGCGGAGACAAGTGCCATGTAATCTGTACTTTATTTATGACTTTTTATGTGGTGAAAAAATGACAATGTAGCGTAGATGCGGGAAGACTATTTGATATTTCCATTCATCAGTTGATACAAACTGAAGAGTTTGCAAACATAATAGCAGGGAATCATGTGTGTGTATGACAGGTGTATGTTTGGGCCAGCAACCTCGTTAAATGCAAAATAGCAAGGTGGATTCACTTGTCTACAATGGTAGCTCAAACTTCTTGAGTCAATTCTTCCTAAGATCAGCAGTAGTTGGCTTGTTGGTTGGTTGGTTGGGGACAGGAGGAGAATGTAGACTTCTTGCTTGCTTTGACTTCAATAGGGTTCACTTGAGACTTGAGAGAAGCAATTGTTGTGAATGCCTGGTGACTGTTTGCGTAATTTAGTATACAAAAGAATTTGCAGGCATCTTACATTATTGAATCATAGAAGTTATTAGTTTCAAGTGCATTCCAGATAGTAAGTCAGCAAAGCGTGGCTATTTACAGAACAACAGAGATGACTGTCTAAACTGGTACAGATGAACTGATGTTATACCTGGAGATTCAGAGAAGAGTATGCGCCGGGAGGGCCGGCGAGGATGTTGACGCGGGTGATGAGGCCGACGGCGTGGTCGTGGTACCATAGGTTGACCCGGAGGCTGCTGGTTCAGGTACTCTGTCGTACGCTGGCAACGAGAGGCTCTGGCCGTTGGCCGCCGCCGTCTGCGTGCCTGGAAGATTCGTCAGTCTCAGTCTGTGTAATCTTGTTGTCATCATGTACTACTACTTTATGTTCTGTACCATGGCCTGTTTGCGGATTGCGATAAATTACTGGAGAATCGCGAAATATAAATTGATACTCTGTTACACATTTAATGGTGATTCGTGCTCTGTTTTCCGGTCGAAGGAGTAGTTTCTTTTGACAGGCTTGTTCAAGAAGTTGCAAGCCGATTCGAGTTGGGTTCAGAGCCGTCGTGAAGTCCATCTTTGACACGCTAACCGATCGAGCCTCCCTAATAGTATAAGCCGCGAACCAGCCGAGAGCTGTATACCTTTTGTACTAGTATATGAGGCTTGCTGCAGTGTGATCTATGCCTGCTGCTTGTTGCATAACATAGTCATAGATATGGAGGATGATGCAGGAATGCCAAGTATTGGGAAGAGGAATTACGGTCAGGAAGTGCGCCAGTTAGCAGATGAGGATGCTGTCAGGGCGAGGGATATGCTGTCGCAATACTTCTGGACCAGCATGCCATCCGCACCGGGAGGTGACTTAACACAAGTGATCTTAAATCTTAGTATGGTCGCTCGGTTGCTCTGTTCACTAATTTGTCATATCTATTTCCTCTTGTTATTTCCATCCTTTGTCTGTTTAGTCGGCTCAGGGGATGTAGAGGAGGACCCTGAAGTAGCTGCATCGGGCTCAGGAGATGAAGACAAGGAACAACAAGTGCAGACAAGAGCAACAGCAGAAGAGGGCCAAGGGATCATTATCTAAAAATACTTCTTTCTGCCACATCTTCCATCTTCGTTCAAGGTACGATGAAGTTCATATTATTCTCTCCATCCAGCAATGTCACAATTTTCTTGTGCCTGGTTTGTTCTTTCGATATGGCACTAATGTCAGTAAGAATCTTCAAGTGAATAACTCCCTTGAATTACATTTCTTCGAAAGAAAGGTAGCTGGTAAAACTATCAGCGATGTGCTATGCAGAGCATCAGTGTCTATTAACTGAACTCTTATCCCTCTCTGTTTGAGCAGTTGCTTCAATCGAAGGTTCATTTAATAGCCTGTGTGATCTGGACCGTAAATTTCGCTATATATGTTGATATGTTGGTCATATATCTGATACAACTAAAACCTTGGTTTGATCAGTAAAATGGGAAGCTTACATCCTGCTGGTTGGAGCTTCTGAATACATGAATCTGGAGCAGCCCAAGCAATGAAGCAAGAGACTACTTTGATGCTACAGCATGAATTGAAGTTCAACGTTTTTAAATTTTTTAGTAATCTATCTAATTGGCTAGAGATCTCGTTTCCCAAAGGGTCAAAGACAAGTGTGTTGTAGTCTGTTTTCTATGTATGAGCGATAAACTTTTATGTGTTGAAAAAACAACATTCTAGTGTAGATGCATGAAGACTATCTGTGATTTCTATCGAACAGTTGATGTAAACTGAAAAATATGCAAACATAATGCCAGGGAGCAGGGAATCATGTATGTTTATCACAGGTGTATGTTTGGTCAGTAATCTTACTCAATGCAGGGACTCCAGATGATAAGAAAAAAAAGTAATATTTTTTCATGCAAAAATACAAATAATAAATCAACTTTTCTGTCACCTTAGCTCATACTTCAGAGGTACTGATCGACATTTGACAGTATTTACCACTAAGAGTGAATTGACAAGGGAAAAGATAAATCAAATTACCTTGATCTTACCAGAACCAAGACTATTATCTTAGGTCAATTCTTCCTAAGTTCAGCCGTCGAACTCTAGTAGTAGTTGGCATGTTGGTTGGTTGTTTGGAGGCAGGAGGAAAACTGGAGACTTTTTGCTTTGACTTCAAATTTTCAAAATTCCCGGACAACTTTTGATAGGGTTCACAACAGGTTGCCACATCACATCATTGACACTGATTTCCTGACTTCTTCAGTTACTGCAAGTTCGAAAAAGACAGCCAAAAGAAGGTCAATCAAGTAGAGGAAATATCATCAATTCAGTCACCATTTTAGAAAAAATAGTGTCAAGTTATATCATCGACGAATGGATTTTGCACACCGAATTCATTTGGCCATAGTAAGTATGAAATATGTTCACTGATTATTTAAAGTGTTGATGATTCGAAGTTTTGAATTGCCAAAATTGCCCAACCATGAATAGATGTAGAGGAGCATATTAGGGTTTTTTCGCACAATGCTAAAATAGTGAGCCACACGCATGGCTTGCCAAAACATCGCTAAGCGAGGGTGAGTGTATAGGGTATATCGAAATCATCTTCTTCTTGTCAGCAGTATTGTATTGTAGAATCGTATCATAGTATCATGATACTATGAAATTATATTTTTATAAAAATATGTATAAATATATTAATAATATATCTGAAATAAATTTAAATTTAAATTTAATCTTTATTTTTTATTTTTAGCATATTATATGTCTTCCATAGGGTCTAATGATATATTTATCGGTAACTCGATACTACTGTGGGCAATCGATCGGGGGAAGATTAACCGACACGTACTATTTTAAGCATTATTATATTTATCACGATGGTATCTTAATCTAGCAGTATCTTAGTGGTAACCCGAGATAAGTATAGGTTACCACTAAGTCGAGTAACTGCATGCCCGACTAGTACCGTAGTACGTGTTAATCTGGCAGACACCGATTGATCGGTGGTTGATCGTGTACGAAAGAGTGACACGCATGGTCGCTGCCGCAGGGACGTTTCGTCAGCTGCTGCTGCCGACCATCAGGCGGCGACTCGCTTCCGGCCCAGCAACCTTCACCCGTAACACCACAATGGCCCAGGTTTGGTTAATTCAGTTTGGATTAAGTCTGGGAGATTGTATTGCAAATCAGACTGGTTCAGGATGGGAAAACAAAGACATTGGAAATGCTTCTATTGTGCATCCTCTGATTTGCACGAACGGTCATCGGGCGGACAACGACATGTGCGTCCAATTGTACATGACACAGTCTACCACGAACCAAGAACGCAAGGAGTAGGTCTTCCTACCTTTGAATCTCTAAATTGCACCCTATTTTTTGATACTTTTGAAATCCCAAGCCGTAATCTCCCCTTGCACTATTTTTTCGATGCAGGCTCTTGACACAGGAAGCTACACGGAGCACTACCTCTTGCGCAGTTGCGCTGTTGACACTGAACGGGGCAAGCTTGGCACTCGCATGCTACGGACCATACTTCCCACCAGGCAACTAAAACCTCTGTCGCTTTTCATAGAAGTAGGTTACCCAAATAGCTTGAGCTCAACAAGCTTTCAGAGCTAAGTGAGCTTGTCTATATGCAGGTCGATAGTTCACGTGCTAATTAAGAATATCCATATAGAACAAGCCAAGTATATCTATTTTCTTTAGCGGGTAACCCAAGTATAAACATCTATTTCTACAACCATTTTTCCTGCTTTATCACGCATGTGAGCATTTTTCTTCGTGTATAACACAACCATTGATCGAACAAGCCTTGTCTTCTTTCCTCTTGCTTGCCTTCATTTAGCTTGTGCCATATGTTATCTCTTAGACACCCTCTTTTGCATTTATCGGAAATGTCGGACGTGTCACATGATTTTGAAGTAATGCAATATAAATTACTTATTGCTATGATGACATGTTATTCTTAAGAGGTGGGCCATGAGCTCTATTGGCGGGGCGGTGAAGCAATCGCAGCCGACATATGTGTATCTCGTGGTTGTGGATCTCATTGTAGGCGACCAATCGTTGTTCAGACCACATAGTATTTAGATACTATTTGTCACAACAAATACATTGTATATTGTTTTCATATAAAAAATTTCATCGGAAGGTTTGTATACACCTAGAGAGGGTTCTACATCGCTGCATCACATGCTTCAAAATTACGTAATGCCCTCTCATCACTGTCCGTGGTAGGGTACGTAAGGCACTTCGTGAGTCCCCTTTTACATCGGGAGACTGCGAGTTGTGGAAGATATTTATCTTTGTTAAGGAGGACATGAACTGCTAGTAGAGTGCCATAATACATAGTAGGATGATGTGGCGAGAAGGTTGAAGTACAGTTGGCAAGAGCCAGCATAAATGAAGGGAGGAAGAATGTGGCACCTTGTCTTGTTAAACAGGACATAGATATGCAGATGTGTGTTAATGAGGAAGAAAGACAACAATGCTCGAAGCATGTCAACAATGGTTGGTTAACCCTTGTCAAGTCCACCTCACGGCAATCCAAATCCACGCCGTTATGTCTATCGATATATCGGTTAAGTTAGCGTTTGAGTTGGAGCAAACCATTTGTGGACTCTTATGGAAAGTATGTAAGGATGTGCACGGCAGTTGCTGTCTCGTTGTGTGGGAGAAAATGTGCACCCTTATCGAGTAGGCTCAGTCGGATGGACACAACGAAGAAATGGAACGATTTCAACATCCATGTCCCAATCATCTCTGGGAAACTATTCAACATCGCCACGGCTTCAGTTGTTGGCGGCGGTGCTACCACGCTCTTTTGGTTGGTGAAAGAAGGGGGCTCAAATCACTTATCATCTGTGTGACGGTTGTAGTGGAGAATGAATCTCTGACACGAATACTACTCCAACCTCTCCGACCAACTATCCACTAGAGCTCTGCTATCTCTCCGACCAGCTATCCACGGTGCACTTGGATGTAGACTAAGAGGATCTCTTTAGGTGTCAATAGCAGTTTTTCACACAAAAGGCGCTTTCTTCCACAACCAATGCCTCATTCTAGGTGCCACATACATAGATCTAGCTCTCCCAAGCGGACACGCCCCGACACCACGGAAGTTCTTCATGTGGCTCGTTTGTGCATCCGATGCTTGATGGTGGACTGAATTCGACCTCATGATTTGTCGTGCTAAGATGTTAAGTTTTGAAGATCTTGTCGCGACGAACCCAACGGTGAAAACAGATCCTAAATAGGATAAAGAAGTTTACGCTGCAAGATATTCTGAATTTCCGGATTTTCATTCAATGTTGGTGACATTATCTCTTATCCGTAATGAAATCATATGTGCCATGATCACTATATATGGCGTATAATCCCTTCCTTTCACTACGGCAGAACTGGGCTTTGCCGTGCAGCCGAAACGCACGGCAAAGGGCAAAATATGCTCGGCAAAGCCTTTGCCGTGCGGGCGTGCACGGCAAAGATTGCTCGGCAACGATCCGGACGGCAAAGGCGTCTTTGCCGTGCGTCGCGCGAAAATCGCACGGCAAAGGCTTTGCCGTGCGGGTTAGCTTCGCCGTGCGCTGGGCCGGCTTTGCCGTGTGGTATTCTTTGCCGTGCGGCTTCGCTGTTTGCCGTGCGGCATTCTTTGCCGTGCGCTTCACCTCCAACGTGCGCTTCGCCTCCACCCCGCACGGCAAAAGTTCTACAGCATGACAGCCACAGCAGCGCAGTGCACAGCAGGGCACCCTTTGCCGTGTGTATGTGCACGGTAAAGATGGCCTTTGCCGTGTGCATGTGTCTTTGCCGTGTGCATATGCACGGCAAAGGTGCTGAAAAAATTTCAGATTTTTTCTGTTTCTCCATTAATCCCTGCATATGCAATACACAAATACAAATATATATCTAGATACATATATAGCACAATATATAGAGCATTTGCACATCATCAACAACAAAGTTCATACATAATAGTCCAACAAAGTCCATACAATAGTCCATACAATGGTCCAACAACAAAGTTCATACATAGAATGCTCCAAATAGCACAACAAAGTTCATACAACCAACATCAACCTTCGCCATTTCCGTGGCCACTTCCTTGTCCTTCTCCACCTCCTTGTCCTCCATCTCTTTATCCTACAAGTTCATAGATGCATAAGTGGCATGGAATGGCTAAAATTGACATGTAAGGCATGAGAGAACTAGAATTGACATGGAATGGCTAAAATTGAACATAATCGCTCAAATTGACATGAAATGGCTAAAATTCAACATAATGGCTAAAAATGACATGGAATGGCTAAAATTAACATGGAATGGCTAAAATTGAACATAATGGCTAAAATTGACATGATGGAATGGCTAAAATTCACAAGTGACATGGTATGGAAGAATTAGAAGTGTAGGAGAACTCACCTAGAAACTGCTGCAGGCTCCGGATGATGCCCGTATTGTTGACAGTCATCTGAGGTGTCGCGGGCTCGACTTGGCGGTCGCTGGAGGAGCGCCAACATGTGCGGATCAGGCGCGGGCTGCAATATCCAAAGTTCGGTTAGACAAAAAACAAGATTGAGACGGAGATATTAAGTTAACCACTTACCCAGTTGGGGAACATAGGAGGACACGACGTGCTAGGAGCATTACTCCCCGGTGGGGAAGTCAGCACGGCCTGGTTCATGAACATCTGCTGGAACATCTGTTGTTGTTGTTGCATCTGCTGCAACATCTGTTGCTGCATCCGCATGCGTCCCTAAGCTGCTGCATCTGCATCTTCTCCTCTTGGTTCCTCCGTTCCCTTTCTTCCATCTCCGCCTACGTTGTGTTGCCGCGATGTCAGTAAGATTGCAACGGAAAACATGTAATGAAGCGTAGAGGATCGACGAAGAACTTACCCGTAACTTCTCGACGGCTAGATCCGAAGCCCGTGGGCGGGTCTCTACCCGAGGCTGCTCGCTCGTACGCCCACGACGGATCTGGCGTAGAGATGGAATGGTCCTTGGGTCAACTAACCCGTCAGCAATCCATAGGCGGCCACCCTTCTTGCCTTGTCCGCAAGCACCGCAACCTCAACGTCAAAGTCTTCGGTGGTTGGGTCGGCGTCTTCGCCGTGCTTCTCCTTGAACTTCGAGCGGTACGCGCCACACTGGGCCTCCGCTAGCTCGTTGACCCACCAGGACCCCGTTTCAGGATGCTGCTCCCTCCTGGTCTTCGTCTTTTGGAAAAGGCCAAATAAGTTTGGTGACGCGCCTGTCTTCACTTCCTGCAAAAGAGTAGTGCCAAGTTAAGGGTTAACAATAACGTGCAATGAAAGAATGAAGAAACCATTTGCTCACCTCTTCCTGCAAGGTAAGGGCCAAGTTCTTGCTGCCCTGGACATGTGATCCACCTCCCATCTCTAAACGCTTTTGCTTGCCCTCCTCGTGCTTCTGGAGGTACTCGGGGGATGTCCACCATATGACCATCGCAAGAAAGCACGCCTTGTCTTCCCCGACGTACTGAGGAGGGTTCTACATACACAAGATAGACCCATTATTAGAACATAATCTACATAAAAATGCGGAAATCAATAACACAGAAATGCTAATACCTGCAGGTACTGCCACGGTGCCATGAGCGTATCCCGACAATCAGCCTTACTCATCCAAATTTTGCGCTCGGCGTGCCAGTTGCGGACGCACTGGACACGTGCCTCGTAGTGCATGCCAGTCACCCTCACCCTGCACAACTCGTATACGATAATGTCGCACGCAGTTTCCTGGCTCTCAGCCCTCTTGAAGTATTTCTGCAACCATGCACATAGGTAAAACAAGAGGAATTAGAGCAACTATTGGTAGCCAAGAAGTGTTTGAATGCTAAGAAGCCAAAATTCACGTACCCAGAAGTGGTGGACAACCCGTTCTTGCATGTTGTCGTACTTGCCGCTAGGATCTTCCGCGTAGCTGTAGTGCTTCCAAGTCCAAGCCACATCGCGGCCACCACTAGGGAGATGGACAATCCCAGGGAAATGCTTTCTAATTAGGCCTCCAAGGATGTTCGAGTACTCACGTGTCGGCTTCCTCCTCGGGTCGCCATACTTGAACATGCTGCACAATGAAATGCCAAAATCAGTATGCATGTGATAAAAATTTCTATAATGATAAAAATTTCAATAATGGAATGCCAAAATCAGCATGTACCTCTTTCCAGCGGGCACGAGAACAACATCGCGGAAGGCCCAAGTTTTTAGTTTGGGGAATTTCGTAATCCCGCGCTTATACGGCTTCTTGTCACGTGGTTGCAGCCTCTCCTCGGCTGCAACGTACACCTCCTCCGCCGGCGGATACCAAACTAGGTTTGGGTCAAGCTCCAGCGGCAAACCCCCAGCCCCTCATCCTCCTCGAGGTCCTCCCCACCGTCCTCCTCGTCCTCCCCACCGTCCTCCCCACCGTCCTCCTCGTCCTTCCCACCGTCCTCCCCACCGTGCTCCTCACCGTCCTCCTCGTCCTCCCCACCCTCGTGCTCCACCTCATCATCATCCTCGGCTGGGGGAGGGCTAGGAGAAGGGCTACGAAGTCGCCGTGGCTGGGCATTCTTCCTCCGTGGTCGAGGGCTAGGAGGAGGGCTAGCAGGACGTGTCTGTGACGAACCACTCGAAAGTCCCACAAGCTCAGCCACGGCCTTGATCTTCTTTTTGAAACCTCCTTTTTTTTCTTGGCGGCATGTTTCAATCACCTGCAAACACAATGAAAAGAGTGGTTTATTAGTATGCAATGTAAACAGATGAATATTAGTGAAATCAACAATAATGCAAATATGTAAGTAGATGAATATTAGTAGATAGATCATAGTTTATTACAAATAGCACATAGTTCAGTACATAGATCATAGTTTATTAGAAATAGCACATAGTTCAGTACATAGATCATAGTTTATTACAAATAGCACATAGTTCAGTACATAGATCATAGTTTATTACAAATAGGATAGCCTCACAATTACAACTACATAGTTCAGTAGCCTATGTCGACATCAGTAATTGGACCACATGTTTCGTCATCGTCATCAGGCTCGGCGAACCAATAATCATCGATGAAACCTGGAGGTGGTCCATTTGGAGCTAGGTCAAGGCCTGCTTTGAACGCCTCGAGCAAACTTAGGTCTTCTACGGCACACACATCCTCAACTTCATATTCTTCATTGTCTTCCTCCATAACCGCATCTTCTTCTTGCTCATCGTCTACGACCATGTTATCAACGGCCGACAAGTCGATAGTGAAATGACCGGGGAGCCCTTCTTCTTGATAAAAATCAACACCCTTTGTTGAGGGGTCTACGCGACGGTAATCGTCCTTGTTTGGCGGGGGTGGCCTAATGCGTGAAGGAACCGTCATCACAACATCCCATCCATGTAGACGTTTTGTCGGGTTTTGGCACGCGTACGGGAGATAGAATACTTGGAAGGCTTGGGTGGCCAAAATGTACACGTCCTCTCCCTTATAAACAGAGCTTCTTTCAACTTCGACCAATCCAATTTCAGGATCCCGTCTCACGCGACGTGGGTCGAACCAATGGCATTTGAATACGACGGGATTTAGCCCTTTCTCAAACCCGTAATTCAGCTCGTATATACCCTCGACTCTTCCATAGTAATGGAGTCCATCATCACCTTGACATACCACACCGCTATTTATTGTCTTCTTGTTTGGACGGCTTGTTGTGTATTGATGGGTCTGGAAGCGATACCCGTTCACGTCATAAGAATTGAACGAGTCGATGGAATGGTTAAAGCCCCTAGCAATTTTTCGTAGCAAGGGATTCATGTCTTTGTCAGTTCTTGCCTACAAGATTAGCACGAGAAGTTTAGAACGAGAAATGACCGAGAAATGTCGACAGTGTGCAAGCAAATTTGGATAGGATAGTACCAAACCACAGAACCATCTACTGAAACCGTGACCACCTCCCTTATCAAAAATATCCTTGGATTCTTCCGGGGTAGGATCCCTGTGGGTATACCTCCAATATTTAGCCGTGAATTGTCTATAACAATGAACGGAGGAAGAGTTAGCCACGAACATACGAGTGAATGTTTGCGAATAACTAAATGGTTAGCACTTACTTGATGTACGGCTTCACTTCCACCATGGTGTTCAAGACATATGAGTGGATCAACTCCCGCTCATGTAAATTCGTTGTGTACGGCTTCGAGCCACTTGACTTGCCGCCAAGCCCTATGAAGATGCTAAGCTTGGGTACATCTTCATTGTTGGCGGCATTGTAACGGAGGACCGGGTTGTGCTTTGTGGGAATGTTGGGATCATAGTGCTTAGTGGTGAAGTTTGCCACCTCCACGTTCAGGACTGCCTCGGCTATGGATGCTTCGATCTTGCATTTATTGCTGTCATTTGACGAAGCTTTTGTGTTTCTCTCTCGGGAGGAAACTGCCAACGGCCCCAATTCGGCCCCCCTTTAAGCATTCCTCCGCGAGGTGCAGGATCATATGTTGCATCGGATTAAAGAATCCTGGAGGAAAGATCTTCTCTAGATCGCAAAGCAACATGGGTGCATGTTCATCCAGCTTCTCAATCACTTTAGTGTCTAACTCCCTAGCACAACGGAAGAAAAAACTCAACCTCGCTAGCACTCGCCAAGTCTTCTCAGGGACATAGCCTCGAATCATCACCGGCATTATCCGCTCAAGCCATACGTGGTAGTCATGACTCTTCAGTCCTTGTACTCGCAACGTTTCAATGTTCAGACCCCTCATCCAGTTGGTTGAACCCATCAGGGAAAAACAAGGAGTCCTTCATCCATTGGAAGACCTCCCTTTTTTGGGCCTTTGTGAGGCAGAACGGAGCGTGTGGCTTAGTCCAAGTTTTTTGCACCATGAGGTGGCTGCATGTTCAACTCGGCCTATCGCACAACTTTTCTTGATCAGTTCGAGCCTTTATGTTATCCTTCGTCTTCTCAGTGTCCACCATGGTGCTCCAAATGGCTTCACCGATATTCTTCTCGGTGTGCATTGTATCAATGTTATGCGGGAGCTCGAGAAACTCAAAGTAAGGGAGCTTCCAGAAGCACGGCTTGTGGGTCCATTGGTGTGTCTCCCCATATCCCAAGAAACCATTCCCATCGGGCCTAGGCTGGAGAGCGTCTAACTCGGCCTTGGTTTCGTGTCCGGTCTTCAGAATTGGCTTCGGGGCATGGACATCACGGCCTTTTTTGAAACTCTTTACATCACTCCTGTATTCATGACTCTGCTCAAGGAACTGTCGAGCTTCATCAAAGCAGGAATACTTGCCTCCCTTGTCTAGCCAGAAGAAAGTCACGCTTGCTGCACACCGGACAAGGCCACTTCCCATGTGTACACCACCCGCAGAACAAAGCACGTGCTGGCAAGTCATGCAGGGACGTGTGGTACCAGACATACATATCGAAGTGTTCCTTCTTTGCTGCATCATAAGTTCGGATCCCGCGATCTTCCCAGCCAAGAAGCAAGTCATCAATCAGTGGTTCCAGATACACGTTCATGTTCTTACCCGGTTTTTCGGTCCTGGGATTATCATCGACACAAACATGTACTCGATCGCATGCGACGCTAGGGGTAGGTTCAGTGGAATAACGTATACCGCAGCCGACATACCATATGGATTGAACCCATCGGTTGATATCGCAATTGCTACGCTCCTCGGGTCACCGGCAGTGGATATTTCTTGACAAAGTTCTTCCATGCGGTACCATCCGACGGATGTATCATCTTGCCACTGTCTGATCTGATCCCTTCTACAGCCCACCTCATCTGCTGGGCCCCTCGGTCATGAAGAGCCGCTGGATCCTCGGTAGTACTGGAAGATAGCGGAGGATATTCTTGGCAATCGTGGTCTGCCTCTTCTGACCATCACCATTGGTGTCAACCTCAAAGTACCTAGAGCTATTGCAATGGATGCAATAATTTGTGTTAGCATGCTCCTCTCTGAATAGCATGCATCCCTTTGGACAAGCGTGTATCTGCTGAGATGACATCTTGAGGTCACTGAGCAATTTGGTCGAATAGTAGAAGTTTTGCGGCAAGAGGTGCCCTTTCGGCAGAATGCTGCCAACGAGGACCAGAAGTTCATCGAACCCATCTCTGCACAGATTCCTGTGGCACTTAAAGGCCAAAAGGCGAGCGATGGCATCTAGTTGGGTAACATCCGTATTTACGTGTAGGGGTTTCTGCGAAGCAAACAAAGCCTCCTAATACTTCTTCGTGTTTTCCTCCGGCTCCTCACTTGTCTCCGCATCCCTAGGTGTCTCCGCCTCTACATGAGGGCTTTCAGGCACATTACCATTAGCCAAGTTCTCTAAGCACCTATCAAACCCAGTATCATATTCTCTCCTAGGCTGAATCTGCCGCACGTTTCTTCGCCTTTTCTCCATGAAAAGTCCAAATCTTGTAGGACGGTTTGAACCCGGACTTGATCAGGTGAAGACTCATAGTTTTCTTGTCCAGTGTTTTTTCGTTAGCGCACTTACTACAAGGGCAAAAAACTGTCCTGGGTCTGCTAGGGATGTCAAACGCCCTGTCCACGAACTGCTTGGTCTTTTCTCCCCATTCCTCAGTATATTTCCACGGACCGATTCTGCCATCGTACATCCAGTCACGATTATCCATCCTCTAATGAGCACCAAAACAGACGAACTTAGAATTTATATCAAACATGATCCGCATTTTAATTTTTTCTTTTTTATGCATCAACCTGAATCTCTACTAGGTGGGCTCCTAGCAGCCGCCGGATCCAGATTGAGTACGTTCTCCCTGCTGCCCGATCCGAGACAGATTTGGCGCACCTCCCCGATGCTCCCGATACACGTCTCGCCAAAAAGCCGAGAGGGTGCATCCAGAACAACGGGGGCGCAAATTCTGACTCGGATCGGGTAGAGCAGGAGAACGTACCCAACTACGCATCCACCGACTGTCCCGATAAATAAGAGTTACGGTTCATAATATGCGAGACCACTAATGCATATTTATCCGCGTAACCCTTACGGTCGGGAAAAGACGCCTAGGTAACGCGACATACTTGGTGATCTAGACACAAAAAAAACCTAGGTACATAGGGGCGAGATTTTTACCCTTGACGCGTGAGCGAATCGGCGAAGAAGATCCGGGACGCCCATCAAAGACCCCCGCCGCCCCCTGTGTCCACCTCGAAGAAGATCCGAGACGCCCCCTCAGAGACCCTCGCGACGCCGCCCCCCGTGTCCACCTCGAAGCATCGCCTGCATAGCGAGAAAATGAATCACTCATGCAAGCGAACACAATTTATTTTAACAACTATTACTTATAATTTACTTGCAGCACATTATATTTTTTTCCTACATTGGCCTATTTTTAACCTATTTTTAAAAATCCTAAACTAAATCCTATTTTAAAAAATCCTACACTAAATCTAATTTTAAAAATCCTACACTAAATCCTACACTAAACTACACTAAATCCCTACACTAAATCCACTACTACTAATATCCTACACTAGTGCAGGGATGAAATCGGAGGAGAGGGCTGGGGCGCACACGTACCTTGGTGCCGGCCGGCGAGCCGGAGAGGGGCGGCCGGGGCGGGCGGGCGGCGGCGGTGGCGGGAGCGGTGGCGCTGGCTGCGGGGAGGAGAGGGCCCGGCGCGCGGGGCAGCGAGGCTGCGGCCGGGAGGCGGCGGGGGCGGTGGCTGCGAGGCGGGGAGGCGGGGGCGGTGGCTGCAAGGCGGGAGGGGCGGGGGCTGATGGGATTCGTAGCATAGAAAACAAAAAATTTCCTATCGCAAGAACGAAGAACAAGCCAAGATCCAATCAAGAAGATGGTAGCAACGAGGTGAAGATCAACATACCCTTGAAGATCGCACGTTAACGAGATCAGATCTCGTGGTGGATGTAGACGATCACTTCCCGCTTGCAAGCGCGTAGAAGATCCCGACGGTGCCACGAACGGGCAGCACCTCCGTACTCGGTCACACGTTCGGTGTTGATGACGACGTCCTCCTCCCCGTTCCAGCGGGCAGCGGAAGTAGTAGATCCTCCTCGGAATCCCGCGCATGCGGCGGCGGTGGGGTGGTGGTGGAGATCTCCGCAGGCTTCGCCTAAGCGCCGCGAGTAGTGAGGAAGGGGGGGAGAGGGGGAGCTGGGCGCCGGCCTCAAGGGGGCAGGGGTGGTGCGGCCAAGGTGCTGCCCCTTCCCTCTCTCCCTCATTATATAGGTGGATCCCAAGGGTTAGGTCAAAAGTCTTCGAATAAGACCCCAACACAAAACCTTCCATATTGCCAAACCTAGGGGAGTGGGACTCCCCTTTGGGGGCTGGCCGGCCACCATGGGAGGAGTCCACCGGGACTCCTCCTCCCTTAGGCTGGCCGGCCAAGGTGGGTGGAGTCCCACCTTCCATGGTGATTTCTTCCGGACTCTTCTAGAACCTTCTAGAAAAATACCGATCATTTTCAAACCTAGAAAATGACTTCCTATATATGAATCTTATTCTCCGAACCATTCCGGACCTCCTCGTGATGTCCTGGATCCCATCCGAGACTCCGAACAAACATTCAAACTCCATTCCATATCTACTTAAACGACATCAAACCTTAAGTGTGTCACCCTACGGTTTGTGAACTATACATATGAGACTCTTCTCCGACCAATAACCAATAGCGGGATCTGGAGATCCATAATGGCTCCCACATATTCAACGATAACTTAGTGATCGATTGAACCAATTACATACGATACCGATTCCTTTGTCACGCGATATTTTACTTGTCCGAGGTTTGATCATCGGTATCTCCATACCTTGTTCAACCTCGTCTCCGATAAGTACTCTTTACTCGTACCGTGGCATGTCATCTCTTGTGACCAAGTCACATGCTTGCAAGCTAATCAGACGACATTCCACCGAGAGGGCCCAGAGTATATCTATCCGTCATCGGGATGGACAATATCCCACTCTTGATCCATATGCCTCAACTCATACTTTCCGAATACTTAATCCCACCTTTATAACCACCCATTTACGCAATGGCGTTTGATGTAATCAAAGTACCCTTCCGTATAAGTGATTTACATGATCTCATGGTCGAAGGACTAGGTAACTATGTATCGAAAGCTTATAGCAAATTGAACTTAATGACGTGATCTTATGCTACGCTTAATATGGGTGTATGTCCATTATATCATTCATCCAATGACATAACCTTGTTATTAACAACATCCAATGTTCATGATCACGAAACCATGATCATCTATTAATCAACAAGCTAGTTATACAAGAGGCTTACTAGGGACTCCTTGTTGTTTACATAACACACATGTATCAATGTTTCGGTTGATACAATTATAGCATGGAGTGTAAACATTTATCATAAACATAAAGATATATTATAATAACCATTTTATTATTGCCTCTTGGGCATATCTCCAACAGTCTCCCACTTGCACTAGAGTCAATAATCTAGTTTACATTTGTAAAGATATAACACCTTGGCCTTCTGGTGCTTATCATGTTTTGCTCACGGGAGAGGTTTTTAGTCAACGGATCTGACACACTCAGAAACGTATGTATTTGCAATTCATTTGCGTCTCAACGCATCACTCATTTTCTAAATGAGTTGGCATTAATCATATATGTTCGGTCTTCTGGAACCTTAATTCCGCGGTCTGAAAATGTCACTAATATTGTCACACAATATAGCTTCAAAGTTCGACTCTATCGGAACTACACCAAGTTCTCAAAGAACTTCTCGACTTAACATCTCCTCATTGTCAAAACAATGACATACTCTGCCTTCGTTTGTAGAATCCGTCACAATATTTAGAACTCATCTAAATCCAGCATGGACTTCTTCCAGCTCATTGTGCTACTTTTAAAACAACACTTAGCCTAATTGAGATTTTTTTTTATATGTGACCAAACTAATATCGGTGCAACACCTTACAGCGATTTGTTTGTCATTACCCATACAAAACTATATATATATCCTTGGTTTTTCTAAAACACTCAGGGATATTCTTACTGTTGTCCAATGATCATCACATGAATCATTCTGTATATGCTCCTAACCCTTTAGAGCACAGGACATCTGATTGTGTACATTTTATTCGTGATCTAAAATCACTCATGTGTTTTTACTCATTGAGTGTCACACTCAAGTCTTGTTAAACCTTCACATGAAAAGAACATCTTCTTAATTTATTATATTGAACTACTTCAATATTCATTTTATGTACTTTTAACTTAAACTTATTATGTATTTCAATCTATCTTCATAGATCTTGACACTAAATATGTTTCAGTCCATATCCTTTCATTGAAGTTAATTCTCAATGAAACTTTTTATTCACATCAAGTACATAATTACATCATTTATAATCAATGATATGTCATCTACATAAAATATTATAAATATGTCTCAGCGCTCCCACTTAATTTCTTGCAAATGCAAGTATCTTCATCGTTTGATGAAATCAAAACTCTTTGATTATTTCATCCTGTGAAGATTCCAACTCATACTCACTTCATCCAATTGAAGTTTGTATACCTATCTAGTATTCCACGGACCAGCAAAACTCTTGGTTTGTATCTTATATACACCTTTAATACACACTTCTGTTAAGTAATGTCCATCCTACTAGCATATCTCATAAAAGAAATATGTAGCGATTACTAGAATAATCCACATAGACTATAAGCATCACTACGGAAGATCTAATCTTACCGTAGTCAACTCTTTGAACTTTGTCGTAAATAACTTTTCGACAAGTCGAGCTTCTTCAAGGATATTCCATCCAAGTCCATCAAATTTATAGATCCATTTACTTTCAAAAAGTATTCACCTATCTTGGATTTCATGGCGCATAGCCATTTTAACGGAGTCAGGGCCCATCATAGCTTCTTTGTATGTAGTTGGTTTATCATTGTTCAAAATCAATCCTTTGTTCACAAATCATTTATTTGATCACAAAGTAAACCATACTTACAAGGTTCAATAGGTACTTCGATCTCCATGACTATAACACTTTGTAGACATGGGAGCCATGATCATCGTAGCCGCAGAACCATTTCCGATGCTGCGCTACTCTGATCATCATGCTCAGGTTCATCAACCTTATCAAGTTCGATTGTCCTCCCACTCAAATACTTCGCTAGAAACAATTTCTCGGAAATAAGAAACATTGACAAACACTTTTGTCTTTGACTTCATAGTGGAAAGAATTCCCAATTATTTCCTGGGATAACCATCAAAGACATTCATCCGATTTTTGGTTGTAAACTTATTTACTTATGCTATGCATACCAAAATTTAAGAAAGGACTATTAGGGTTTATACCCATGCCATAACTCGTATGGTGTCATTTCAACGGATTATGATGATGCTCTATTTAGTGTAAAAGCGGTAGTCTCTAAAGCATAATCCACAAAAATATAATGGCGTCAATCTATTTTATCTCATCATTAATCCATAAAGGGATACGTCCTTTGGATACTCCATCATCACTATGATACTCCAAGAAACGTGAGTTGTAGAACAATTTCATAACTCTCTTAGATGTTCGCTAAAACTCGTAATTCAAATATTTCCACCATGATCCAATCATAGATATTTGACTTTTCTATTACGATGATTTCCACTTCATGCTGAAATTTATTTGAATCCATTCAAATGTTTCAAACTTCTTCCTTATCGAATATATCCACATATATATACTCAATTCATTGTTGGAAGTTTTCATGAAGTAGAAGAATCTCCCACACAACTATACCCAGTGAACCACATACATGTATGTTTCCACTAAGTTAGTTCTCAACTCTTGGCCTATGAACGGTATTTTAGTCATTCTCTTTAGAAGAGCAAGCGCCAAACGATTCAAAAATCAAATGACTCCAAAAATCCATTTGCATGGAGTTTCTTCATGCGTTCCTTTCTAACATGACCTAAATGGCGGTTCCACAAATAAGTGGAATTCAAATCATTTGCCTTATGGCATTTTATCGTCGTTGTTATATGTGATTCACCATTAAGATTTATAATAACTTATCCATCGTACATGGAATACGGTCATAACTTTGAACAACTCATTGTTTTTATTTGACCAGAGCTAAATAACAATTATTAAGTTCTTTATTATATATCAAGGGCTAGGTAGAATGCCAACGACGAACATAATAACACTTTATTTTGTTCCACGTGCATTATTACCACATTCCTTATCATCACTTAGGCCATTGTATTCTTATTGCGTTATGTTGTATGACATCTCATACCAACCAATATGGTACAAATACCCAAGAAATTCATTATGTGACCAATCAAAGAATACATTCATAACATGTATATCATCTATATACACCGAGCTAGACTTTCTAGTCTTTTCTTTCTTTCAAAAACTTTTGTAATTTCTCTTTTAGCTTTCCTCATTCTAAGAAAACACTTCACCTTCAATAACTTCTAGGTCCATTAGTCAAATACTAATAACCTTGAGGTTCTTACTTTAAAGTTGATCATCACATGACAAGTGTTCCAGATTTCACTATTAGTAACCTTTTAATGTGATGAACAATTTCACTCATAATTTTTATCCATCAAATCATGACGTCTTTTCCGAGACCATGTCTTTACATGCTAGGCTCGTAAAGTTTAACCTTATTCGCATGTGCAAATCTGCTTGCACCCGTTGTATGCACACGTAGAATCTATCACACCCGATCATCACGTGATGCTTCGAAATGAAGAGTCTTAGCAACGGTGCATACTAAGGACGATCACTTCATGGATATGCGAATATCGTTAGTGCTCAACTAGTTGGAGGATTGGGACGCCGCGTCTTCAACCTTCATACATTCCCATAAAACTTATGAGTTTATGTAGTCTCACTAGATTATATTCTATCATCTTGCAATAAGGTCTTAGATATCACATATATCTCATACCTTGATATTTCTGAAAACAAAATTTTTAGCTCCTCACTTTTCAAACGGATTTGAACTTCAAGTTTCACGGAGACAAGATGATTTTAGGTACTAATTGAAACCATTGCTCTATTGTGAGTTTTACCAAAAGTTTGCAATAGGACTTAATCATTTCTTGATTCTTTAACAATACGATACCAGTCTAAAGTTACTTACTTTATTATTTCTATCTCAATTATAAGACTAGCGCATGGTAGATAACGGATGCCAATTCTACAAATTTAATTCAAAATACTATTCAGACTATGTTCATGATAATTAGTTCAAGTTTTAATCTAATTACTAATGAACTCCCACTTAATACAACATCCCTCATAGTTGTTTAGTGGCACACGATCCATATCCACTACACCAAAACCGATCATCACGTGAGATGATGTAGCTTCAATGGTGAACATCAACATGTTGATCATATCATCCATATGACTCGTGTTCAACCTTTCGGTTTCGTGTGTTCCAGGCCATGTAGTAATGCTAGGCGCCAAGCAAACCTAAGTATTTCGGTGCAACATGGCTTACACTTGTATGTGAACGAGAATCTATCACATCCGATCATCACGAGATGCTTCAAAACGACGAACTGTAGCAACGGTGCATACGAGGGAGAACACTTTATTTTATTAATGTGAGGGATCATCTTATAATGCTACCGTCGCGATCTAAGCAAGATAAGATGCATAAAGGATTAACATCACATGCAATTCATATGTGATATGATATGGCCCTTAGTCTTTGCGCCGTTGATCTTCATCTCCAAAGCACGACATAATCTCCATCATCAACGGGCATGATCTCCATCATCGCTGCGTGAGCGTCAAGGTCCATGGCGCCGTCCTTATGGTTGTTCACCACATGTAGCAACTATTACAACTACTTTGAAATAATACTACTACATGAAATATAAAGACAACCATAAGGCTCTGCCGTTGCCACAATACAATAATGATCATCTCATACATATTCATCATCACATCATGGCCATATCACATCACCAAACCAAAACAAGTTAGACGCCTCTAATTTGGTTTGCATATTTTACGTGGTTTAGGGTTTTCGAGTGAGATCCAATCACCTACGAACATGAACCACAACGGTGATACTAGTGTTGTCAATAGAAAGAGTAGATTGAATCTTCACTATGGTGAGAGAGACAGACACCCGCAAATCCACTTATGCAATACAAGTTGCATGTCGAGCGTGGAGCAAATCTCATGAACGCGGTCATGGAAAGTTAGCCCGAGCCGCTTCATCCCACCATCCCGCAAGATGCAAAGTACACCAACTAAAGACAACAAAAGCATCAACGCCCACAAAATCATTGTGTTCTACTCGTGCAACCAATCTATGCATAGACACGGCTCATACCACCGATGGGATTCGTAGCATAGAAAACAAAAATTTTCCTATCGCAAGAACGAAGAACAAGCCAAGATCCAATCAAGAAGATGGTAGCAACGAGGTGAAGATCAACATACCCTTGAAGATCGCAAAGCAACGAGATCAGATCTCGTGGTGGATGTAGACGATCACTTGCCGCTTGCAAGTAGAAGATCCCGACGGTGCACACGGCGCACCTCCGTACTCGGCCACACGTTCGGTGTTGATGACGACGTCCTCCTCCCCTGCCAGCCGGCAGCGGAAGTAGTAGATCCTCCTGAATCCCGACAGACGACGGCGTGGTGGTGGTGGTGGAGATCTCCGCAGGGCTTCGCCAAGCGAGTAGCCGGAGGAAGGGGCCTAGGGTTTGGGAGAGGAGCTGGGCGCCGGCCTCAAGGGGCAGGGGTGGTGCGGCCAAGGTGTGCTGCCCCCTTCCCTCTCTCCCTCATTATATAGGTGGATCCCCAAGGGTTAGGTCAAAAGTCGAATCAAGACCCCAACACAAAACCTTCCATATTGCCAAACCTAGGGGGACCTCCTTTCTTTTGGGCTGGCCGGCCACCATGGGAGGAGTCCACCTGGGACTCCTCCTCCCTTAGGCTGGCCGCCAAGTGGGTGGAGTCCCACCTTCCATGGTGATTTCTTCCGACTTTCTAGAACCTTCTAGAACCTTCCTAAAACCGATCATTTTCAAACCTAGAAAATGACTTCCTATATATGAATCTTATTCTGGACCATTCCGGACCTCCTCGTGATGTCCTGGATCCCATCCAACTCGAACAAACATTCGAACTCCATTCCATATCTACTTAAACGACATCAAACCTTAAGTGTGTCACCCTACGGTTCGTGAACTATGCAGACATGGTCGAGACTCTTCTCACCAATAACCAATAGCGGGATCCGGAGATCCATAATGGCTCCCACATATTCAACGATAACTTAGTGATCGATTGAACCAATTACATACGATACCGATTCCCTTTGTCGCGATATTTTACTTGTCCGAGGTTTGATCATCGGTATCTCCATACCTTGTTCAACCTCGTCTCCGACAAGTACTCTTTACTCATACCGTGGCATGTCATCTCTTGTGACCAAGTCACATGCTTGCAAGCTAATCAGACGACATTCCACCGAGAGGGTCCAGTATATCTATCCGTCATCGGGATGACAATATCCCACTCTTGATCCATATGCCTCAACTCATACTTTCCGAATACTTAATCCCACCTTTATAACCACCCATTTACGCGTGGTTTGATGTAATCAATGTACCTTCCTATAAGTGATTTACATGATCTCATGGTCGAAGGACTAGGTAACTATGTATCGAAGCTTATAGCAAATTGAACTTAATGACGTGATCTTATGCTACGCTTAATATGGGTGTATGTCCATTATATCATTCATCCAATGACATAACCTTGTTATTAACAACATCCAATGTTCATGATCACGAAACCATGATCATCTATTAATCAACAAGCTAGTTATACAAGAGGCTTACTAGGGACTCCTTGTTGTTTACATAACACACATGTATCAATGTTTCGGTTGATACAATTATAGCATGGAGTGTAAACATTTATCATAAACATAAAGATATATTATAATAACCATTTTATTATTGCCTTTTGGGCATATCTCCAACAGGGGCGGTGGCCGGGAGGCGCGGCGGCGAGGCGGCGGCGGCGGCGCGACGGGAGGCAGGGCGGGCGGCGGTGGCGGCGCGCGCGCGGGGGGCAGCAGGGCGAGGAGATGAGCTGCAGCTACGCGTGTGTTTGTGTGGCTGTGGAGCGGCCGGTCGAGCGGGCCAGGATAGGGTTGATCTGGTCTTTGCCGTGCCCCGCGGCTTTGCCGTGCGCTTTGCACGGCAAAGAGCTCTTTGCCGTGCGAAAGCCCCTTTGCCGTGCGCTGTTTGGCCTTTGCCGTGCACCTGAGGCTTTGTCGTGCACCTGAGGCTTTGCCGTGCAAAGCACTCTTTGCCGTGCGCCACTGCACGGCAAACAGCTCTTTGCCGTGCAGCTTCACCTTTGCCGTGCGCTTTGGCAGGATAATTTTTTTTCTTCACCATTTTAATTATCGTTAAGATTCAAATATATTTCAAAATTATATTAAACCTGTATTTTAACATGTGTATTATTTAATAATGTAATTATCATGATATTTTAAAACTACACGGATGAAGCCTCGTGCGGTGAAATCTAGGGGGTAGTGACCCCCCGGGGCACGCAGACCACCGTTTTCGGGGGGGAATGACCGCCGGAGCACCGGAATGCCACCAAAACTTGCATGTGGAACTAGGATATGTGTGGAAGTGTCTTGAAAGGTGTGATTCACCAAATGGTGCAAGGCATATCTCCCATGTGTGACATTCCTCTCTTCGGGCGATAACACTTGGAAGATTCCTCCACTTGTAGGCTGAAGTGTCCCGCTGCGGGTATACCGGTGGCTATAATATGCCAAAGTGTGCCAACCCTAGCTTTCCATGTGTATATGGCCTAATCAAAACTAAACCTATCAAAAAGTATGTTGGTGGAACTCGCGCGAAATCTAGGGTAGACCCCGAGGGACGCACGCCGCTGGGGGAATGACCGTGAACACCGGAATGCCACCAAAACTTGCATGTGGACCTAGGATATGTGTGAAAGTGTGGTGGAAGGTGTGATTCACCAAATGGTGCAAGGCATATTCCTGTGACATTCCTCTCTTCGATAACACTTGGAAGATTCCTCGACTTGTAGGCTGAAGTGTCCCGCGGGTATACCGGTGGCTATAATGTGCAAAATTGTGCCAAACCTAGCTTTCCATGTGTATATGGCCTAATAAAATCTAAACCTATCAAAAAGTATGTTGGTGGAACCTGCGGTGAAATCTAGGGGGTAGACCCCCAAGGCACGCAGCCGTTTTGGGAATGACCGCCAGGAATGCCACCAAAACTTGCATGTGGACCTAGGATATGTGTGAAAGTGTGGTGGAAGGTGTGATTCACCAAATGGTGCATATCTCCCATGTGTGACATTTCTCTCTTTCAGGCGATAACACTTGGAAGATTCCTCGACTTGTAGGCTGAAGTGTCCCGCTGCGGGTATACCGGCTATAATGTGCCAAAGTGTGCCAAACCTAGCTTTCCATGTGTATATGGCCTAATCAAAACTAAACCTATCAAAAGTATGTTGGTGGAACCTCGCGGTGAAATCTAGGGGTAGACCCCGAGGCACGCAGTGCTGGGGGGAATGACCGCGGAGCACCGGAATGCCACCAAAACTTGCATGTGGACCTAGGATATGTGTGGAAGTGTCCTGAAAGGTGTGATTCACCAAATGGTGCAAGGCATAGCTCCCATGTGTAACATTCCTCTCTTTCAGGCGATAACACTTGGAAGATTCCTCGACTTGTAGGTGAAGTGTCCCGCTGCGGGTATATCGGTGGCTATAATGTGCCAAGTGTGCCAAACCTAGCTTTCCATGTGTATATGGCCTAATCAAAAGTAAACCTATCAAAAAGTATGTTGGTGGAACCTCGCGCGGTGAAATCTAGGGGTAGACCCCAGAGGCACGCAGACGCCATTTTCTGGGAATGACCGCCGGCGAATGCCACCAAAACTTGCATGTGGACCTAGGATACGTGTGAAAGTGTGGTGGAAGGTGTGATTCACCAAATGGTGCAAGGCATAGCTCCCATGTGTGACATTCTCTCTTTCCACTTGGATTCCTCGACTTGTAGGCTGAAGTGTCCCGTATACCGGACTATAATGTGCCAAAGTGTGCCAAACCTAGCTTTCCATGTGTATATGGCCTAATCAAAACTAAACCTATCAAAAAGTATGTTGGTGGAACCTCGCGTGAAATCTAGGGGGACCCCCGAGGCACGCACCGCCGTTTGGGAATGACCGCCGAGCACCGAATGCCACCAAAACTTGCATGTGGACCTAGGATATGTGTGAAAGTGTGGTGGAAGGTGTGATTCACCAAATGTTGCAAGGCATAGCTCCTATGTGTGACATTCCTCTCTTTCGGGCGATAACACTTGGAAGATTCCTCGACTTGTAGGCTGAAGTGTCCCGCTGCGGGTATACCGGTGGCTATTATGTGTCAAATTGTGCCAAACCTAGCTTTCCATGTGTATATGGCCTAATCAAATCTAAACCTATCAAAAAGTATGTTGGTGGAACCTCGTGCGGTGAAATCTAGGTAGACCCCCCACAGCGACTGCTGGGAATGATCGCCTGAGCACCAATGCCACCAAAACATGCATGTGAACCTAGGATATGTGTGAAAGTGTGGTGGAAGGTGTGATTCACCAAATGGTGCAAGGCATATCTCCCATGTGTGACATTTCTCTCTTTCAGCGATAACACTTGGAAGATTCCTCGACTTGTAGGTGAAGTGTCCCGCCAGGTATACCGGTGGCTATAATGTGCCAAAGTGTGCCAAACCTAGCTTTCCATGTGTATATGGCCTAATCAAAACTAAACCTATCAAAAGTATGTTGGTGGAACCTCGCGCGGTGAAATCTAGGTAGACCCCGAGGCACCGCCGCGGGAATGACCACGGAGCCAATGCCAAAACTTGCATGTGGACCTAGGATATGTGTGAAAGTGTGGTGGAAGGTGTGATTCACCAAATGGTGCAAGGCATAGCTCCTATGTGTGACATTCCTCTCTTTCAGGCGATAACACTTGGAAGATTCCTAGACTTGTAGGCTGAAGTGTCCCGCTGCGGGTATACCGTGGCTAAATTGTGCCAAACCTAGCTTTCCATGTGTATATGGCCTAATCAAATCTAAACCTATCAAAAAGTATGTTGGTGGAACCTCGTGCGGTGAAATCTAGGGGTAGACCCCAGGCACACAGACACTGCTTTGGGATGATACCGGAGCACCGAATGCCACCAAAACTTGCATGTGGACCTAGGATATGTGTGAAAGTGTGGTGGAAGGTGTGATTCACCAAATGGTGCAAGGCATATCTCCCATGTGTGACATTTCTCTCTTTCAAGCGATAACACTTGGAAGATTCTCGACTTGTAGGTGAAGTGTCCCGGGTATACCGGTGGCTATAATGTGCCAAAGTGTGCCAAACCTAGCTTTCCATGTGTATATGGCATAATCAAAACTAAACCTATCAAAAGTATGTTGGTGGAACCTCGCGCGGTGAAATCTAGGGGTAGACCCCGAGGCACGCACGCCGCTGGGAATGACCGCGGAGCACCGGAATGCCACCAAAACTTGCATGTGGACCTAGGATATGTGTGAAAGTGTGGTGGAAGGTGTGATTCACCAAATGGTGCAAGGCATAGCTCCCATGTGTGACATTTCTCTCTTTCAGGCGATAACATTTGGAAGATTCCCCGAACGCGGTTTATTTGCTCCGAAACCCTGATATGTTGGAGGGGGAGTAAGGACTTAGAGTACTTGTCGTATTGCAAAAGTATGGTATAAACATTGCATTAATCAAGATGTGGTACTTGTCATATTTCAAGAATAAATATAAGCATTAAAATAAGTACAATATAGAAAGAAAAAAGAGAAAATGCCACAAGGCACACGGCAAAGGAAAATCTGCACGGCAAAGCAGCCTTTGCCGTGCGACTATGCCTTGCGCACGGCAAAGGATCTCTCACGGCAACGCCTTGTTCTCTTTGCCATGCGGATTTTCATTGCCGTGCGCTTTCCTGAGGCTTTGCCGTGCGCTTCCTCTTTGCCGTGTGCCATAGGTCCTCTTTGCCGTGCGCTCCTCATTGCCGTGCGTTTTGATTTTTGTTTCACGGCAAAAGGTGGTTGCACGGCAGCGGCCGTTTTTCCCGTAGTGTTTACTTACTTCCTCCATCCATAAATAAGTTTACGTATAGATATGTCTTAAGTCAAACTTCATTAACTTTGACTAACTCACTTAAAAAATTAGCAGCATTTATGATACTAAATTAACATTGCTAAATTCATTTTAATATGTAGTTTAATAATATAGCAATTTGACACGTAGTTCAGTAATACAGTAGAGTCAAGAGAACCAACGGAACGTTTCGAGGAAATTCCATGGAGCTGAAGGTTTCTTCTACTGTATGTAGGTTTCTGTCGACCACAACTGTGGGACTCTTGTTGAGCCGATTAATTCCACATCATTTGGTTTTATCGCAAACACATTTAAAAAGTCGCTTCATTTGGCAGCAGCCGACCAGCGGTTTTGGCGGATTGGGGGCGTCCCATTGGTCGGAGCACCCGTGGTGGGCCCAAAGAGGCCGTGGCTGGACTTGCCCTTTGTGGACTGCGGCCCCAACGATGGCCGGAAGTCGAATGGACGGTTGTGGCGTTGCCGCAGCGAGGGGAGGGTTCACGGGCAGCGGCGCCGCTGTGGAGCGGATGGAGGTGATGGGCTATCTGACGGCGGCTCCTCCATCGCCGGCCGACAGACACCGCTTCATCGTGTCCAGGCGGGCGGCGTGCCCGCGTTGGGGAGCACTACTGGAGGGCTCCGGGACTGCAGGAAGGCAGCCCGCTAATGGTGCTGCTGCCATCTGCACCTTCCACCATGGTCCTCTGTCCGTGGCAGCACGAAGCCGAGATGCTGCGCCGAAGGGTAAGGCCACACCCAGACCATATTTGTCAGACCCAGGTTCCATTCATTCGCCTAACAGATTTAACAGATTCGTTCGTCTGGGTATAGTTTTGCTAGTTCAGTTCGTGGGCGGGATTTGAAAATTTTCCACTATAGTCCCACTCTATGGTTTACATCATTAATCCATTCTTAACATAATGCATTTATTGGTGGAAATTGGAATGTGTCACTGAGTTCTCTGGAATAGGCCCCGGCCTCTGCATCAGCCGATGCAAGTCTTTTAGTTACATGTCACCAGGTTTCGTGTTTTTGATAGAAAACAAGAAAAAAAATCCCAGCATGGAATGACTGGAATACCATCTTTATAGACACCAGGAATAAATGGTATATCTTGTAAATTATAAATGATGCACACTTCACCTCTGTATGAATCTCATAACATTGTAAACCTCACGGTGAACCTCTGTATCTATTTCCACGAATTCTATGGCTTTCACCAAATCTCATATTTCGGAAATGAAAACAAGAAATTGTAAGAAGAAGTTAAACATGAACCTTTTGGTTGCCCATGGGGCGGTGGATCATATGCGCATGTATAGTTGTAGCAAAGAATATAATAAACTACACTTGCACAGTTTTTCTGCTGAAGGCTTCAACTCTGTGAAAAGAAATAATCTTTTGTACGGAGTACTCCCTCCGTCCTCAAATAAGTGTACATCTAGCTCTAAAATTTGTCCACAAAAGAGTGTACTCTTATCTTTTCAATACACTTTAATTGCTTCTCTCTCATTGCACGGAAATCAAACCCAATAGTATTGACCACATGTTCTTCTTGTTTTCTACATGCACTTAGACTAGTCATAGTGGGGAGTAACATATAGTAGTGTCATGCATATACACTACATATGTTAGTAACTTAGATGTAGTATCATGCATGAGTGTATTAATTAGCTTGTAGACTCATTCTATCTTGAAAAGTGTGATGTTATGGTAACATAGCTAGTTACCACAACCATCTCTTTCTTCATTTAATATCATGCCATGTCATCAATTTGCCTAGTTGGCAATGCATGTAACTCTATGTTACTACCTTAGTTACCCCCACTATGAGTAGTCTTAGCTTATTGGAGGTGAAAAATTAAAGAGGAGAGATGCATGTTCCCAATGTATTTTTCACTCCACTCCATAATTTATCTTGAAAACCCCACATGTACATTTATTTGTGGACGGAGGGAGTACATGTTTTGTACTATCTTCTCCTACTCGTTCAAGTGGAAGGGAGGCAGGCGCATGTGCTAACTCCTACTCCTCCAAGTGGGAGGTAGGGGCAGGTAGAAGATGGTAAGCAATTATTGCTAATTAACCATACTTTAGCAATGCATCCAAAGCTATTAGGCTAGCATCTGAAAACCATAAGGGTTGAGATTCCTTGTGTTTGTTTCCTTCCATGCCCGGGTAACTGTCTTCTATGACCAAGCAATGAGTGCCTACCAGGCCTTTATTATACTCCCTCCGACCCAAGCCTTAGGGCGTAAAAATCGCTGCACACGGATTAAGGAGAGTCACGCAGCTAGCTTTTTTTCCGGTCGTGCCCCTACTTAATTGCTCCTCACCGTTTTCTCTCTCGCTTGTTTGTTGGGCAAACGTCTCCTTATTTCTAGCTAACAGCCATGCAGCCAATTACTATGCGCATGCATGCCCACCGGCTCCTCAATTCCAGCGCAAAAGAAGGGCAGCTACGGGATATAGCAACTACTCATGGCACGCGCCTTAAGCCTTGACGAAAAAACGCAAAAAAATTTACGCCCTATGCCTTGGGTCGGAGGGAGTACTAGGCTAGTGTGGAACCATCAAAGAAGTTAGGCTAGTGTGAAACCATCAAACTAGATCGAAAGAGTCTTTTGATTATGGCCTGCTTCCGAGCAAACAGACAATTTCAGTGTAAACTACACTTGCTCCCCTCGTTATTTGGTCTATTAGGTGTCCTTCCCTATTGCTACAAATCTTCCATGTCTATATTTGAACAAGTTGATCAGGTTCATATTTGTAAGAAAGAAAACAAAGAAAAGTACAATTGAAACCAAGATAATTTCAAGAAGACTTCAAAAGATAAACCTTTCTGTTGTCTGTGGGGTGGGCGGCTCATACAACAAAAAAAAAAGGCATACAGGTCTAGCTTGACTCCAGTGTGTCCTACAAAATATGTAGGGACAGCTATTCAGCTAAGAATAGTAATGAACTACACTTCAAAATTATTCGGCCGAAAGCTTAACTTTTCCCCATGTTACTCAACTATAAAATATACGTCTGTCATGCATGTTTTGAAGGTGATGTATACAGCCAGTCTGGTGACTGCTTGCCTGTTAATATTAGAAGTGGCACTCAACAAACCCGCCCCCTCGCTCCTCTGTCGTCTCCCCGCCGCCGCCGCCTCCCTAGCCCTCTGCCCGCCTCCTCGTCGCCTCCCGAGGCCGCCGCCGGCTAAGCCGTGAGCCGCCGAGGACGGGGGCGGTGAGGATCTATGCCTCTCGGGCTCCCGCATGGCCGTTTCGGAGGGAGGCCACCATGCCGGTCCCGGAGGTCGCCGTCGTCCGCGCTGGGCTCCAGCGCATGGCCCGCCGCCGTCCTGCTCGTCGCCGTTGCCCTGCCTCTCGCTTGTCGCGCCCGCGTCGTCCTTGCTGTGGCGTGGTCTGCCGCGGCGCATCCTCCGACCGCTCCTCGCGTCGGTGCCTCTACGCGTCTGCCCTGGCGGCAGGCTTGCGGGCCGGCTTCGGCCTTCGCTGCTCTTTGCAGCTCGCCGTATGGTCTGCAACTCGCCTCGTCCGGCCATGGCGCGGCCCTCTGCGGCTAGGGGAGGGCGCGGTTTCGCCTGGCGCGGCGCTGCTCGGCTGCCCGGTGGCCGCCTAGTGCGCCGCCGGCGCTAGCGCGCGCGGGCTCTGTTGGGCTCCTACGGGTTCAGATGGGCCCCTGCGGGCTCTGATGGGCTTGTGCGATGGGCCGGTGGCCTGGTTTTCGTCGGGTGGTGTCAAGCTCCATGCCCTGCTGGTTGGCCCGACGGCGGAGAGGATGCCGGGCGAAAGCTTTGCACTGTGTCAGCCCGGTGCCGATGGCGGCGGCGCCTCTGGTGCCGTTCCCCTTCTTGAAGGCGTCATCGTGAGCGGAATCTCCTGCTGTTGTGTGTGTCTTGTGGTCCCCGGGTGAAAATCCGAGCTCCTTTGGAGCGGGCGATGGCGACAGTTATGCCGCTACCTTCTTGAAGGCGCCGCCTTTGGAGTCCTCGACACTGTGGCGTGTGTGGGTGTGTGTTAGATAGGCTTGTTCCCCCTTTTCGGTTTTCTCACCCGGTTTTCCCTCATAAACTGGGTCGCTCTGTATGGTTTTTGGGCCCAATTTCTCTGATTAACTGAGTCAATCTTCTTCTATCAATATATCGAGCAGCTCACCTGCCGAATTCTCAATATTAGAAGTGGCATCAGTTGTACTATTCAGCAGCTAGCTGCCAACTAACAGATCAGTGTGATGAATAATCCATGCGTCCAGGCCTTGTTGATTTACACTTGATTAAAGCTAGTGCGGCTCATCTTTTGTTGCCATTTCGCTGTCGATCACAACCGAACAAGGCTCAACACGTCATTTACTTTGTGGAAATAGCATGCACGGATGGCAGGTAAGGGCATCTCATCGTGGTCACTCAAATCGGACATCTTTTAAATCTGAGTTGGGCCGTGGACAAGTCGGAGTTCTAATTTTCGTCTGGGTCGCGCGGTGCACCCAAAGCAACCACGAAAAAAAAAATTAAAACATGTATCTTATAAATTTTTAAACATACTAGCAAAAGTGCCCGTGCGTTGCACCGGGAGAAATAAATACGACTCGGTCTAGGAGCCTCTAAGAGTGTATCGGTGGGTCTTCGTACTCGAGCAATAGGGCACTGCATAGTACTGGTGGGCCTTCGTACTCGATTAATAGGTCGCTAGATAGTAGTGGCAGGTTGTCCTAGATAGCGAGGTCGCTGGCCACGGATGCGTTGAACCGTGATGAGACTGTAAACTTGGCAGGTTGGAAGATTGAAAGGGATCGTGCACGGACAAATAAGAGGTGGATATGTACAAATCTTCACTTCCATAATAAATTGTAATCTTTATTCTAATGCAAATGGATAGTTTAGTCTCTAGGAAATTTTCGATATGACGCAATAGTTTTTAAATATGTATGGGTAATCTGTATGGTTCTCTGACTAAAACATTTTCAATAACCTTCAGTGAACAATTTGGAATGCTTTTCTTAGTTATATGAGACAGAGAGGAGTGTATGACAAAGAGTTACATACATGTCCGAAATTGTCGGTTGAAAAAAAAAACAAAAAATTGCAAACAGCATCAGCAAACAGAAATTTAAATCCTAGCAGCAAACCGCATCAGCTAAGAAAATTGCAAAGAAACCAAAGCAGTGGGCGCATCGGCTTGGAGCTTCGTGCACGCGCACAGTCGTTCGCTCCGCCGCCCTAGATCCTCGCTCGGCCCTGTCCTACCATCTCCAGCGTGGCCGCCAGCTCAACTCTCTGATGTGGCTCGGGGCTATGTCTTCTGCTCCGCTTCGCACCAGAGCGCCTCTTATCTGCTTGCTCTCGTCTGATTAGGCTCGTTCCTCGCCGCTGTCGACCTCGTTTCCGCTCCAGCTCGCTCCCGCTCCCGCACCTTAGCGCGGTACATTCTCTATGGCCGCCTGATACTCCGCACATGGGTCACTTTAATTCATTCCTGAACCTGATCATTAGAGTTCAATCCCAATCTGTGCTGCTTCCTTGTTGAATTGCAACTTGCTAACGTATAAGAATAGGTATAAATCGATGACAAGAAGCGAGGTGGGATTATTGTTAGACACCAATCACCGATCTATTCTAAAGGGAGAGAACTTTGTTCAACCGTACGAGCCCAAAGGCCCATTCCAGCCACCGACGCCCCCAATCTTATCCCTTCCCTTATTCTCTCCCCCGGCTCAGCTCACCACACACGCAAGACCCAACCCCCACTGCCACACGCGCTTTCTCGTCTCCAGCTGCTAGCTCCGCATCCGGAAGATTAAAAGGAATCTAATATAATTTAATTGTCACTATGTTACTGAGCGTCCCATGCTCCTCTGGAAAAATTCCCATTCTCTATGGGCAAGAATTTCTGCAGCTCGATGGAAACGGAGGACTCCATGGCGCTTGTTTTCCTACCAAGCGATTTGGAGCGCCGGCCAAATTTTCTCCCTTTCCGCCCACTTGTTTTCTCCTTCCACATTCAAGAAAAGCTAGAGTGGGTTGATATTGTTCCTTTCTCGAGGTTGTGACGAACGAATTCCAGGCCTAGAAAAGATCTGCAACGCGCCTAGGATTCACGGAGATGGAGCCATCCCGCTCGCCGGCCTGTTCGTGCTCGCCAAGGCGTTGGCGGTAGGGGTGACCCTCTGGCAGAAGAAGGACGGCTTCCTCGACGCCCTCCTCGAGCACCAGCTCCACCCGGCTTCCCTCGTCGATGCGCGCATCCCCGTCGGCCCAAGTCTTGCCTTGAGCTCCTAGCGGCCGGCAGATGCTCGCCGCTCTCCCGACTCCCCCAAAGCAGGGCCGTCCAGCGCGCCTCCGGCCGCCTGCCTCCAGCACCTCCCCTTGCCGCCCGAGATGTCGGCTACTTCCGCCTCCAACCACGCCGCCAAGCTTGACCCGCCTCGCACGAGCGGCGTCTTGTCGCCGGTTCCCGCATCCACCTCGCCCCAAGCATCGCTTCCTGATCCGCCGGTCGAAAGAGAGGCAGGGGCATCCGTCGGTAGAGAAGGAGATCATGGAGGGGATCTGTGGTGAGAAGAAGACACACGATGGAATTTGTTGGTGGAGGAGGAATATGCGTACGGGTCGAGGAGGGGATTGTTCGGGGAGCGGCGAAATAAAAGGAGCGAACCGGTACAATGGCATTGTGCAGTATTATGTATTTTGGTGGGAGGGCAAAACGGTAAAAAAAAAGCGTTGACGAAACTTTCCAGCATAAACATCCATTTTTATGCAATTATTTCAAAACAGAGAAAATATTTTACTTTTGTAGTATTATATCAGATTTACCGGTCAGAAGGTGTGATTTGTCTCATTAAGTACTGAGTTCAGATTCATGTAAAAAATGTGAAACGTGAAAAATAAGGCATTATAAATCTTGTGTAGGATGTGACCAGATTGGAGAGTGGGCGAGTTGTGCGTTTTTAGCTTGCTCACTCAACTCAGGGAGTCGTGGCGTCTTTTACTTGCTTTACTTGCTCACTTCCGATCCCCCACCACCAGGATAGGACGCGAGACGGCTAGGAGCTGGAGGCCGGCAGCCTGCCCAGCGCCTTCCCCCTCCTTCCTTGCTGCGATTCCTCCCCTCGCTCGTCTCTTCCTGCCGGGCGTTGGTCGGATCTCCGCCAACCAGTAAGCTTCTTGCCCGACTCAATAATGCCTCTTCCCCCACCTCTGTCGCTGACCTTCCGCCGCTCTGCCTCTCTTTCCCCATTCCTCAAGCTCTGATATCAGCTTGCCAGCAATTCATCAATTTCATCACGGTTCCACTTCTATATATTGTTTAGAAGTTTTTTCCTCTTTTGAGGACCATTCTGCAGGTTGATATTTTGGGACAGCTCGCTGATAATCGAGGAAATTTGTGAGCATATAAACTGGCAAAAATCGGCATTAGCGAGCGAGGTGGGACTAAAATATCAATGCATCATCTAGATTTTCTTTATCTTACTGGTCGGCGCGCGAGATGTCTAGGCCCATGGGCCAATTTACTGGTGCGACCAGTTTCGTGGTACCATCGACGGAGGAAGAGAATTCGTGGGAGGAAACAGATGCGCGCGGTCTAGAGCGTCTCCGCCCCTGCAGCCGCCGACGGCGCGGGCGCGGGCGTTCGTTCGGTTTGCTCGCCCCTGCAGACGCCGCGCGGGCGTTCGTGTGCGGGAGTTCCTTCGTTCGGTTGCCTGGGATTGGGATTGGGAAAAGAAAGAGAACGAACAAACGAAGCGGTACGTGGCATTGTGCGTAATATGGGATTTGGTGGGAGGGCAAAACGGTCTCAAAAAAAGCGTTGACGAAACTTTTTGGCAGAAACCTTAGCTCCTTTATTATTAGGTACTAGAATAAAAGCCCGTGCGTTGCTACGGGTTGATTTTTAGATTCAACTACTTCGTGTAACCTGGTACCACTCTTATTTCCCACCACGGATAATGCCTTCACGGTCGCAAGTGACACCCTTATCTTCCACGACCACTATCGACAGATGGCATGTTGACATTTCTTAGTAAGTAAATATACGGTTGAACTGCTACGGATTGGTTTTTATTAATAAATGAATTGTATTTAGGGAAAAATAGTTTTACTATTGGATATGAGTTTATATTTGATGCAGTAATGGAGGTTCAACTATATTGTAATTAGCTTATTTTTTTTATTGGGGCTGTCACCCTAAGATTATTTTTTGGTGGTTCTCGTCCCACCATCAAGAAATGGTGGTTTCGTCCACATAGGGGCAGCATGCGTAGCAGTGAAATTCTTTGGCGACACTACAACACGGGACGCGGGCCCTGAGAGTTATAAACACCGGGCAGACGTCTAATCACTGCGCTTGTGCTAGGTTGGCAAGAAATTGCCAGAAATAACTGTGTTGAGGAGAGTACATAGGCGGGGGTTTTTTCCGCTCAGCACATGGTAATCCACCGAGCTAGCGCTAGAACGGCAGCTACACGTTAACGATGTGTCCATTATAGGCCGACGCAGCCTAGGTGTCATGGCAGTTGTGTGTGAGAGGCATAAACAAACAGCTCAAAAGCGAGGTGAGACTATTTAGCACAAAATATCCAGCCGTGTCAGGTGGCCGGAACTTCACGAGGGGTTTTGGGTTTTGGCACATTGATGCCGACCAAGCTCACGGATGCATCTAGGTGGTCCATGCGTGATCGGGGTTCAGTTCCTAGCGCGATGAACAAACGCGAGCTATCTAAGAGAACTGAACAATAATTAATTAAACAAAGTAATTAATTGGAACTCATCAGTAGCAGGGTTCTATCTCACATTAACCGTTATTGAACGGACCCCTACCTATCCGAAGAACTTCGCATGTCTGACTTTTTTGGTGAAACTTAAAGAAAATTCCGAATTGTGTATTTTATTTAAAATAATATTATGTTTAGAAATAGTTCATGAAAAATAAGGAAGAACAAATGTGTACAAGTTTGTTTTGGATTTCTCTAGTGTGATGGAACGTGTAATTTTTTGGTGAAACTTAAAGGCAATTTCCAATTGTGTATTATATTTATTTATTGAAAATAATATTATGTTAGGAAATGAGGAAGAACAAATGTGTACACGTTTTTTTTTTTTTGGATTTCTCTAGTGTGATGGAACGTGTAAATTACAGGAAGAAAGTTGATAGAGAAAATAAAAAGAGATCGTGTAGTGTTGTTAAAGGATAAGGCTTCCTTGAAAGGCACGTGAAGGAGAGGCGATTTCTTCTAGCAACACGCGTCCCGTCTTCTTCTATCCTGCTCGGGGAGGGCCGCTGCCGATTTCTAGCATATCCGACCTCCCCTTCTCCCTTCTCTGAGCTCGCGCTCCCCTTCTGAATTCCTCTGAATTTCTATTCGCGACAGCCTCACATGGGTACCCACAGCATCCTTTCTCCCTTCTCTGAGCTCCCGCTCCGAATTCTCATTTTCTATCAGCGCTAGCTCACGCGGTCAGGTCTTGAGCGTAGTCAATCTTGGCTCTTCTCTCCCAATGCCATTGGTTCATTAGCTCATGTAATTGCTTGCTGATGATTGGAATCTCCGAGCGTATATAAACCGGATGAACTCGCTGTAAAAGATCGATGTGGGACTATTCAACACGAAATATCAATACACCCTCGATTTTCTTAGGCCGGGAGTTAATTTAAAAGCCCAAATTTGACAGCCAAATCAAAGCCCAAGAGCGCTAGGCATCCGCATCTGGCGTGCGCTAGGCGGACAAAATTCCGGAGGGGATTGGGGACCAAGTCCTTTGTCCGCATAGTGCACTGGATCGGAGGGCTCAGCAAGGAGGCAGGTCGGCTGCTGCTGTGCGTCGCCTCCTTCGTGCACGACCTCAGGGATGGCGTCGAGCAAGGAGGCCGGCGCAGAGGTAGACCTCGCCAGCCCGTGATTTAGCAGCGGCGCGGGCCAAGCCCTTGATTTGTGCTACCGCTGAATCGAGAGGCACTCGATCCAGCGCCATCTCTCTATGCAGCAGTAGACACAGAAGGGAGCTCTCCTCTTCCCCCACTCACGGCAATCCGCATGTAAAGGCCGCTGCGCCGCGAGCCTTCTATTTGAGGAAGGCGAGAAAGGGTGAGCGGATCGTTCGGGAGAGAAAAAAATAAAAGAAAAGACCGAACCGGTACAATGGCAAATGCTGTATTATGCGTTTTGGTGGGAGGGCAAACCGGTCCAAAAAATATTGTTGACGAAAATTTTGGCAGAAACCTTAGCTCCTTTATTATTAGGTAATAGATAGATATGACCTTATAAATGGGCTAGTTACAAAAGCAGCCTTTATAAACAGGCTAGATATAAAAAATAAATAAACCAAACCCTAGCTAGGGTTTGGGTTGGCCGTAGCTCGACGCCGTGTCGCAGGCTTCCGATTCCTCACTGTAGGTGACTCCGGCCACGAAGGCCAGAGGGCCTCCTCCCATGGAGACGAGGGGTGCGGAGGGGTGGCAGGCCTCCGGTTCCTTGCCGCGGCGGCACTCCTCCTCCTCCTCCCGAACGGCTCCCACGTCGATAGCACATGCGCGGATCGCCTCAACGTGCGTCGTCGGCTGGGATAGTTCGGCGGCCGCAAGCTCCATCGCCTCGAAAGCAGAGGCCTCGAAAGCAGAGGCGCGGAGTGCCTCTGCGAATGCCGCCGCCTCGGCTTCTTTAGTGGCTGCACGCTTCCCGCATTGAGAGCTAAGTCCCGGAGTGCCTACATGAGGTGGGGCCACATCCGTAGCTCCTCGTCGTTGCTCTCCAACGTGGGTACTGGTGGCGCTTGAGTTTCGACGCGATGAGGCGATGGCGGCAGAAGAAGCCGCGCAAGTCGGTGGCTGTGACGCCAAGTTTATCTGGCGGGGTGTGAGGGAGACGGGATGGCGGCTCGATGATGTCTTGTGGTCGTTCTTCCCCGCCAGCTTCTTCAGAGCCATGGCGGCGGGGCTCGCTTGCAATGGAAGTTGGACTGCCGTGAGGTGGGAGTTGGACTAGTGACGGAGTGGTGTGGGGACTACGCACCCCTCTCCGTCATATTTATTGCGACCACATGGGGATCGATGAGAGGCCGACAAGTGGCCTCAAGGAGAGGAATGGGCAGACGCGTGAGGACACGCCGTCTGTGCGTCTCCGTCCATAACCATGCAAAGCAAGCCTTGATTTGAATCGGTTTTGAGTCAGGACGGACAGCCAAGCAGACACGTGCCCGTTTGCGTCCGCGCGTTGGGCCGCGCTTTTCTGTCCGCGGCAACCCATTCAAATACGTGCGGACCAAGTGGGCTGCCGCGTTGCAGATGCCATAAGGACACCGAGTGTTTATAATTATTGAGACTAAGACTAGTTACCTAACATATTATCACATATAATTTGCGTGTAATCTACTAACATGACAAAGTTAGAGAACTAATCAATTTCTCAAGTGAACGGACATGTTCAAAGTAAGCTACACAACTTGCCACCCTCATTATTGTTCTATGATTAAAGTCGCTGTGCTTTTCTACTGCTACAAGTCTTCCATATCTACATTTGAACAACTGCTTTCTTATTTCTTTTGTGGTGACGAAGTTTTTTTACTTACATGTCAGCAGGTTCATTTCAGAAAAAGTTCATATGATTAGAAACAAAATATAGAAAGGTCAAGCATGTACGTGTGAAGCAGCATATATCAACATACGCCAAGATTAAATCTCACAAAGTTGTTAATGAATCGTGTTTGGTTATTTATGTGTGTGTAAATTGGAATATATGATTTAGTTGTATTTCTCAAGTTAATTTAGTTGTCGTTGTGACACTTCCACTCTTCCACATACTACCTCCGTTCCAATTAATAAAGTTTATATCTTTTTCGAAAAGTCAAACTACATATAGATTGATCAAGTTTTTAGAAAAAAATTAACATGTACAGTCCATTAATTTATATCATTTGATACATCATGAAATATATTTTCATATCTATACATAGTTCTTGATATTTTTTCCAAAAGTTTGGTCAAATTTTACGTAGCTTGACTTGTTGTACAAAAAAAGCCTTCATTGGAATGGAGGGAGTATATGTTTCTTTCAACAAATTTCTAGCTATCGTCAACTCTAATATTTTGAAATGAAAATAAGATCATAAAGTTCAGTTAACCATTTTTCTGGTGAAGGCTCCAACTTCCGATCATGCATACTTTTCAGAGTGATATGTACACCAGCTGGCTGGTGACAGCTGATCGCTTTTTAATATTAGAGGTGGCATAAGCTACAGAGTTGGCCAGCTAATTAGCTATACTCCTAATACATCGATCTGATGAATACTATTAATTCATTCCTTCGTGGTGCATGATTAAAGCAAGTCTAGCTCATCTTCGCTGACATGGCGCGGTCGGTCACATATATGTGTGGGTGGTGCTAGACGCTTTCAGCCGAGTCCTTTTGAGCCCTTCAATTGTACGAGTTTGATCCAGAGGAGCTACAGCAGGACCCAACATTCATCCTTGAAGGTAATTTTGGATCCCTCTGTTTAGCTGGCTTTGCTTGCATCTATCCATCAGTCGCATTACTTTCTGATCAATCTGGGTCTACTATCCGTTAATATAGCGTCATTAATGGAAACAGCACGTGTGTGGCCTACCCTTCACTAGTAAGACGACGCAACATCCATCCATTCTTGAAGGTAATTTCGAATCTTCAGCTGGCTTTGCTTGCATCTATCGACATTAATAGCTTTTGCATTTTTTTCTCTCATGCTTATAAATAACAACTCGTGTGTCTCTCGTGTAATCATGTCAGATATTCCAGCGGTGGTGACCCGTCCTTCCTATTTGCTGGTACGAGCCTTTGATCCAGAGGCACTAGAGCAGGACCCAACAACCATCCATCCTTGAAGGTCATTTTGGATCCTCTATTCGTCTGCCTTTGCTTGCATCTATCGATATAAGTACATTTTGTCTACTTTGTTTGTTTCTCGTGCTTATAAATTGCAACTCGTTTGTTTCTCATGTAATCATCTTAAAAATTGCAGCCTTCCCCCTTTCTTCATCTTTTTTGCTGGTGATATTTAGTTACAACAAGTGTTGGGGATGATATGTGTTCTTATCTTTGTTATTACAGAAAAAACGCAGCAAAAATGGCGATGGTCCTGGATGCTTTTGCATCCTACGTGCAAAACATGCTGACGGAGATGGCAAGTGAAGAAGTGCACATGCTGCTTGGAGTCAGAGACGAGATCGACAAGATGGATGCCAAGCTTAGGGACCTCAAGAACTTCCTCGCCGATGCTGATAGGAGGAACATCACTGACAAGACCATGCAAGAGTGGGTGGCAGAGCTCAAACGTGCCATGTACGAAGCTGCTGACATCCTCGACCTATGCCAACTCAAGGCCATGGAGCAAGGTCAATCCACCGTAGATGTTGGGTGCTTCAACCCCTTGCTCTTTTGCATGCGGAATCCAGCCCATGCCCACAACATCGGCACCCGCATCAAGGAGCTCAATAAGAAGCTCGGCACCATCAAGGAGCGAGGCGATGCTTTCAACTTCATCAATCTTGGTTCCTATGAGGACCGTAACAGCAGGGTGCATGCCTCTCATTCTGGTATTCACAGCCGTGAGACATACGGGGAATTAGATCGGTTAGGTGTAGTCGGCGAGAAGATCGAAGAAGACACAAGAGCAATCGTCGATATCATGTTGACTGAAAAAGAGGGCAACGCCAACATCATGGTGGTAGCCATTGTTGGGGTCGGCGGAATTTGTAAGACCACTCTTGCACAGAAGATATTTAACGATGAAATCGTTAATGCCGAGTTCGACAAGACAATATGGTTGAGCGTCAACCAGAACTTTGACAAGGTTGAGCTGATCAAGACAACCATTACACTCGCCGGAGGAGAATACGGTGGTGGAACGGCGTTGGCTGTGCTTCACCCAATCCTTACTGCTACCATGAAAGGGAAGAAGCTATTTATAGTGATGGATGATGTGTGGATCCCCACAGCATGCGATGACGTGCTTGGAAGTCATTTGGCTAATGTCGTTGCTCGAGGTAGCCGAATTCTCGTCACTACTAGAGATGAAAGAGTTGCTCGAGGGATGAAAGCTATGCTTCCCTACCACCGCGTCGACAAGTTAAAAGAGGATGATGGTTGGTCCTTGATAAAGAATCAGGTACTTGACAAAACTCAAAGCATCTTTCAAAACAGCTAGCTTTTAGCTTAATTTGGAATAAATATATACTATTAGCGCATTTTATGTCTTTTCTTTGTAAATACAAGACGGATCCATACCACACATGAATGTATACTTATGCCACAACACGTGCATAAAATCCTCTATATACGGTAATAAGTAATTAAGGCATGATATTATGAACTTAGAGATTAAACTTGGGTTTGATACTCCCATGCAACTAAATTGTATGGTTTTACGGGCTAGATTGAATGTAGTTATATGTTGGTACTAAACTAATTCAAAAATTTGGGTTAGAATTCCCAAAGACTATTTTCTTTCCTTCTAGATTTTGTGGTGTGATGCATTCAATCTAGCTAGGAATCCCAGGAAATACAAGAAAAGTCGATGCGGATGCGGGCCCTGCCGCACACGGAATCCCACGGCACACACACAGCTACCGTCGTAGTGCCGACGAGACGACTGGCGCAGGGCTGAAAAGACCTGCTGAGGATGCTTTTTTTTTAGTACCCGCCGGAGCTCTGCGCGTTTTGTATTAAGATTAGAAGAGGGGAAGAAACCCCATCTATACTTCTTATAAAGCAAAACCTCACTAACTGCAATTAATGTTAGTCTATCTCTACATGCAAGCCATCCACATCATCTATTCCATTAGCCAATCAAATATCCATGTCATCCCCACTAACATTCATTATTGATGTATCCTTGCATGCAAGCTATCTATGTCACCATTTTTTGATTAAAATGTCCACATAGCTAATTTATAGCCATCAAATATAAAAAATAATGTGAATTAAATTTAGCATCTCAACTATTTTGGCCAATTGAATATTGCATTCTTCTACATACAATTCATATTACATATGTATTATACCATTTCATTTAGACAATATAATTTCTTAGAAGATTCCCACTGCAACGCGTGGGGTATCCTTCTAGTTGTTACAAACGATCCACGGCATCCGGAGGCGCCACCGTACTGAGCTAGGTTACATCTCCTGTCTGTCTACGAGAAAGTCATTTCTAACGGAGCCGGTTTCTACCGGGCATCCGACCACCGTCCGTCTCCTCGCGATTCGTGTTAAGCTCCTTCTCTATATCTAGTTTGTATCATCTCCATATGACATATATTTGGAATCTAAATAAAATTTTAGTAAAATCTCGTAAATTTTTTATATATACCAAAATTCGCGGTAATTTAAATGAAAAATAACTAAATTAATTTAAATATGTTTGAAATATATGTATAATGTGGTCGAAATAACCAGATTTGTCTAGAATTTCATTTGTATCTAATAAATATCATATATATACCATATTGCAGTAAAATAGACACCAAACTGAAGCAAAGTTCGCACGAATCGCGAGGCCACCAATGGTCAGATTGACATCGGTAGAAACCGGTTGCGTTAGAAAATCCGCTCCCGTCTGTCTACCTCTATCACGCAACCAACTGTCCCAAGTTCTAAGAACTGACGCTAATACAGAGGCAACCTTCGAGCTATGACCATTGAACACACGGGCATTGCGCTCACGCCAGATAGCGCGAAGGACGAGCATGATGATGGAGTTGGCATCCTTCTATCGGCTTGCCGGCAGGTGATCCACGACTTCCGACCAGCACTCGTACATTTGGCCAGTAGGCATGCCAATGGCGAAGAGGAGAGCCGCGATCATGCCCACCCAGACAACAGAGGAGAAGGTGCAGTGCAGGGAAAGGGGGGCGAGGCTTTCGTCGTCGATATTGCAAAGCGGGAAGGTGGTGTGCGTGGCCATCCCACGGCCGAGCATGCGATCGGATGTCCAGCATGTGCCATGGAGCGCCAGCCACGCATGGAATTTGAACTTCAGGGGAGCGAAGGAGTTCCAGACGTTTGCGACACCTGGGAATGCCGTAGTCCCCTCGAAGAGCATCCGGTAAGCAGAGCGCGAGCTGAAGCAACCGTCTGACGTCCACTTCCAGGAGAGCTCATCGTGACCATCGGTGCGCACCACGGCCGCGACAGACGCCCAGAGCCGAAGGTACTGGACAATGGCATCAAACGAGAGTGGTCTGGAGATGTCCCTGGCCCAGGCGTGGTGTAAGAGCCCATCCCGCACCTTCCGGCGTTGGCGAGCGGCGGGTTTGACGAGGGCAAACACCGCATGTGCAATGGACACCGCACCGATGCCATTGATCCACGGGTCCTCCCAGAACAGCAGCGAGTCGCCGCTCCCAACTGCACTCCTAACGGAGGCGTTGAAGAAGCCGGCGACGTCAAGCGCCGCCGTAATCTCCATCCCAGGCCACGAACGATTGATATTGGTCCTGGAGAGCCAAACCCACTTTGATCGCAGGGCCAGGTTGAGGAGGTTCAGGTTGTGAAACCCAAGACCGCCAAAGCTCTTGGGCTGGCCAACGAGGTTCCACGCAACGAAGGTCGTGGGCTTCCAGGTTCACGACCCAGAGGAACCCCCGTCGAAGTTTGTCCACCGCCTTGAAAAAACAAGGATCGAGGTCAAGAGCTAGGAGCTAGTAAACCACCGAGGCTGCCATGATCATCTGCACGTAAGCGATGCGCCCTTCCTTGGTTAGAAGACGGGCCTTCCAGTGCGCCAGCTTAACTACAAGCTTGTCGAGGATAGCCTGTAGGTCATCCTCCAGCTGGACCATGCCAGGGCTTGGCGAGAGGTAGCATACGTCGAGGCGCTCTGGTGAAACAGGCGGGTGCAGATGCGGCGCACCAGGGCGGGGCAGGGCCGGGTCGGAGGGGCTGCGCGGGCGCTTGCAGTCCCTAGACGTGTGCTCAGATCCACCTCACCGGACGCAGAGCGTCGCATTGGTGCACTCCGCCTAGATGTCGCCCTCCTGGCCACAGTTGTAGGAACAACCATGTAGCGACGCGGGGATTCTGTTCGCGGCTTCGCCTGGCGGCCGCGAGGGGCCTGCGGCGCACGTTGCGGGCGCGCCTAGATTCCGACATCTGCCAAGGGTGCGTCGCCGCCGGCGCGGCCTCCCTAGGGGAAGCAGGGGCCGCAGAGGCAGCGCGGCTGGGGCCTGCTCCGGCGTCCGACCCATGCGACCCAAGCTGATGGCTCATCGGAACGACAACCATGGAGCGAAGGTGCACAGGAGGGGCGCGGGAGGCCACCGAGGCTGCACTCAGATCTGAGTCAGACAACGCGATGTGGCTGCCCATGGCGCGCAGTAGGGAAGAAGGATTTCAGGGATGAAGGGAGGCCGCCGCCACTGGAGGCGCACGACGGGCGTGCGGAGGGGCGCCCTGCGCTCCCCACTCACGCTCCTGCTGAGGATGCTGGTGGTCGGTTCCAGCGGCTGCAACCTCGCCGTGCTCCTTGGCCTCCACCTGGGTTGCAACCTCACTCACCGTGTTGCAGATCTCTGTGTCACCCCCTCTTCTTTCTTCTGCAGCCTACCAGATCCAGCACTGCCTGCCACTTCATGACGCCTTAGGACCTGTTTGGTATGCTGGTCCGATTTCTTGCATGATCGCGCCAGTGAGATGAGACGACTTGCGCGTCGTAGACGGGCCACGGGCCCAATTGGCCTGTTGTTTGGTCGCCTGGGTCGAAGCTTTTGGCCCAGCAGAAACGTAAGCCTCAGTTTGTTTGGTTTCATATGAGCCCAGCTTTAGCCTCAGCACTTGTCCACATGGTGATCTTACCTCTCACCTCCTCACCTATCACAAAGCCTCACGCCGCTGTCACGAAGCCGGTGCGCAAAAAGACCACCATGTCACTCTCGCCGACGGCGGCCAAGGCGGGTTTACGTTACCTACGCGCAAGACTGGGCTGAATATGATAGGCTGAAGCCACCACTGGTTACACCTACACAGTTACCGCCATGGATTACTGCCTATCACATACCATAACCATCACCACCATGACACCGCCGGTCACGTCCGTCACAGGCATCACCACGTCGCCGAACACGAAGATGAACACCACCATGACACCGTCGTTTACGCCCGTCAGACGCATTACTATGTCGCCGAACATCACCATGACACCGCCGGTCACGCCGGTCACAAGCATCACCACTTCACCGAACATGAAGACGGACACCACCATGACACCGCCATTCACGCCCGTCACAAGCATCACCATGTCGCCGACCACGAAGCTGAATACCACCATAACACCGCCGGTCACGCCGGTCATAAGCATCACCACGTCGCATCACCACGTCGCCGACCACGAAGATGAACATCACCATGCCACCACCACCATGGATTATAACCTCTCACTTATCACCTAACATCACCACGTCGCCGTCCATGAAGATGGCAAGCAAGAAGTTGAGCAAGAGTACTCCAAACCTTACTTACACATACGTACACATTACAGTATACTTGTGAGTCATTTATCTATCAGTGTATGTACACCGAAATTAAAACGTGTCAACATGAAAGTCATGCGGAATGGTGAGGTGAACCTACTCCTCACAGGAAATTTCTAACGGTTGAGCGTGTGCAATTAATTTGGCAAAATTTGCTTAAAACTTCATACACGAAATTGACGATTTACGATTGACGAAACTCGAAACCGATTGTCGGAATTGATTCATATCGACACGCATCTTTTTCATGTACAGCTTATTTTGATTCGGAGTATGGTTGTGTTGATTTGAAAATAGGGTGTGTGGAGTAGTGTAAGGGAGAGTGAGCCTAAGCAACTCCACCTGCGCCTAAGCAACTCCACTTGCAGTGGTTGCATCTGTCGAGCAGAGGAGTGAAAAGAACGGGCTAGGTCCTGGAGAAACTGCCGATTCGGGCGTTCCTCTGGATGCAGGCGGAACACTGTTTTAAGAATCCGTGCGATGCAACAACGCGAGTGAGCCCAGGCAACCAAACGAGCCGTTTTGTTTCTCCGCCTATGCAAAAAAAAACCGCCCAGGTTACCAAACATGCCCTTAATCCCCTTCTCGATCTGCTCCATATCGGCAGAAGCGGGCTTGATTGGGCTAGCAATGCTGCCGGTGGAGACAATGTCAACCTGCGGCCGCGTAGACCCTTCCTGCCACGACGACCGTGTTCGCCACCGCGTCCGCAACCACCGACGGCACACGTGCAGCCAAAACGACGAATCAGCCACCAAATCAAATCCCTTCCGAGGTATTGAATCGACCGGAATTAGAGCCCATCTCTAACACATCCCTCAAACGGTAGCCTGCAACGCGTTTGCATGCCGTTTTGCGTGCCTCAAACGGTAACCTGCAACGCGTTTGCATGCTGTTTTGCGGGCTTAAAGGCTATTTTGAGCCATACCAAACCCGTATATATGTGGTTTGCCATGCAAACAATATGCCAGCCCCTGCTTTTAATCTGCATCGGCCGCTATATATAATGGCCGAAGCAGACGATGCGGGCCGAAACCTTATCCCACCTCCACCGTTTCACATGTCTTCTTTGCTGAGGCCTGCGTTTAAGATGTCTGAAGAGCACCAGCTGCGCTCCGACTCCGGAGGCGGAGGTGCGGGCGCCGTGCACCCGTTGCTCTCCAACATAGAGTAGGTGGTGGGCTTGCGGCGAGGCATGCTGGCTACATGGCGGCGATGCTTGGTGGGTGAGGAGCTTGGTGGTGATGATCATGGCGGAGGCTGCGCTTTAAATAGGCCAAGGACATTGGATCCTGGCACGCGGAGCTTGAGCCACACGCGACGTGGCAGTGATGGCCATGGCTGCAACCACTGGTTAGCCTTCTGTCGTCGGGTTGCGTTCAACGCTGCCGCGGGTCAGCTTTTCTGCCTTCGGGGCATTTCCAAGCGGGCCCGCATCATGTGTGAACGGACACGCGCAATGTCCGTGCAGCATCCGCGCCGACGCATTGCTTCCCCAAATTTTGGTGATGCGATGGATCGCGGTGGACATATTGATCCATTTGGGTCGGCCCACTAAAGCATGCACGGCTGGTCCGCCTGTTTGCGCGGATCAAATCTCGATGGATGGGCCCGCTGGAAGATGCCCTAAATGTCATCGCAACTGCTCCTACAGATTGACATGCATTATTACCTTCTACAACGGCGTGGGGCTCTACCATTTCCTATGCCACGTAGACCGGCTCGCCAGTCGTTCTGAGCGCGTGAGCCCATGTCCACTCGAGTGGTGGGCTCCTCTCTCGCACTAAAATGATAGTAATGACATGTACAACGGTGATATCTAGACAATGCCACATAGAATAACCACAAAGTGGAGGAAAAAGAAAGTCGAAAAAAGATTTGTAAGAGATGATCTATTAGCACAATCCCTCTCACCGCATATTTAGAATGTCTGGTTAGTAAAGATAAAACTAGAAATTTTCATTCTACATTATGTTTTGTTATTATATCTAGATTACATGGTGCGGGCTAAGATAAGACATGTCTTATCAACCATTCCAAGGACTTCAAATCCCAGCCCACTATTCGTCGTCGGGAAGCTGGGTTAGTATGACGACCACGGGCATCTCCCATGGCCAGTTGGGTGCCGGCGCGTCCATGGTGATCACCAGAGTGGGAGGAGGAGCGGCTGTGGCAGGAGCAGGCAACGGCGTGGGCAGTGTGGCTGAGGCCTGCAAGGCTTGCCTAACTAGCTCATCCTCGGAGATGCCTACCGGCATGACCGCACTGGCCTAGTTAGGATGTTGCCGCGGCGGCTCCGAATTTTGAGATACCAGGATTGCGATCCTCGCCGCCTCCTCTTCGTCCATGTCGTCCAGATGGACTAGGAGCCGGTCGAGAGTTCACTCCTCCTTGGCCACCTCGGCCATGTAGGTGAGGTAGCCTAGGTAGTCGTCCACGTCATCCCGGATATCCACGCCCGGGATTACCTCGCCAAAGAAGAGCTCCTTTTCGGGCTTTGGCGGTTCCTTCGCGACCACAGGGACGCGGCTCGACACGCGGTTGTGTGGCTTCTTCGGCTTCGCCGAGGACGCCCTAGCCTCGTAATCGTTTTCTTCGTCTTCCTCCAGGGAAACGCCCGTTTGCTCATGGTGTCTTGTGGAAGTTGCCGACGAACTAGAAAGGGTTGGAATTTGGCAATGGGGCGATGGCAAGGGCATTGTTGGTGATCTTAAAAAGGATGACCGAGCGGTAGCCCTCAATTTCCAACGCGGGTCTCCAAGCGCATGCCCTTGATGGCGATGTAGAAGCCCAATGCAGGCCATCCCAGGAGAGGACACAATTTAGGCCATTTTCCACCGCAAGGCGGCCCGATGTGGCTGAAAGAACATATTGTAGGGTTCATTATGACATGAGCTTTTGCTTATGGAGCTATTTTTCATTAGGCTCACTGACCGCGCGTCATCTTCGGTTCACGGTCGAGGCTCAGATTGAGACTGATGAAATACAGGCTCCGACTAAGGTTGACATCCAGGCTCTGGACAAGCGATAAGAGAGACTTCCTCGACGCGGCGCCGCAATTCAAACTCAAACTTGGGTCGCGAATGCGTCGGCACGGAAAGGCCGATCACTATGCGTCGGACCGCTAGGCTGGAGATTTCCCCATTTTCTCTGTGCGTGGATCGAAACCGACAATTTAGGTCCGTTTGCGTCGGGATATCCCCAACGGGCCACCTCAAATGGACACATGTTGTCTGTCCGTGTCGGTGTGGCCTAAAAATGAGTCCCCTGGCCAACCGCAAACGGACCACATCCCACGGACGCGTCCGTTTCGGAGCAAACCTAGCCCAATTTTGGGGCGGGTTTGCGGTCGCGCGGACAGCCCGCGCGTTCTCGTGTGGCCCGAAAGTCAGCAAAACAAAGATCATTTGATTGATTTTTTTGGGTGGCTACATCGTTATCTATCTATACCTAATAATAAAGGAGATAAGGTTTCTGCCAAAAAGTTTCGTCAACGCTTTTTTTTTGACCGTTTTGCCCTCCCACCAAATGTCATATAACGCACCCGTGCCATCAAACTGGTTCAATTATTTTATTCCGCTGGTGCGTCCTCGAGATCCCTTCCACAGGGCGCGGCAGCCGCGTCGTACCGGTAAATTGGCCCATGGGCCTAGACGGCTCGCAAGCCGACCAGTACGATAAAGAAATCGAGATGATGCATTGATATTTTAGTCCCACCTCGCTCGCTAATACCAACTTTTGCCGGTTTATATGCTCACAATTTTCCTAGATTATCAGCGAGCTGTCCCAAAATATCAACCTGCAGAACTGTTGTCTGGAATTGAGGAATTGCAGATCAGACATGATCTTGGATCGGATGAATTCGAGTAATGGGGAGAGAGAGGCGGAAGGTCAACAAGAAAGGATGGAATGGGGAGAGAGAGGCAGAGCGGCGGAAGGTCAACAAGAAAGGATCTTGGATCAGATGAATTCGTGGAATGGGGAGAGAGAGGCAGGGCTCGATCCGCCGGCGCAAAGTGCGGGGAGGTTGGACGGCCAGAGCTCGATCCGACCAGGGCCCGGGGAGAGGTTGCACATGAGCTTCCTGGCGGCGGGCAGGAAGGCGCGTCAGCAGGCTGTGTTGAGCGGCCGCCGGCCTCGCTCTCGCCGTCTCGCGTCCTGAAAGTGGGGGTGGGGATCCGAAGTAGCAAGCCAAAAGACGCACTGACTCCCTGAGTGAGCAAAGCCAAACACGCACTCTCCAATCTGGCCACATCCTACACAAGATTTATAATGTCTTATTTTTCATGTTTCACATTTTTTACATCAACCTAAACTCAGTATAATCTTTAATGAGACGAATCACACCTGCTGAGCGGTAAATCTGAAATGATATTCCAAAAGTTAAATACTTTTCCTGGTTTAAAATAATTGTCTACATGGAATATTACAAATCAGTGCTACGGGACTTACAGTCTATTCGTACTAGGTAGACTTTTTTTTTTTGACATAGGGCATGATTATGTTGGCCGTGAATAGAAAAACATCTAACAAACACGGTAACATCTGAGAATTTCATTCTCCCGATGCAACGCACGGGCACTTTTGCTAGTATCCATAATAAACAAAAATTAGACTAAACTAAAGGACATGCGATGTCCAACATCGGCGTAGCTGGCTTGGCCCTCGCTGGCCACAAGACCGCTAGTCTCGCTGCCAGAGGTCCCTTGGCCCTCGTCACCCCTAGTCTGCCCTGGGCGCATGGCTTCGTTGGCGCGATGCATCCTCTCGCGAGTGGCCTGCCTCCTCATGGTCGGGGCGTAGGTCATGGCATGCCTGCTCCGTCGTCGCTTGAGTGGCTGCCTATTGCGTAGCCATGTGAGCGGAAGTGATCGCCGCCGCTTCCTGGTTGGCAGACACCCCGATCTCGTCGGCCCTTGTCGCCCGCCGCATCGCCATCATCTCCCGCACCTTCGATGTGTCCTTCGGAGCCGCTCCGATGCTACCTGCAAGGCGACGAAGGTTGCCTGCCTACGGGCCGCCACTTCCACCTCCAACACGGCACAGACTCAGCGATCTCCCTGGCCGCCCTGTGGGAGTCGAGTTCGGCCCAGCCGCCTAGGCGCGGCGCTCTGCCGCCATGAACCGACGGTTGCGCCCCTCCAAGGCTTCCGTTTGGCGAGACATCTCGAGGAGGCCGGAGTCAATGGAGTCGTCTGAGGCTTCTAGGGCAAGCAACCTTCGTCGGGGCCTCCGACATATAGTTGTATTTTATTGATTACAATAATGGTCAGGGTGTTTTCTTAAACTATGTGCGCGTATGCTAAACTGATCGGAATACAGAAGTACAAAAATTAAACAATTAATGACAATAATAATAAAAAGGAAGAGCAAAAACATAAACGAAGAAGAGAAACTAACCAATTCCACTTGTTTTGAAAAGTAATGATTCTCACGTTTATGGCTCCGTCGAATGAGCAAAGACGTGCGACGCTGACTGTATGAGCATGAATATCGGTACACCCTTCATTGCACGTTATAGTACATATCGGTTTGTAACTTTGTGTCAAAATCCAACTTTATAAAGTTGGACCAGATAGGTGCAAAAATAACATCATTTACAACATGATACTATGTAGTATCTGGTACTGTATTACAATTGCTGACCTTTAAATACCTGGTGAAACTTGTTTAGAGACAGGGGGAAAAACTATAATAACTAAAGCTGCTCAACTTTTGTAGATACGAATAATCTATAACTAAAATATATCTATATACCTCTTGAGCAGATTTTTTAGAGACGGAGAAAGTATCATATTTAACTTTTTTTCGAATATGTAACTAATATGTACTATACTTCGATATGGAGTGATAAATTAGAAATCAATACCACAATATGACTGACCACATGCCGAGCTAACTCGTTGTTTTAACGACCTCGAACAAGTCGAGCTGAGCCGGCTCGGCTGGAATTCCAGACTTATCCCTGATACCAATTCATCCAATTGACAAATCAGTTTAGGTATGTCTTTACTTTTTCTATAGGAGCTTATTGAAGCTAAAATTGAATTGACACCACGCTAACATACCACTATGTTTATCTTAATTAAGGCAAACGACTCCTTATTGATTCATGTTTGGTTTAAACTTCTGCAGATATTCTCTTGTGAAACAAATGGACATGAAATTGATACATTCAAGGATATTGGGTTGCAAATTGTAGCAAAATGTGACGGTTTGCCTCTTGCTATCAAAGTATTGGGTGGACTCTTGTGTCAGAAAGAAAAAAAACGCCATGAGTGGAAGATTGTTCTGGATGATTCTATATGGTCGGTCTATGAAATGCCTGACTGGTCACTTCTTCCTAAAACTGCATTACTTCATAAAACGGACATTATCGGCATGTGGATTGGTGAAGGATTTCTTCACGGAGCCTCAAACAACTTGGAAGAATTAGGAACCAAGTACTATAAGGAGCTGATTGTGAGGAACCTTATAGAGCCAAATACAAAGTACATTGATCAATCTGTGTGTACCATGCATGATGTTGTTCGCTCATTTGCTCAATTTGTGTCTAGAGATGAGGCACTAGCGGCTCATAGTGGAGAAACTAATATTGGAAGTAAAGTCAGTGCACACAAGTTTCTTTGGTTATCCCTAGAGAGCAAATCATCAGAGTCGGATGGGTTAGACTGGAGTTCTTTACAAACACAAACGATATTGAGAACACTAATATTAGTTGGTGATATACATATGAAGCCTGGAGATTTTCTGGCCCATTTTCCAAGTTTAAGAACTCTATATGCAGATTCAACAAGGGTTGGTGAATTGGCTGAATTTTTGCATGAGTTCAAGCACTTGAGGTACTTGTCCTTGCATAATTCTGATACATCAGCTCTACCTGACAACCTTGGAAAGCTGAAATTCTTGCAGTTCATTCGCCTCTACGGCAGCAAACAATTTGTGAAACTTCCTGATAGCATTGTGCAATTAAGCCAGCTAAGGTATCTTAACATCCGTGGTACAAGTATATTCGACATACCTAGGGGGTTTTGTCGTCTAACAAATTTGAGGATAGTAGATGGATTTCCGGCAATAGAGGATGGTGATTGGTGCAGTCTAGAAGAGTTGGGTCCACTTTATCAGCTAACTCACATTGGACTAAACGGATTAGAGAATGTAACGGTGCCATCATCTGCAGCAAAGGCAAAGCTTGGGGAGAAGGTGCATCTTACCAACCTAAGCTTAAGCTGGCATAGTAGAATGGGAGATGATGGAAAGATTAAAGAGGAAGATAGTTTCTGAGGAAGAGCAAGAAAAAACCGAGAAGGTGTTTGATGAGCTCTGTCCTCCGCCCAACTTAGATTTTCTTTACATCAATGGGTATTTTGGCCGGCGACTCCCATGCTGGATGATGTCATCATCAGTTGTGCCCCTCAAGATCTTGAGGATTCTGATGATTGAAGACTTGGCTTGCTGCACACTACTTCCTGATGGCTTGTGTCAGCTCCCGTACTTGGAGTTCATTCAGATCCACCGTGCTCCATCCATTAAGCGTGTTGGACCTGAATTCCTGCAGTCCAACCATCACCAAAGTCTGCCCCCTTCCCATGTGGTAGTGGCTTTTCCTAAAGTGCATCAGATGTATTTAATGTGGATGGTGGAATGGGATGAGTGGGAGTGGGTGGAGGCAGTGCAAGCTTTTCCTGTCTTGCGGGAACTTGCGATAGTACACTGCAAATTGGCTAGTCTTCCTGCTGGCCTATCCTCCCAGGCAAGGGCTTTAAATAAGTTACAGATACATTATGTCCAGGGTCTCACATATGTAGCGAGCTTTGCATCCCTGGTCAGGCTGGAAGTAGGTGCACTTCCTGACCTGGAGAGGATCACTAATCTTGCCAGATTACAAATACTAATCATCGCAGACTGCCCAAAGCTGAAGGTACTAGAGGGTGTTCCCGCACTCCAGACGCTCTCGCTGGACAATGAAGACATGGAGACACTTCCGGAATTTATGGGAGGTATAAATCCAAGGTGTTTGGACCTATACTGCAGCCTAGCGTTGCTCTATTCCATAGCCGCGGGACAATCTGGCCCTGAATGGGACAAGTTCGGGCATGTTGAGCGTGTCAAGGCATATGCACGTGAAGGAGATATTGTAAAGAAATGGTATGTCTTGTACACAGCCAACCCCTACAACTTGGAGACAAATATCAGCCGATCTTTCATGTCTGCAGGTAAATTAGCACTGCTCGCTCATCATAATTTATCAGTTTGCTCTCTGTTTTCTTACTACTTTATTTGATTTTGAATATACTCCCTACGTTCTCATTCGGCCATCCCCTTCAATGAGTTGTAAGTCCTATCCAACTGTTAACTATTTATATCGGGTCAGTTTATTCAGCAAAGGCATTATAGTCCAAGTCTGACTGACTAGTCCGCCGTCTGCTAGGGTCTCAGCACGCCGCCGCAGCCGCGCTCGCCCCCCTTCCAGCCGCGGTACTACTGCTATGTGCTTAAGTCACTTGAACTACTCCCTGCGACCCTGCTTGGGCAGTGAGGCAGTGGACAGCGCTGAACGAGCAAACGTGACTCCGTGCGACCCTGCCGGGGCAGTGAGGCAGTGGATATGCGGCCGTCGTTGCAGAAGCGACCCACTCAGCCTCCCTCGCTGGAATGACCCGCTTTACTGCCATTGCCGAAACTGGGGACTCCAGCCCATTGGAGGCATGCATGTCTGGTGTGATCTGTTTTCTCAAATGTCCAACACGAGGGAGGAGTACGGATGGGGTCGGATCTGACTAAGTTTTTTCAAATGGAGAGCTAGCTTTTTATTATTCTCATGGTTGTTGACTGATGTTGGCGTTACTTTCTTATTTGGCTTCACTTCCTCATGTTGTTCTCACTGCTTCGTTAAGTTGCGTGGTGACTGAAAATGAAGAGTGATATCTGTGATAATTAAAGCTTAGATGTAATTTCTGGATCTCACTATTTTAACCCTGGCAGAGTTGAGCTCTTGTCTTGCTAGTTATGGGTTGTGTAACCACTTTTACATGTTCTACTCATACAGGAACCTTGTCTTCTTTTGAGGACGCGCAAAGATTTGAGTATGTCTTCAAAATGACAAGAAAAACATTTGACTACATCTGCAGCTTGGTGCTTGGTCCGTCAATGGAAGATATGGACAGCTACACATTTATTGATGGGAGGGTGTTGTGTTTAGAGGATCGAGTGGCAGTTGCTCTGATAAGGTTGTACTCCAGTGGGCCATCAGATAGCTTAGGATCCTCTGTTGGTGTGAGCAAGTCAACCGTCTTGTTGGTAGCTGAGAAGTTCGCTGATGCTGTGCATGAGCGAGCATGTCACCACGTGCGCTGGCCAGACTCCAGCGAAATGGATCATATCAAATCCACGTTTGGTAAGATCCACAATCTGCATAACTGCTGCGGTGTTATACGTACAACTCACATCCCATTTGGACCAAACAGCAACCATGGGGAGAATGGCCGGATTCTGATGCAAGCCGTGATTGATCCAAAGATGAGGATCATGAACCTTTGGTTGCATTCGACGGATAGAAATACCCAGTTAAGCAGTTTGCAGGAATCACCACTCTTCAAGGAGTGCGGGAAGGGTAGTTGTCTGAATGGTAGCAAGATGAAGGTAGCATCAGATGGATCAGAGGTCGGGGAATACTTAATTGGCGATGCAGGATACCCTCTTCTCCCCTGGCTACTCACACCATACCAGGAAGAAAACCTCTCAGACCCCAAGGTGGAGTTCAACAGAAGACACTTCGCAGCCACAACCTGCGCGCGGAAGGCGCTGGCGATGCTCCAAGAAAAATGGAAGTGCCTGCGGGAAGATGTGTGGTGGCCGGAAAATCTGCAAACTAGATATAAGATGATCACTGCGTGCTGCAGGTTGCATAACATAGTCATAGATATGGAGGATGATGCAGGGATGCCGAGCGCTAAGGCTAAGGATTGGAATTACCATCAGCAAGTGCGCCAGGTAGCAAATGAGGACGCTGTCAGGGCGAGGGATATGCTGTCGGAATACTTCTTCACCAGCAGGTCATCTGAATCAGAAGGTGAATAAGCACGACTTTCCCTACATCTTAGTTTGTTCGATTGGTTGCTCTGTCCACTAATTTCTCATATTTATTTCCTCCTGTTGATTGCATCATTCATCTGTTTAGTCAGCCCAGTGGATGCAGATGAGGACCATGAAGTAGCTGCATCGGGCGCAGGGGATGAAGATAGGGAACAAGAAGCACAGACAGGAACAGCAGACGAAGTAGCCAATGATATCCAGGAGATCATTGTGTAAAGATACTTTTTGCTGCCACATCTCTCAGCTTCGTTCTAGGTACTAGTTCTAGGTACTAATGCTGGCTATGCTTCAAGTCTTATTATTCTCCAAATCCAGCTATATCGGTATCTCACAGTTCTCTTCTTCTTGGTTTGTTCTTTTGATACGGCACGAATGTTAGTGAGAATCTTTAACTTGATAACTCCTTGGTTTAACTGACGGTTATGTATTTCTTCTCTGTCTTGGCCATTGCTTTAACTGAGGGTTCATTAAATAGCATGTGTGATTTGGAAAATAAAGTTAGCAGCCATAGCATGCATGAAACTGCAAAATCATGACATGTTAAACCCTGGTTCATGGTGTATATCTGATACAATTAAAACCTTGGTTTGATCAGGTGAAAGGGAAGCCTACATCCTACTGGTTGGAGCTTTTGAATGCATGAATCCAGAGCAGCGCACCCAATGGAGCCAGAGACTAATTTAATCCTGCAAGCTCGAGTTCAAATTTTATTAATTTTGGTCATCTGTTTGGCGGAGAAAAGTGTCATGTAATCTGTACTTTATTTATGACTTTTTATGTGCTGAAAAAACGTCAATGTAACGTAGATGCAGGAAGACTATTTGATTTTTTTTTTTGAAATTTTATTTGATATTTCCATTCATCAGTTGATACAAACTGAAGAGTTTGCAAACATAATAGCAGGGAATCATGTATGTGTATGGCAGGTGTATGTTTGGGCCAGCAACCTCGTTCAATGCAAAATAACAAGATAGATTCACTTGTCTACTATGGTAGCTCAAGCTTCTTGAGTCAATTCTTCCCAAGATCTGGTTGATTGGTTGGAGACAGGAGGAGAATGTAGACTTCTTGTTTGCTTTGACTTCAAAATATCAAAATTGCCGGCCGATATCTATAGGGTTAACAACAGGTTGCCACATCACATCATTCACACTGATTTCCTGACTTCTCCAGCTACTACAACTAGGAACAAGTCAAGCCAAAAAAAAGCCTTAATCAAATGGATATTTCACGAACGCCATTCCAGTTTAGTCACCATTTTAGAAAAAAATATCATCATGTTATTATTGTGGACGAATGGATTTTGCACACTGGATTCATTTGGCCAATGATGTAGATTGAATTTATATACATATCACAAAAAAATGAAATGCTAACAATTACCAACACAAAACTGTTGAATATAATTGCCTAGTCTCTTCCGGTATCTTAGCAGCTCCACCTCCACATCATGGTATACTATTATCCAACCAAATGCAAAACAAGTTGCAGAACATGGAAGAATTATTGCCTCTGCTATTTCTAGATCTTCACAATATACAATTACAAGACATCTCTGATTTCCATTTTTGCTACAGTCTACACACACCGTGGTCCAACACAAGCTCAGATAAAAATTAATTTAATTAGGCCATGTACAGAAAGAATGCCATCATCATCATCATCATCAGCTCCGACAGCCGGCCAGGGATCACCGCGCCTTGGTGGCATGGCCGTTGCTGGCCCTCGAACCGCGGCGCCCATCGCTGCCTCCGCGTGGCGACGACCGCTGGTGCACTGCAGAGTGGCCGTGGGTGCGGTCCCGTGACGACGTCCCACTCCCTCCTCTTGCCTCCCTTGTCCGGCTCTTCATCGCCTCGATCTGCTCGAGCGTCTCAAGGACCTCCTTCATCGAGGGTCTACTCCTGGGTTCGCCAGCAAGGCAGTTCAACGTCAGCTGTGCCGACTGGAGGGCTTGTTTGGAGTTGTACTGGCCCTCAAACCGGGGGTCCATGAGACGGGCCAGTTTTCTCCGGTCAGCCAAGTAGGGCTTCGCCCAGTCAACAAGACTAAGCTGTCCGTTGGGACGATTGGGGTCCAACGCTCGCTGGCCGGACAGCATCTCCAGCATCACAACTCCGAAACCGTATACATCACTCTTGACATATAAATGACCTGAACATTGTTCAGAGCATGTAGTTAGAACAGCCATCAACATCTAAGAAAGGAACTACACATAGCAACTTCCAAATTCAAAATTCTACAAGGATGAATGGAGCTATGGGATGGAAAGCTAACTTGAAATAGAAAATCATTGGTATGAGTAAGTGCAATTTTGTGTGCATTAATTTTCTCTTTTTGTGGAAAGTGACAGGCTGACTGTACAGGGATGCAAATGCAAAAAAAAGTACTGTTTAAGTGCTAAGACATGGCATATTCATCATGAAAAAACTATCCAGCAGAGAAGCAATTGCCGTGAATGATTGACAAGCCTACTTAATGTAGAACTCTAAATTTGGAAGAAAAAATGTGAGAATTCATTTTCCATATGGGGCAACTAACCTATCTGGCATGCGTTTCAATTCAGTTCGTACTATAACTGGTATATATCGATTGCAGGCAGCATTATTAGATCATATATATCTGTGGGTGACATTCATGAGGGCACATACCGGTGGCTACATATTCAGGAGCTGCGTATCCATAGGTGCCCATGACCCTCGTCGTGATATGCGAGTTGCTACCAGTCGGTCCAAGCTTGGCAAGACCAAAATCAGAGAGCTTCGCGTTGTAATTCTGCCAAACGAATGCAGTCAGCATTTGAAGTCAACAAATAGATAACAGATAGGTAAATTGTATATTAGAAAGCTTACTGCATCTAGAAGAATATTGGAAGCCTTGAAATCACGGTAGATAACTTGCTTTTCTGATGCATGCAAGAATGCAAGTCCTCGAGCTGCGCCAATGGCTATCTTCAACCTCAGTTCCCATGATAATGGAGCACATCCTCCTAAGGAAATGCAATAGGTTCCAATATGAGTATTTTTAAGTCAATTGGCTGCTCATGAACCTATTTTGTAAGTAAAATACAAAGAAGAAAAGGTGAATTTTTTTATCAGCAGCAATAGCTCACTTCGGAAAAGATGGTTTTCCAAGCTCCCTTTGGCCATGAACTCGTACACTAGTAATAGTTCCTTGTCCTCCCAGCAGTACCCCAATAGCTTGACAAGGTTCGGGTGCGAGAGCCTTCCCAAAAAGTTTATTTCTGACTGCAAGTCGGTAACCAGAAATGATCATTAGATACAGCAGCTGTAGCAACCTTTAGAAGTGATGATTCTGTAAGACTACACTAGGAGCTTTAAGTCGCATCTGCCAGCCTAGTGGTAGCATTTGTATGTAGCAGAGTTGACCAAGCAAAGAGAAGCAACTATATTGTGATAGACATGCGGATTATTGGGTACTTCCTGTCAGCAGGTGTGAACAGCTCATCATAGCACTTCCCAACAATATGTTTCTGGTCAGCACTTGGAAAAATGACACTATCAAGTCACCAAAAGTTAAACAAAGCACAAAGATCCATAACTTCAAGAGCATATAATGACCAGGAAAATATTCAAAATTGTAGTGATCTTTTTAAAACCTTGCCAATGATAGATAATGGTGTGTGGACAGAAGGCAGGCTGTGTCATCAGCAAACAAAATACAAAACTATACTCATAGCAGTTATTGCGCTTGGGCTGATCCAATTACCATCAGTAGCAAGCAAAGCTAAGTCAAACCCCCAAGCTTGCCAAGATTCCCATGCTCATACTCATCAAGTTGGGAACTTGGAATCTCAAGTTCCAAAAAAACAAAAAAAGAAGGCGAAGAAGGACCAGATTTTACCTGCCATTCCTCATATCCCTGCAAGCTCTCCGAGTTGAGCTTCTTGACAGCAACCACCATGCCAGTGCCACTCTTGGCCGGGTTCATCGTCTTCTCGTCCACCCACCCCTTGTACACCCTCCCAAAACCACCCTCCCCAAGCACACTGTCCGGCCTGAAGTTCTTGGTAGCCGTCCGGAGCTCAAGGAACGTGAACGTCCGGAGGTTTGGCGCCTCCAGGATCTGGCCCTCGAGGAACCCGCCCTCGTCGAACCCGCCGTTCGTGCCGACGCTGCCGGTAGAGGAGGCCATGAAGCCGCTGCTCCCGGTGGAGAGCTTCCCCGTGGTGCTGTTGCTGGTTGTTACGCTGCCGCTCGTCTTGAAGGTCGTCGCCCCTGTTGTACAGTTCGCACACGTTAGCATACTGAATTTGTTTCAGTCGCAAAAATAAACATACTGACTTTGACTATCAGAGAGTTCAACTGAAGTAGGGGCCAATGTTTTCTCCCCATCATAGGAAACATTTAGGATTAGGATTGCTTCCGTAATACATGGTAGCTCGTAGCTGCAGCCTATATGATCCATGGAATGGGGGGAAACTGACCATTTTTTCCCTGACAGATTATTACTAAACTGACGTTTCATACTAGATGCTAGCAAAGGAAGCATTGACCATGGAGAATGGAAAAGTACGGCTCTGTGATATGATACTAATTCAGCTAATCCCTTCCCCTCATCTCTCTCTACCCCCACAACGAAGAACGGGGGAATCTGAAACTAGTAAATCAAACAGCTTGCCCTGGTTCCTTCACACCGCCCCTAACCAATTCAGCAAGACGACTGACTGACAGACACAGGAAAAAACAACACGACCTTTTTAAGCTAGGAGAACTAACTCAGACTCAAAATCGACTAAAATAAAACAGATTCTTCGCCTAAACAACCACGGTGTCCCTCCCTGGCTTTCTGCACCGCGACGCCGAAACAAACATGAGCAGGAACCAAGAAAACCAACCGCCTAGGACAGGCCCGAGCTGGCAGGGCAGGGTCCAGGGATCGGAAAGTCGCAGGAAAAGTTACAGGAGGATGAACCTGAAACCGAAACTCGGGTTCTTGGAAGAAGAAGAAGACCAGATGTAAGCCTCACCTGGGCTAGAGGGCCTGTAATCCGCCGCCACATGAGCCCGCCCCGCGCCGCCGCAGATGTTCCCCATCTTCCTCTCCTCCCCCTCTCTTACTCCGAGTCAAGGAGGACCTGGGGAGGAGACGAGAAACCGAGGATGGCTTGCGGAGGAGACAAGGGGAAGAGGAAGACGAGTAGAGGGGAGGGGAAGTCAAGGGGGAGGCTTGATAAGTAAGCAGAGACTGGAGTGCAGAGGGGAAGCTGCCAACTGAAGAAAGTCTCCGGTTTGGCTTTGTTTGTGTCTCCATGTGGCCCGCCTGCCCCGGACTGCACTTCAACTTCAACTTCGACTTTCCTTTTCCTTGAAACTCAAACTGTGTGTGCTACTTTTCATTTCATTGAAGTAGTAGTATTGTTACCCAAAAAAGTGTTCGTCTCTGTTTTGTACTTGTTTAGTTCAGTGGACGTGTTCAAGGTGTAGGTGCATATAGATATGGATAAATGATGGTGTGCACTGGCTCTGTTCTGAAATAGATGATATGGCGTGTTAAAATGTGTTGTCACTTTCCAATTTCCCCCATATTATCTTTGAGTGCTGATCAATGCGATGAAATATTCTTATTGAGTGTCTCTTTGATTCGCAAGATATTCTTCAAATAGATTTAGGTAAACTTGGTAGGGATTCAAATTGTACAAACCAAATGACCAACGTAGGAAATTGTCCTAAGGATCCAAATCTTGTAAATATTAGAGGAAGTTCCGTTGAATCAAAGGAGCCCTACATTTGTTAGACAGAAATTGTACCGTTAGATTTTCACGGAAAAAAAATCAATAATATAAAATTATTATATGATCTCATAAAAAAATAGTGCTAAGCAAATGAATATGCTTGTGTCTCTTTTAATAGCACCGCAAAGGCAAGAGCATTGAGCAAGCAAAGATTCTCCCATAACGAATTAATGCCGAGAAAAAACAAGATTTCAGTGAAAAAATGTGCTTAACCCCGGTTCGATACTTTTCATGAAATTGACTTGATTTGGAAGAAAATGCACTCAACCTAACAAATCATGATAAATTCAAGTGGTTAGCTTCATTTTGTTGTGCTCAGCCAAGGTACTGCCTAAGTATACTTTTGTGGATCCAAACTTCCTTGTCCTTTCAAAGTCTTCTTCTTCCATATAAGAACGCAACTTTTGCAAAAACAAGGATTTGAGTAGTAAGCGGCATCCCCTTTGAGTTGTGAGTAAGAGAAAACATGTTGTTTTTTTTGTTCTTCTCCAGATTTTGGCCGGTAGGAATTTGCCTACGGTTTTCCAACTGATATGCCAATATAGAAAGATCTCCTTATTTCTTCACCGCGGGTTCTCGCGAAATTTTCTTTAAAATATTAGATCATCGTGGGAAACTTTCAAATGAGTAATGGTTACCCGTCCATTGTTCAAACAACCCCTTCGATGACTTATCGGCTGCCTTGCTTGAGGAAGAGTGTCATTAAAATGGAGACGAACCGGAATCACTTCTGACCTTGTTTCTTGATTGAGTAAAAAAAGGGATATATGAAGTTCGTTCTCTTCCTCTGTGCATCTCCCTTATGGGTAAATACCCATAATAAATGGACAACTTTCGTGTAGTTTGTGATTTGATGTTACTGTTTAGATTTTCTCCTTGAGAATGATTTCTTTTAATGGATCTCCTCTTGTTCCTCAATCTTCGGAGAATGCCGTGTTGGATTAGAGAAAGTTCTCCGTTTCAAACATTTCCTAGAAGCAGACGACATGTATTAAATCTTAAAGCTGGCATGAGATATTTCGTTTAATCGGTATTTTTTGCCACATCGTGTATAAAGGGAATCGAACCCGTGTCTTCGACATGAAAAGCCGATATCCTGACCTCTGGATGAAAGGAACCACACTAGAGCATTGAACATTTGTTTTAATCTCCTAAAGTGGTGTTGCTACCTCGATCTGTCCATGCATGGATTCGCTGGCTCGAAGCTTCGAACCTGTACTGAGCTTTCTTCCTTCATATCGTATTTCAGTGGATCGGGTAGTTCCGGTTGCAGTCCCAGGGCTTTCAATTACTACTACTTACGGGTTTTCGTTCTACTGAAATCGTGCGTCGAGCCGATATTTCATTGATCGATACCGGGCACATTCATCACATCAACTATTTAACTTTGTAGGGTTTGATGCATAGAAAACAAAAAAAATCTATCGTAAAGACGAATAAATTCAAGATCCAATCTATGGAAAATCGAAGATCTAATCTATGAGATCGGAGCAACAAGATAGATGAGAAACTAACCCTCGTAGATCCAAAGCCTTAATGAGATCAGATCTCGTGGTTGATGTAGACGATCCTTCCAGTGCTGCAAATCGGCAGCCCTTCCGTACTCGGTCACACGTACGGTGTCGATGACGTCCTTCCTCTCCCGTTCCAGCGGGCAGAAGAGGTGGTAGATCCCTCGGAATCCCAGCGACATGGCGTGGTGGTGGTGGTGAAGGAGAAATTCTAGAGCCCGCCAAGCCCGCAGAAGAAGGAGGGAGAGGGCGCAAGGGTTTGGGGGGATGATCTTCTGCGCCCCAGCCCTCCCATCCCTCTTATATAGGCGTGGGGGGCTGCCTTGGCCCCTCCTCCAAGCCCTAGGGTCGGCCAAAAAAGGGGGGACTTTCCCCCAAGTTAAGTCCCTATTTTCAAGGGATTTGATCTTATCCACTTGATCCAGCCGCATGGGCCTTGGGGGCGGTGTGCCTGGCCCATGTGGGCCTATGTGACCCCCTCCACTCCATGTTGGTCGTCCGGGATAGGTGGGCCCCACTATGGTACCCTCCGAACCTTCTAGAACCTCCGGTCAATACCGAAAAATCCTGAACTTTTTTGATAACCCTGAAAATGACTTCCCATATATGAATCTTATCTCCGGACTATTCCGGACCTCCTCGTGATGTCTTGGATCCCATACGAGACTCCGAACAACATTCGGTCTCCATACCATATTCAATATCTACTATACGACATCGAACCTTAAGTGTGTCACCCTACGGTTCGTGAACTATGAGGACATGATCGAGACTCCTCTCCGATCAATAACCAATAGCGGGACCTGGAGATCCATAATGGCTCCCTCATACTGAAAGATAACTTAGTGATCGAATGAACCATTAACATACGATACTGATTCCCTTTGTCATGTGATACTTTACTTATCCGAGGTTTGATCATCAGTATCTCTATACCTAGTTCAACCTCGTTACCGACAAGTACTATTTACTCGTACCGTGGTATGTCATCTCTTGTGACCTTGACACATGCTTGCAAGCTAATTAGATGACATTCCACCGAGAGGGCCCAGAGCATATCTATCTGGATGAACAAATCCCACTCTTGATCCATATGCCTCAACTCATAATTTCTGAATACTTAATCCCATCTTTATAACCACCCATTTACGCAGTGGCGTTTGATGTAATCAAAGTACCCATCCGGTTTAAGTGATTTACATGATCTCATGGTCGAAGGACTAGGTTAATATGTATCGAAAGCTTATAGCAAGTTGAACTTAATGACTTGATCTTATGCTATGCTTACTATGGGTGTGTGTCCATCACATCATTCACCTAATGATATGATCTTGTTATTAATAACATCCAATGTTCATGATCAGAAAACCATGATCATCTACTAATCAACAAGCTAGCTTAACAAGAGGCTTACTAGGGACTTTGGTTGTTTACATAACACACATGTATTAATGTTTCCGGTTAATACAATTATAACATGGGATGTAAACATTTATCATGAACATTAAGATATAACAATAAACACTTTTATTATTGCCTCTTGGGCATATCTCCAACACACTTTTCATACACATTTCTTAAGAATGAAACTTGGCGATTGTTTTAGGAATTCTTCTTGTTCCCATCCTTGAATTGATTGATTTGCATGAAAATCAAAGTGGGCCTCTTAGGAAAGAAAGTGTGAGTTGATGATTAGCGTGCGGTTGACCAACCAGAAAGGAAATGAATCAAAAAATAAGACAATCAAACAGCAAAAGGTAGAAGTATAGACGAAGTCTAACAAGAAATCGAGGACCTCGTGAGTACTACTTAGGCAGTTGGTCTCATCAATTAGTCATGCCAATGGGATATCAAGCCCTCGATTCCAACGGGGCTACGGAAAAGAAAGGTACTTTCGAGATTCTATTTCCCCTTGGGTCTATCAAGCTGAACAATTCGTGGGGATATTAGAAGATCATGCTTAATTAGACAACTGTCTGCCCTACCTCTTTAATGATCCGGATTCCATGATGCATAATTCATCTGTCCATATATGTTACTAATTTCATATTCATCACCACGGCAAGGAGAAGTCGTGTTGGTTCTAGGATGGAATGATCTTTCGATCCAAAGATGCTGGTGCTAAAACGTCTTGTGTCTCTTTTAATAGGACCGAAAAGGCAAGAGCATTGAGGAATCAAAGATTCTCCTATAACGAACTAATGCAGAAAAACAAGATTTCACTGAAAAAAGGTGCCTAACCCTAGTTCGATACTTTTCTTGAAATTGACTTGATTTGAAAGAAAATGCACTCAGCCTAACAAAATCCTGATCAATTCAAGTGTCTAGTTTAACCCATTAGTAAAGCCACGACAAGATGTTGTTTCACTCACTGGATTCAGCTGATCTAGGCCCCGTCGGCGGGAGGGCTCCGTTTTTCTGGTTTTAGGTGAAGGTTTGGTGGGGCGGCGCTCAGGTGGTGGCGGTTGCATCTTCTCCAGTAAATTCTCCTCAGCTTTAGCCACATCTCGGCAGCGACATCGAGAAGCTTGTGGGAGTTGTATGGTTCTCGAGGACTTTTTCTGGCGGGGGGGATCTTTGGATCGTCATTGAGCTTCATCGGCGGGTATTCCTTCTTCCTTGTCTATGGGACAGATGTGATCTTCTTGACCCGTTCGGCGACTTCCCGTTGGCATCCAACAACGTTAGGCCGGCTCAGGGAGGAGCGGCAGCGGCGGCGCGCCGTCGACACAGTCTGGAGGTTGAAGACGAAGGACATCTCAAGAATTTCATTGTAATTTTCTTTTTTGTTAAGGTGTTTTGTAGTGTTCGATGTTTCTCTTAATGCTAAGGTCCTTTTCGCAATAAAAAATAGTGCTAAGCGAATGATTATACGAAACCGAGGATTCATAAGCTAGCTTAGCGATCAAGATTGCATATTTCACATGTGCAGGGATTATCTAAATAAGACTAGTTCTTTTTTTTTTTTGAGGGAAGGCCACCACGGCTAGCTTTATTAATATCAGATAATAATAAGAATACTTAATTTAATATCCTTGGGTAAACGTGGCATCAAGAAACAAGAGTTTGTACAAAAGGACTGTGGTATTACAAATTGTATTTGACCTGGGTTTTGTTGTGTGGCTAGAATTGGTCCAAGAATCACACCACATCTGCCAGTACTTAACCAGTTTGTTTGACCAGGCAAGCTAAGCTACCTAGGGTTTCCTCCTACTCCAAACAACGGTTTTTTTTTTTGAACTGGAAAACAACGGTTTAATCGCTGTCCTTGCATAAAAGTAGAATAGTGAAGTGGCATGCAGAGAATATGAGACTAGCTAGAGACACGCGTGAGATCTTGGGAGGTTGACAATAGTGGCACAACAGTTATTATTGATGGTGCTAGGTGGAACGTGTCAAAGAATTCATGTGTTTAACTAGCTTGTTTCGCAAAAAAAAAGTTGTTGCTCCCTGTCAAGTGTCAAACTTAGCCACTGTGTTTTCTTTTGATATTTGGTCTAGTTCTTGGACTATCTAAAACCATGTTTAAATCTTAACCAGGTAACCATGACTTAATACACCCATGTGTGTTCACACGCATATACCATAGCCATAAAAGATATGGATGTGGATTTATGCTTACATGATCAGCTACTTTTGACTTGACTAATTAAGCATCTTTGTTTCGAGGACATATCAGATTATGAGATGCCATCAGCATATCTCTCACCTAGAGCGCTGGTGTTTTGTAGGGTAGATGAAATTATGAAGTGACATCAGCATATCTCTCACCTCAAGCACTTGGATGACATACATAAAATTAAATTAAGTTTTAACAGACTTAATTAATCAGCTCAATTAAACACGCCACTGTTAGCTGATAGCTATTTCCTCAACGTTGTGACCTTTTAGACTACTTATAGTAGGAATAACATAGGTATAGTACTATCACACATCCCAAGATGTTTTGGTGATATGACATGATAATAAATAAATAAAAAAGTGTGGTGGTAACTAGCTACAGTATGTTACCATAACATCACACATCCCAAGATAATATAAGTCTACAACATAATAAATGATACAATGCATAGAAACCACATATAAGTTACTAGTACAAAGAAGAACATGCTCGTCTTATTCTCATGTTACTCCCCATTATGCACTACTTTCATCGGCTGCATACAAGAGTTCTACAGAACAAACTCCAAAGTGCCAAAAGACATGATCAACGGGAATCGATGGTGGAAAACTGAATTCTATTTTTCTTTTGAAGCGGGAGCAAGAGATTGGGTGTAATCGTTTTGGTGTTTTTAGCCTTTAGACCAATCTAAAAACCATGTTTAAATCTTAACCAGGGAACCATGACTTATTTCTCCCAGATGTGTGTTCACATGCATATATCTTATACAGGGTGCAGTTGTGAACTTGTGCTTACATGGAGGGAGCGGCGCCAAGCTCTTTTTCTGTGTTGACATCAAGTGACTATGGATCCATGATGAAAGTCGGAAGAAGAGAAGTTCATGAAGGCCGGAGGGAGGACTAGCTAAGGGAGGTTCAAGTCTCCGCGCTGTTGCTTGGTGTTCGGGCTTCACAACAGCGGTATGAAAGTGGGGGCGACAACACGGGTGATGTTCGAGTCCTACCTTTCGGGTGAAAACCTAAGGTCTGGCCTTAACGGTTGTGCCTGGCAATGACCTTGTTGGAGGCATTGTTTTGAGAGCGGGACTATCTTCAGGGTGAAAACATAAGATCGTTGATCGGGCGACGACGGTGTTAGAGCACTGTTCCCTTCTTGGAGGCGTCGTTTTTGGAGAGTCGTATTTGGTGTTGTCTTGGCGGTGCTGTTGTTAGGTCCGAGATGTAGCGGGACTTTTGTTTCTTAGTTTTTTTCTTTTTTGGCTGTGTGCATCCGTAGTGCCATTAGGGTGGTGCGTTGTTGCAGAGGCTGGGTGTAATTGGTATCTTTTTTATATTAATATATTCCCTTTATCGAAAAAACTTGACTTGACCAATTAAGCATCATTGTTTTTGTCGGGAAATCTTTTTCACGGATATAATTTAAGAGAGATTCAACGCCAAAAGCTCGGCATGCATGCACATGAATATGTGATACTACGAGAACACGTCACCATATCTCTCACCTCAAACTCTCAAAGCAGTTGGACCCTATACATATAAATCATCAAGTTTTAGCCTTTTTTTCAAGGAGGAAAAGTCCTAGCCTCTTCAACGAATTGATCCACGCAGCCACATATGAAGTTCTACCGCCTGATGATTTCAATTAAACAAACACGCTTTCGTCAACTGGCTAGCTCCTCCACCATGTGACTTTTCAGGCATTGTCATCATGAATACAAGGGTGGTAAAAGACAACTCATTTTAAAAATAGAGTAGTACAAAACAACCACATAGTGCTAGGATATGAATGCGTGCTGCAAAGTCCAAGCTATCCTTCGTTGAAGAACTATTTAAAACTATATTTTTTCAACTAATTCATTTGATCATGGTCAATGTTGTAGTACATATACATGTGGCATATGTAGGTACACGTCCCAATTAATGTTGGCTGCAGCACAAAGTAGCAACCTTTTCTTGTTGTCTTTTGAACAAATTCAATGAGATGCCGAGATAGATTTGATCTTAAGATTTATGACGAAAGCAGCCATTCTTACTACTTAATACCTCCATCTCAAAGGTTAAGACTTATATTATTTTTAGAAAGTTAAACTATATTAAATTTGAGTAAGCTTTACCAAAAATATATTGACATGCAAAATGCAAAATCAATATCATTACATAGATAATGAAATATATTTTCGCATGGAATATACGAAATATTATATTTACTGATATATTCTTCTAAAATTTAAATCTAACTTTACTTGGTTTGACTGGTCTGGTCAATGGACTTTGACCAACCGGGCACGGCTATCGTTCAAAAACCTGTTGGCAGTGACGTATCCAGTGGGGCCATGCGTACTAATAATTGTACTAATCATGGCTAAATGCAAGGCCTAAAAGAATTTCTTTTAACCTTAGCATCCCACCAATTTCATCTTAGATTTGCCACTACCTGTTGGGGCTGGCACCTTTTGCCACGTCAGCTACAGAAGTGTTCATCTAGCTAGCATGAATGCTTGATTTTCTATGATTAAGTCAAACTACAGCTTTAATGTGACCTATGTGGCTATGGCCAACTAGTGAAGGATATATACTCGATCCTCAGCTGTTTGGGCTTTAGTTCTCGATAAATTAGCTGCATTCACAATTACATCGATCATACATATCTTTGTACCTAGGATGACAGGACAAGACCATAGGCAAAATCTAGAAAGTGGGCATTTGATTTGTAAAGCGCCCTCTATTGTCTTACTTGACTATGATTTCATATGATGTGACCACTAGCAAGCAAAGTGGCACAATCATGCACTACATTATTGAGCACATGTTAAGTGATGAAATATGACAGCCTAACGAAAGGCATGCTATGCTAGTTATCATACTGCCTCCGTTCCAATGAATAAGGCTTATATTATTTTTGAAAAGTTAAACAATATAAAGTTTGATCAAACTTTTACGAAAAATATTAACATGTAAAATGCAAAATCAATATCATTAGATATATCATGAAACATATTTTCATACGATATCTGTAGAATAATATATTTGTTGATATATATATCTAAAAGTTTGGTCAAATTTTACGTAGAAAAAATCAATGTGGAATGGCGGGAGCACGTATTATATCCACGTATGAGTTGACTAATCCTGAAAACAATGAGCCATGCATGTTCTGGCAGCTTTTACGCAACTGCAATCTGCTCTGGCGCAGAACTCATTACAGATAAATATATGCATGCTAGTGGTACTAAGAAAATGCCAACTTCTAACTTTTTCTGTAGCTCCCCTTTTATCCCTTTGCACTTTAGTCATTTCGATGTACTGGAAAATTTATGAAATCATGCATTGGAAATTTGATACATGCCAAGAAATGATAGTTCCTGATGGAAGTTAAGAAAAGCTTGGCATTGCAAAAGAAAAAAAAGTTAAGAAAAGCTTGGCATGGCAAAAGAATAAATAAACGGCGACATAAACACCCACACCCATGCTTGTAAGTACAAAAGATGTACCAGGAAATTTATGAAATCATGCATTGGAAATTTGATACATGCCAAGAAATGATAGTTCCTGATGGAAGTTAAGAAAGCTTGGCATGGCAAAAGAAAGAAAAAGTTAAGAAAAGCTTGGCATGGCAAAAGAATAAATAAACCGCGACATAAACACCCACACCCATGCTTGTAAGTACAAAAATATTTCCCAAAAAGTTATGCTTTTTTTGTGAACTCACTACTTGCATTACTTAAATCAGGGATTACAATCTTGATAGCAAATGTTTGCTAAACCATCTGAGCCAGAGCATTGCCAAAGAGCCATGCTAGCACAAGTTCTAGCGTAATTAGCCATAAAATAACTACTACTATTCTAACTACGATTAACATGAATAATACAAGTCTGACAACAGCAGAGATTTAATCTCTTCTATTGGTGCTGGACAGATCGATCAACACCTTCAGATTTAAAAATTAAAATGCAATCGTTGGGAAATCTTAGTACTGCATCAAAATCCAGTTACAAGATAGACCATGCAAAAGTATAGAAGTGGGCGGTTAATTTGTAAAGTGCTTCATTGTTCTACCTGACTAACCGACTATGATATGATATGAAACAACAACTAGCTTTCAAGCAAAGCAGCTGCAAGTATGCATTACACTATTCAACACGTGTTAAGTGGGGTAATGTGATGCCCTACCACGCGTGGTAGCTAGTTATTGCTACTACCTTCATTTAAAAATAAATATCTTAGTTTAATATAGATATAAATGTATCTAAATATATCTTAGCTGATTCGTATCTAAAAAAGTTGCGATACTTTTTTTTTACCGGCGGGAGTAGTATATAACCAGTGTCTGAGTTATTAACACAACCTGAACACAACGAGCCATATACACGCATCTACTGGCAGGTCCAGCTACACTCTGTTGATGCGTAAAGCATTAGAGAGAGATTTAAATATAGTGGTAGACTAAAAGAAAAATGCCAACGTTTGCCTTTTTTCCTCTAGCTGACTTTTCTGCTCTGCTTTTGCCCTTTCTTGCAATTTATATTGACCAAGAAATAATGCGCTGGATGATACGAAGGTGTGGCAAGAAATGATGCATGGTTACTGAATTAAGAAAGTCAGAAAAGCGACCGTACATGCTAAGGAAAAATAAGGTTTGCTTTTCATCTGAATTTCGTTGCTGCTTCATCACCCATCGAAATCATAGTACCTCTCTTTCTCGCGGTCAATCACTCGATCGATCGGTCGACTTTTTTTGTTTCCGTGTGGGAAGGGAACATAAAAAAAAATGTGCAAATTTGCAGGGTTGGAAATTAAGCTAAGCTGCCGGCCGGCGCACTGGTCCATCGACCCATCGACGTCATGAAATCGGCTGAGAGAGATGCTGCATGCGTCGACCTGCTGCATAATAATATTATTAGTCAACAGGAGGCCAAATTAAGTGAATACGAAATATGAAACTAAGTGAAATTCGCAGGGCTGGAAATGAATCGAGCTGAGCTGCCGGCCGACACACTGGTCCATCGGCCGAACGACGTCATGAAATCGGAAAGAGAGATGCAGCACGCGGCGAGCCGGCGACCTGCTAGCTGCGTCAGTCAAGATACCACAAATCGAGTAACACAGATTAGTGATTAGGCATCCTGAAGAATGAATGCATACAGGAAACTAGCACATGTAAATTTCAGAGAACAGCAGACGAAATTGAACGAACGAACAACTAATAATTCAGTGTGTTTTGTTGACCGCCATATCTACGTCCTATACTTCCAAGCTCTAGTGTAGATCCGTTCCTAATGGTATTTCATCTCTAACAATAAATCGATTTCTGACGAAATTGCATGATTTTCTTTTTAGAGGCGTTATTTTTGGAGTGCCTAAAGTTCAGTTGTTGTCCTGGTGGATATATTGTTGCAGCTAGGGTTGAAATACCATATTGGGGCTTTTATTTTTCAGTTTTTATTGGTTGTGTGCATTTGTATTATCATTAGGGTATTGCATTGTTGTAGAGGTTGTTGCAAATGTTATATCTAATTAGTATTTCTCAATATTAATATATTTATTTTATCAAAAAAATATAACTGTTTCGTACAACAAAATGTATAAAAAAAACAAGGAGTCAAGTCGTGCTAATATACACCAACTTACCATGAATGTTCTAAAACTAAACATTTATCATTTTCTAAAAAGTAGGCATCGGCATCAATCTGATTACGTAGATGACGCGCGCAAACAAGATAGCTAGATGGACTTGAGTTGATCTACGTGTAGGCCCTGGGTAGTGAACTGATTTTGATGGGCATACTAGACCGACCAGCAGATACAACAAGACAATTTTCGCAAAAAAAAATGATACAACAAGACAAACATCACTTAACAACGATCACATCAAAAGTGTATATCATGGAATGCTCACTTACAAGTTTTTAAGGCATGTCAGTTGCGAAAGGAAAACAATAAAATAAGTTAGAGATTATCACAAATAATCAAAAATTACTAGGAAAACAGCTACGAGTGGCGCACAACTTTTTAGTGTCTGTAGCGCACCAGTCGTGCGCCACTGCTAGCGGGCCACTAATAGCAATTACCAGTGACACACCAGGTGGTGCGGCACTGGTAAGGCACATACCAGGTATATTTTCAAGGTGCGCTACAGGTATATATTCAAAAATTCATTTGTGAAACTTTTTTGCTCATTTTTTTATTTTATTTTTGCTCATTTTTGTTTCCGGATTATTTGTCCCCTTCCTGCTCCTAACCCTATCCGGCAGGCGAAGAGGAGAGAGGGGTCGGCGAATGAGAGCTTATTAAAGAGGAGAGGAGAGGATATATGGTGAAGGTAGTGGGGATAGGTGACCGTTGCAAAATTACCAGTGACGACACCTCATCTTTGCGCCACACGTAAGTTCTTCCCTTCTAAAATATTGTTTGAGCGGAATATAAAAATCACAGAAAGCTCTATTTTACCCTTTGAATTTGAGGATTCTAATTTTTTTGGTAAATGGCCATAGGCCGTTGAAATTGGATGTAATTTTTTCTATAGATATTTTTTATATAATTTTTTTTCATCTGATATCGTCTGCAAAATCCAGAGCCGTTTTACCGAAACATGACTTTTTTTGCAAACTATGTCAAAATTCATGTTTGTTAGTTTTTCTAAAATAATTACATCTCGAAGCATTTTAAATTATGAAATTTCTATCATTTTATTTTATATTTTTCAAAATAGAAAAGACGATCCATTTGAGTTGAGGATTTTGGTCCCCACTTACCAGTGGCGCACCACATCCTGATGCGCCATCAACCCCCATATATAGATCGTCTTTTAAGTTTTTTTTAATAAAATAAAATGATAGAAATTTCACAACGCCATTGGCAAGTGTGGCACCCCAACTAACCTGGTCTAGACACGCACATTGTTTGAAGTGGTCCGTCGCTGGTAAGTTCTACCTGTGGCATAAAGATTTATAGTGCGCTACTAGTACATAGTAGTGGCATGACTTTTATGGTGCGCCATTGGTAGCAAACCCACGGATAGTTGTTTCCTAGTAGTGCATCCAAAGGGTAAATTATGGAATAGACTCTTAGAAATTGAAAAGAAAAATCATATCAAATGAAACAATTGATCGGATTTTTTTTGTTGTGAACAAAGCAATTGATTTGATATATAACTAAACAGAGTAAACTTCTCAAATTTTTAGATAATATTTAGTACCTCCGTATGAAATTACTGACTCCAGTTTATCCAGTTTCACACATATTTAAATACATTTTAGTGTGTAGATACGTCCGACTTTGAACAAATCAGAGTCACTTATTTACGCATGGAGGAAGTACATTGTATCAAATGAAGCAATAGAGGAAGTTCGACCGTCTTGTAACGCCGTACACTATACATGTAAGCATACAGCTACATGTCACCGCTCAACACTCACAGCAAAAGAATTTTAAGAAGGTATTGTTCAATAAGTATATAGTCCCGAAAAAAGAATCTAAAAGATCTTACATTATTGAATAAGGGGAGTAGTTTCTTCTGAAAAAAGGTATATGTGGCATGTCCCTGTATATGTGGCTAGAGAAGCACGTGTGTGACTAATCGACTGGTGGTGAAGAGATAAAATTAATTCAGCAACACGGTTTGGTTTGTGCCGTCGACTTGCACCATCGATCGGGATCGGCGTCATGGTCAACAAGCACTTAATCTGGGCTCCGTCGGATCAGTGATATGCGCGTTGCTGTACATGCACATGCACACCACACCTTCGATGGGGTTAATTTTTTAAAATAATACATTTTTTAATTAAACTTCATAAATATTGTGTAAATTATAGAATTTTCGAAAATAATGCGGCCTAGACCAAATAGTTCGCTGACAGGGACCTTTCGACCAACTATACGTGAACTAATACTTATTAGCTAAGTGTTAGCCAATAAATCTTATTTGCTATCTATTAGTCAGTAAGTCTTATTTGCTTACACACGACCGAAATGTTGCATGATCACGTACCATTCTATCATCTGTGTTACATACTTCGTGTACAGTATGTAATTTGTAAAGACCAAGAGCATCTCCAGCAGCCCGACGCAAACAGCCAACCCAAATTTAAGATCGAAATGCATCGGCGTAGACGCTGCATGGACAGCTCGCGCGTCCACCTGGCTGGTATTCTAGCCCGTCGGGCATTGACTCAGGTAAGCAAAAGTTTTTCATTGATATTTATTGATAAAAAATGACCATCTTTCTATTGTTGTTTGCATAGGAACTACACCACACTACACTAAATATTGTATCATCTCCTCAATGTACTAATTTTGCAAATAGCTTCACTCACTCACTTACTAGAGGGGAGCGTGGAGAAGAAGGAGGAGCGTGCGTGTACCATTTCTCTTCTTACTCACTTACTAGTGGTAGAACAACCCACCTTATAAGATGGTCTGACTTCCTTCTAACGTTTTATGTGCGACTAAAATTTCTACCTCTTTCCACTCCCTTGTGAGCTGCCACCAACTTAGACTTAAACTTGTTAGAATATACGTATGTCTGTATACGTATAGGTATAGGACTCTGTACTTATGCCTCATATATAATAAAACGATCCCTACCCGACGAGGCACGTCGGGTCAGCGCAATCTTGTCTTTCCCTAGTTAAGTTTACATGGTATCAGAGCAACGCTCTTGACCTAGGTCGGCCGATCCGCCGCCCTCTCGCTTCCGCCTCCAACGGCCTCCGCCGCCGCGTACTCTTCCACGTCGATGGCGTCGAACGCCATGGTGACGCTCCCCGCATCTGGTGACCCTCAGTCGCCCGCGGTTGATCCTGTGGGTGCTACCGCGATCACGCCGATCGCCTCGACAGGAGCGTCCTCAACACTCGGTGACGCCCCGCCCCCGATCCCCGCGTCGTCTGCCTTGGTGCCGCCGTCAACATCAGGATCTGCACTGCCTGCTGCGGTGCCGCCCGGCTCCGCCCCGCCAGGCTTCCCTCCGCATCTGGCCGTGCTCAACTCCGCCTTCGCAGCTCCAACGGACTCCACCATGGTGGCCGCCTTGACTGGCTCTGGCTACGGTCCGGCCACAGGGGGTTTTCCACCGTCGCCATATGGCTACTCTGGTTACGGTGGCTATGGCGGATATGGAGGCTACGGTGCTGCTGGAGGTGGCTTTCCACCACCGTATGGGTACCCCAACTATCAGGGTTACCCGGGCTATCCCATGCTAGGGTTGCCAGGGCTCGGTGCTCCACCACTGGACGTCAATGGATCTTCATCAACACAGCCATCGTCCGGGTCGGTACAACTGTCCACGCCGACACCCTCGACTCAGCCAGGTCTCTTCCCTAGCCAGGGAGTTCCACCGGTGGTGAACATTGCCTCGGCAATTACTATACGCCTGACAAGCGACAACTACTTGTTCTGGCGTGCACAAGTTGGACCTCTACTCCGCAGTCATCTTCTGATGGGATATGTAGACGGTACCATTGTGTGTCCTGACCCTCATGTTGTTGTGCCTTATGCCGGAGGTGTCCATCATGTACCAAACCCGGCTCACCAACATTGGATACAACAGGATCAAGCTATTCTGTCAGGGTTTGTCTCCTCCATGACTGAAGGTGTTCTTGGGATGATTATGTTCTCCGGCACCTCTCGTGAAGCTTGGGAGACTTTGAGTGGAGCTTTTGCCTCTACCTCCATTGCCAGATCCTCTGCTATTCGATAGGAGATGGCTGAGCTTAAGAAGGGAACCAAGACTGTCAACACATACTTTCACCAGATGAAGGCGCTCTCGGATTCCCTCACTAGCATTGGCGAGCCTCTGCGTGATGCAGAGTTTGTCTCATATATTCTTGCTGGACTTGATGAGGATTATGATGCTTTGTATCAAGTGGTGACTAATCGCAAAGAGCCAATACCAATCCGTGATTTGTTCTCACAACTTCAGGCAACGGAACAGCGGAAACTGGCCCAGCGTCGCTCAGGCAACTCGACGCACTACCCTGCTGCTCATACCGCCGCTGCCCCTCCAGTCGCCTATGGTGCAATGCGCGGTGGACCCCAGCCTCCTTCACCAGCCCCAACGCCGCCCTTCACACCGTCGGCCAAGCAGGCGCCCCCGGCCACCTCTTCCAAAACTGGCCGTGGTCCAGTTGTTTGCCAGCTCTGTGGCATCCCGCGGCATGTGACGTCCAGGTGCTATAAAAGGTTCAACCGCGAGTTTCTTGGCCTTGGCAATGATGGGAGCAACACGGAGAAACAGTTAGCCATGGCAATGACCGCCTCTCATGGTCCTCAAGGCACCACCTCGACGACTGTTGATCCAGCTTGGTATGCGGACTCTGGCGCTACGCATCACATCACCCATGAGCTCGACAAGCTCACTACACGTGAGCCCTATCACGGCACCGACCAGGTTCACACAGCTAATGGTTCAGGTATGCACATTCATAATATTGGTCAAGCTACTCTTGCTACTCCGTCTTCTAGGTCTCTAGCTCTTAAAAATGTCCTCCATGTTCCTAAAGCCACTCGTAATTTGTTGTCCATGAGTAAACTTTCACATGACAATAATGTCTTTATTGAACTCCATCCTTATGATCTTTTTGTTAAGGACCTGGACACGAGAGCACCCATCCTTAGAGGACGTTGCAGCGGAGGTCTCTATGAGATTAAAGCACATGTCATCAAGCAAGCCCTTTCCAGTGTCAAGGTGTCCCGTGATATGTGGCATCGTCGTCTAGGACATCCAGCATTACAAGTCGTTCAACATGTTCTTCGTAGTCATGAGTTACCATCTACACATGAGTCCAATAAAATTGAGTCAGTTTGTGATGCTTGTCAACAGGGAAAGAGTCATCAGTTACCCTTCTCCTTGTCTACTAGTGTAACAAAATTTCCATTAGAGATTATTTATTCTGATGTGTGGGGTCCTGCCCAAACTTCTGTTAGTGGACATCGTTTTTATGTCAGTTTTGTTGATGCTTATAGTCGTTTTACTTGGCTCTACTTTCTCAAACATAAATCTGATGTCTATGATGTGTTTATTCAGTTTCAAAAACATGTTGAACGCCTCCTAAATCGCAAGATTATTCATGTCCAAACTGATTGGGGTGGAGAATATGAAAAACTTCATCCCTTCTTCCAAAACTTGAGAGTTTTACATCGTGTGTCATGTCCTCACACACATCAACAGAATGGTACTGTTGAACGTAAGCACCGACATATTGTTGAAACCGGTCTTACTTTGCTTGCTCATGCATCTGTTCCCCTATGCTATTGGAATGATGCCTTTGCTACAACTTGTTTTCTCATTAACAGGCTTCCTAGTCGCACCATTAATATGAAGACTCCTCTTCAGCGGCTTCTTAATGAAACACCTGATTATACCTTTTTTAAGGTTTTTGGGTGCGCTTGCTGGCCACACCTTCGACCCTATAATAATCATAAACTTGATTTTCGCTCGAAGAAGTGTGTGTTTCTGGGCTATAGCTCTCTTCACAAGGGATACAAATGTCTACATGTTCCGTCTAATCGAGTTTATATCTCTAGGGATGTTGTCTTTGATGAACATGTTTTCCCTTTGTTAATATGCCAAACTCTCATAATCTACCACCTATTTCGGAGTCATCTTTACTTCTAGCTGACCAATTTATGGATGTTGCAAATTCCTTGCATTTGCTTGCTAACCATGGTGCAGGTATCGGTCGCGGCAGTCGTCTAGAGGTGTACGTCGATCCGGTCCCGGCTGTGCATGGCTCCGCCTCGGGCTGCGGGCAGCCATGCAGCGAGCCGCTATGGCGGGCTCCTGCTCCTTCTGCCCCGGGCTCCGTGCGGCTCGAGCTGCTCAGCGAGCCGCCTGGTGACTCCGCCTCGGGCTTTGGCCCGAATCACCTGGACACCACGCCAAGCTCGCCTCGCACGCCCGTGGTGGCTTCTGCTCCTGCATGCAGCGCGGGACCGTCACAGTCCCCTGTCGCCGCTGCTCCGACTGACAGCACGCCGGCGATGCTGTTCCCTACCGCGCCAACTGATGGCAGGCCTGCCTCCCCTGCTCCAGCAGCCTCGCCGCCTGCCTCTCCTGCTGACACACCATCGCCACCTTCAGCGTCAGCACCTCCGCCGCCTCCACCGGCTTCTCCAACTGGTCCTATCACTCGTTTGCGTCGTGGTATCTCGCAACCTAAACAACGAACTGATGGTACAGTGGCTTGGTCTTGTGTGCTTGCTGATCATGCTGCTTTGAAACACACACATGAACCTCGTGACTACAAGGAAGCTCTGCGTACTCCTCATTGGCGTGAAGCTATGGAAGTTGAGTTTTCTGCGTTACAGGCTAATGGTACATGGAATCTTGTACCTCCTGTTGCTGGTGTTAACTTGATTGATTCACAGTGGGTGTTCAAGGTGAAACTTCATGCGGATGGTTATGTTGAGAGATACAAGGCACGGCTCGTTGCTAAAGGTTTTAAACAGCGTTATGGTCTGGATTATGATGAGACTTTCAGTCCTGTGGTCAAGCCTGCTACTATTCGCCTATTGCTTTCTATGGCTCTCTCTCGGCGTTGGTATATTCGACAGCTTGATATTCATAATGTGTTTCTGAATGGCTTCTTAGATGAGGAGGTATACATGAGACAACCTCCTGGTTTTGTTGATTCTGATAAGCCTGGTCATTACTGCAAGCTGGCTCGCTCTTTATATGGACTAAAGCAGGCTCCTCGTACTTGGCATGCTCGTCTCAGCTCGGTGTTGGGCTCCCTGGGATTCTCTCCTTCAGTGGCTGATACGTCTTTGTTTGTTCTGCGCCGCAAAGATGTTACTATCTATCTATTGGTCTATGTTGATGACATTATTGTTCTCAGCTCTATATCGGCTGCTATTCCCCGCCTGCTTGATCAACTCCGGTCTGAGTTCTCTGTCAAGGACCTTGGTGTTCTGCACTACTTTCTTGGGATTGAGGTATCTTCGCCTACTTCTGGAAGTTTGGTTCTTCGACAGCGCAAGTATGCTCTTGATCTTCTTGCACGTGCTGGTATGTTGAAGTGTACACCTGTGACTACTCCTATGGCGTCTTCTGAGCGTTTGTGTAGCACTGATGGTGATCCACTTTCTTCTGAGGAGGCTACTCAGTACCGTAGCATTGTTGGAGGTCCACAGTATCTTACAGTCACACGTCCTGATCTGTCGTTTGTGGTGAACAAGGTTTGTCAGTATCTTCATGAGCCTCGTACTCCTCATTGGTCTGCAGTCAAGCGTGTCCTACGCTATGTGCGGTATACTGTGGATACTGGTTTGCATCTCCGCTCTTTCTCCTCTAGTCTACTTTCAGCCTTTTCTGATGCTGACTGGGCTGGCAATATTGATGATCGTCGATCCACCGGGGGACATGCTATCTTTTATGGAGGAAATCTCATTGCCTGGAGTGCTCGTAAGCAGTCTACAGTTTCCAGGTCAAGCACTGAGTCTGAGTATAAGGCCCTTGCTAATGCTACTGCTGAGCTTGTTTGGGTACAGTCATTGCTTCGCGAACTTGGTGTTGCTCAAGATCGACCTCCAGTTTTGTGGTGTGACAATATTGGTGCTACATACTTGTCATCCAATCCAGTTTTTCATGCTCGGACAAAGCATATTGAAGTGGATTTTCACTTTGTCCGTGAGCGTGTTTCTCGGAAGCAACTTCAGATTCGGTTCATCTCTTCGAAGGATCAAGTTGCTGACATTTTCACTAAACCTCTCCCGTTACCACTGTTTGAACGTTGTAAACGCAATCTCAATCTTTCACTAGTTGAGATTGAGGGAGGGTGTTAGAATATACGTGTGTCTGTATACGTATAGGTATAGGACTCTGTACTTATGCCTCATATATAATAAAACGATCCCTACCCGACGAGGCACGTCGGGTCAGCGCAATCTTGTCTTTCCCTAGTTACGTTTACAAAACTCACATAGGCTGCCACATATGTGGGGTTTAACATTTATAGGAAAATCTGAAATCTAATATGAACCACTCATATGGACCCTATATTTCAATAATGACTATATAGTGACTATATGGTGACCATATGGCCAACGAAAAACAATTTTCCAAAGAATATTTGGCCATTGACTGAACTTTTGTACTCCCTCCTTCACAGTTTATTAGGCGCGCGCGTACTCCTAGGTCGCCAATTTAATCTATATAATTTAAATTTTATAATGCAAAAATTATATCATTAGAAAATAGAACATCTAAACTTTCTAATGATATAATTTTTATAACGTATAACTAATTCTAATTTGATCAAATTTGCGATCTAGAAGTACGCGCGCGCCTTATAAACTGTGAGAGAGGGAGTATGGGCATAATTAGTGTCGCATCGATCCCCAAAGCGATTTTTCTAGCGGCGCCGTCACCTACCGGTCAAGTTTTCGCCGTCCGTTTCTCCTCGTGATTCTTGCTACGGAATACACAGACCACATGATTAAGTTTCAATTTCTGTAACTTAGTCGGTAACATAATGGTGCGTGCAGTGATGCACTAATCGCGACGTTGTTTGAGTGATGGATGTTTGACCGGTAGGCCACGCGACACCGTTAGAATTGCATTTCCACATCGATCCCCGCTTACATATACTCCCTCGTTAAAATAGAATGCATATAGGTTTTGTCAAGAAACATACCAGCAAGAGCTAGGTTAGAAGCACGCTCGTGTGCATACGCAAAGTTTAACTTTAACCAAAAAATTATATATTCGAGAAGAACTTAATTTGCAAGTGCTAAATTGATCCTATTATGATACGATATGAAATGACACTAGCAAACAAAGAAGTAAAGCATATACTTCCTCCGTCCATACAATCATATCAGAGATTTGTTCAAGCTTAGATGTATATATACACTAAAGAGTGTCTTAGATACATCTAAATTTACATAAATTTTAAAATCTTTTAAAAATAGAGGTAATACTAGTCTTTTTTTAAGTAAAGGGAATCATACATTATCGACCACGTGTTAGCTGATGGCCCGTCTATCCAGTGTCTGGGTTGACAAAACCTGAAAACAAGGAGCCATATACGCATCTACCGGCAGGTCCAACTGCAGTCTGCTGCCGCGTAACGCATTGCGTATTGCGTACAAAGATAAACATACGTTAGTGCAAGGGAAGCGACAACTACTCCATTTTGAATTCCCTAGCTTCCTTTTCCTGCTCTCCTTTTGCACTTTTTTGCAGTTTCAATTGACCACGATATTCTTGATTGAGATCATGGGTTGGAACATGCGATGTGTGCGCCAGGAAATGATGGTTTCTGAAGGAGAAATGTCAAAAGGTGCTAAAGGAAGATTAAGGTTGTGCCTTTCTCTGAACTTCTTAGTTGTTTCATCACGCACTAAGATCATAATCCCTCTCAATTCTCTCGCTAGACTTTCTGTTTCCGTGTGGGAAAGGAATATAGAAAAAGAAGGTACTAAGAAATTTGCAGGGATGGAAATTAAGCCAAACTGCCGGCCGGCAAACTTGTCCATCGACCCATCGACGTCATGCAATCGGATGGGAGATGCTGCAAGACTGGCCATGAATACCTGAAGAATGAATATACTGGAGAACAAAAAATGTAACTTCAGAGAACAGAAGCAGAAATTGCATGAAGGAGAGAGAGAGAGAGCGGAAGCACATGCCATCAGAGATGCTGCGAGTCTAGCAGCTGAACGGGGATACACAAATGTTATAATTGAAAGTGATGCGAAAGAGGTTGTACGCCTGTGTGATGAAGCTGATGATAGATCTGAGATTATGGCAATCTGTCAAGATATTAGAGAGATCAAGAGAGCTTTTAATAGTTGTAGCATTTATTTTGTTGGGCGTGAAGCAAATCAAGCTGCTCATCTTTGTGCTAAACAAGCTACCGTTGATAGGAGGATATGTCTGTGGATTAATTATAACCCAGGTTTTCTCAGTGACACTCTTTCGAATGATTGTAATCCTGTTGAGTAAGTAATAAAGCTCCTTGAATTCGCAAAAAAAAAAGAGCGTGACGTAAGAGCGAGCAATTAACTGTTCATTATGTTTTGTTGACCCAATGAGTCGTACAATATATTTGCACCAATTAATATATCATAAAATGGGTCAAATTTCCCCTGTTATATGCTACTCCCTCCGTTACTAAATATATATAACGTTTTGGGAGTTTAATCTGAACTTTCAAAGGATCTTATTTGTACAAACATAGGTAGTCTGACCTCTGTTCATAACTTAATAATTTTAATTTATTAAAATTTGAATATATGTATACACTATTTAGAGAATAGAAAAATTCAAATTTAGACAAATATAAGCTATCTATATATGGACAGATTGAGTACTATTATACAGTATCAAAGTATTTACTTGAAATCTGACTCTCGAATTAGAAGGCACATACAAGGGTATCTGAAAACGCAATGAGTATACCTATGGATGGCGCAAACGTCCTACACCAAAGACAAAATCATGATATTGTTGCCTGCCAAAACCCACCGGCGAGCAGTGGTTAAGCAACACGAAGAGCCGGGAGGCTTCCAAGGCGGCAGCGGGCCCTGGTCCTCGACGTTGTCCCGCAAATGCTCTGGCACATGACCTGGCGGTTGCGAGGCGTGCCACCTGACCTATACCTGGCCAGGAAGGTGTGGATTGATTCGATTAGTTCCTGCATGGCGACACGTAAACATTAAATACGAGCCATATCGGCTCTCAGGTTGCCCGTGAATCGGCTCAAAGAGCCGATCGCCATGGTTCATGTTGGATTTTCAATGACATGTGGATCCTGCTTGATCACAACAAAGCTAAACCAATCTACGACAGTTTAGGGTTTTCACCGTATGATCGGAACATCCTACGCGTGGTTGAGCCTAATAGACACGAAAGATAATGGAAAACTAACCCTAAAATAGGCCTAAAAACCAACATTACGTTAATTCCCGGAACATCCCTCTTAGGACTAACAAACCATACCTAACGCACTACCGGATCGTTCAACCCGTTTGCAAGGCCTAACCATACGGATATTAAACTAATCCTTGAAGAACAAGGAGCAACTATAACAGATCGGATCTACTAAGTAACGAACAAGCAAGATGCTGCCCTTACACCTGGATAGGTGTAAGGGCAGCTAGATATTGAGGGACGGCACAGCTAATGCGCAAGAAAAGCATCTATGCAAGCCCCAAAACATCTACGATAAGTAGTGCTACTCGCCATCAACAACGCTTCAGTACGAGCAACACAAGGTAAACGAATAAACGTTGTGCTGCCTAGATCGCAAGATGCGATCTAGGCAGTGATACGTCTCCAACGTATCGATAATTTCTTATGTTCCATGCTACTTTATTGATGATACCTACATGTTTTATGCACATTATATGTCGTATTTACGCATTTTCTGGAACTAACCTATTAACAAGATGCCGAAGAGCCTTTGCTGTCTTGTTTTTGGTTTCAGAAATCCTAGTAAGGAAATATTCTCGAATTGGACGAAATCAACGCCCGGGTCCTATTTTTGCACGAAGCTTCCGTAAGACCGAAGGAGAGTCGAAGTGGGGCCACGAGGTGGCAGGACGAGGGCGGCGCGGCCCTGCCCCTGCCGCGCCGGCGTCATCCGCCCCTCGTGCCGTCTTGACCTGCCCTTCCGCCTACAAATAGCCTCCGTCGCGAAACCCCATCCGAGAGCCACGATACGGAAAACCTTCCAGAGACGCCGCCGCCGCGAATCCCATCTCGGGGGATTCAGGAGATCGCCTCCGGCACCCTGCCGGAGAGGGGATTCATCTCCGGAGGACTCTACACCGCCATGGTCGCCTCGGAGTGATGAGTGAGTAGTTCACCCTGGACTATGGGTCCATAGCAGTAGCTAGATGGTCGTCTTCTCCTAATTGTGCTTCATTGTTGGATCTTGTGAGCTGCCTAACATGATCAAGATCATCTATCTGTAATACTATATGTTGTATTTGCTGGGATCCGATGGATAGAGAATACTATGTTATGGTGATTATCAATCTATTGTTTATGTGTTGTTTATGATCTTGCATGCTCTCCGTTATTAGTAGAGGCTCTGGCCAAGTTTTTGCTCTTAACTCCAAGAGGGAGTATTTATGCTCGATAGTGGGTTCATGCCTTCATTGATACCTGGGATCGTGACAGTAGGTTCTAAGGTTGTGTTGTGCTGTTGCCACTAGGGATAAAACATTGATGCTATGTCTAAGGATGTAGTTGTCGATTACATTACGCACCATACTTAATGCAATTGTCTGTTGCTTTGCAACTTAATACTGAATGGGGTTCGGATGATAACCCGAAGGTGGACTTTTTAGGCATAGATGCGGTTGGATGGCGGTCTATGTACTTTGTCGTAATGCCCGGATTAAATCTCACTATATTTATCATATCATGTATATGCATTGTTATGCCCTTCTCTATTTGTCAATTGCCCGACGTAATTTGTTCACCCAACATGCTTTTATCTTATGGGAGAGACACCTCTAGTGAACTGTGGACCCGGTCCTATTCTTTACATCGCATACAATCTACGCAATACTTGTTTTAGTTTTCTTGCAAACAATCATCTTCCACACAATACGGTTAATCCTTTGTTACAGCAAGCCGGTGAGATTGACAACCTCACTATTTCGTTGGGCTAAAGTACTTTGGTTGTGTTGTGCGTGTTCCACGTTGGCGCCGGAATCCCTGGCGCCCATCACATTTCGCCACCATCAACCTTCAACGTGCTTCTTGACTCCTACTGGTCCGATTAAACCTTGAAACTTGCCACGTGTGCATCATACCTTCCTCTTGGGGTTCCCAACGGACGTGTACATCTACGCGCATCAAGCAAATTTCTGGCGCCGTTGCCGGAGATCAAGACACGCTGCAATGGGAGTCTCCACTTCTCAATCTCTTTACTTTATTTTTGTCTTGCTTTATTTTATTTACTACTTTGTTTGCTGCACCTAAACAAAACACACAAAAAATAGTTGCTAGTTTTACTTTATTTACTGTCTTGCTCTCTATATCAAAAACACAAAAATTAGTTACATGCATTTACTTTATCTAGTTTGTTTTATTTACCGTTGCTAAAATGAATACCCCTGAAAATACTAAGTTGTGTGACTTCACAAACGCAAATAATAATGATTTCCTATGCACACCTATTGCTCCACCTGCTACTACAGCAGAATTCTTTGAAATTAAACCTGCTTTACTGAACCGGTTATGAGAGATCAATTTTCTGGTGTTAGTTCTGATGATGCTGCTGCCCATCTTAATAATTTTGTTGAACTTTGTGAAATGCAAAAGTATAAGTATGTAGATGGTGATATTATTAAATTGAAAGTGTTTCCTTTCTCATTAAGAGGAAGAGCTAAAGATTGGTTGCTATCTTTGCCTAAGAATAGTATTGATTCATGGACTAAATGTAAGGATGCTTTTATTGGTAGATATTATCCTCCGCTAAAATTATATCTTTGAGAAGTAGCATAATGAATTTTAAGCAATTAGATACTGAACATGTTGCTCAAGCATGGGAGAGAATGAAAACTTTGGTAAAGAATTGCCCAACCCATGGACTGACTACTTGGATGATCATCCAAACCTTCTATGCAGGACTAAATTTTTCTTCGCGGAATTTATTGGATTCAGCTGCTGGAGGTACCTTTATGTCCATCACTTTGGGGGGCTACAAAACTTCTTGATGATATGATGATAAATTACTCTGAATGGCACACGGAAAGAGCTCCACAAGGTAAGAAGGTAAATTCTGTTGAAGAAACCTCTTCCTTGAGTGATAAGATTGATGTGATTATGTCTATGCTTGTGAATGGTAGATCTAATATTGATCCAAATAATGTTCCTTTAGCTTCATTGGTTGCTCAAGAAGAAAATGTTGATGTGAATTTCATTAAAAATAATAATTTCAACAACAATGCTTATAGGAACAACTCTGGCAATAACTATAGGCCATATCCTTCGCTAATGGTAATGGTTATGGTAATTCTTATGGGAATTCTTACAACAATAATAGGAGTGTACCCCTGGTCTTGAAGCCATGCTTAAAGAATTTATTAGTACACAAACTGAGGAAAAGCTTGATAAAATTGATATTATTGCTTCTAGAGTTGATAGACTTGCCTCTGATGTTAATCTTTTAAAATTGAAAGTTATGCCTAATAATGATATTGATAATAAGATTACTACTACAGCAAATGCCATCCAAGTTAGAATTAATGAGAATATAAGATTAATGGCTGAATTGCGTGCTAGGTGGGATAGAGAAGAAAATGAAAAACTAGCTAAAGAGAATAATGTAGCTAAAGTTTGGACTATCACCACCACTAGTAATGTTAATTCTTCACATGTTGCTGCACCTCCTACTATCAATGGTAAAATAATTGGTGTTGGCAATGTTCTACTCCTAGTGCAAAGCGTACAAAACTGCCTGAAATTGCTAAAACTGCTGAAACTGCTTGTGATAAAACGCTGAAATTTTTTCCAACCTTGGGAACAATGATCCCATTGCTGTAGCTCATAATGATTTAGACTTTGATGATTGCCACATCTCTGAAGTTATAAAGTTCTTACAAAAGCTTGCTAAAAGTCCTAATGCTAGTGCTATAAATTTAGCCTTTACAAAACATATTACAAATGCTCTCATAAAAGCTAGAGAAGAGAAACTAAAACTTGAAACTTCTATTCCTAGAAAGTTAGAAGATGGTTGGGAGCCCATCATTAAAATGAAATTCAATGACTTTGAATGTAATGCTTTATGTGATCTTGGTGCAAGTATTTCTGTTATGCCTAAAAAGATTTATGATATGCTTGACTTGCCACCATTGAAGAATTGTTATTTGGATGTTAATCTTGCCGATAATGTTAAAAAGAAACCTTTGGGGAGGATTGATAATGCATTACGGTTAACAATAACCTTGTCCCGTTGATTTTGTTGTCTTGGATATCGAATGCAATGCATCTTGTCCTATTGTGTTGGGAAGACCTTTTCTTCGAACCGTTGGTGTTTATTGATATGAGGGAAGGTAATATTAAATATCAATTTCCTCTCAAGAAAGGTATGGAACACTTCCCTAGAAAGAGAATAAAGTTGCCTTTTGATTCTATTATTAGAACAAGCTATGATGTTGATGCTTCTACTCTTGATGTTACTTGATTTGCACTTTCTGCGCCTAGCTGAAAGGCGTTAAAGAAAAGCGCTTATGGGAGACAACCCATGTTTTTACTACAGTACTTTGTTTTATATTTGAGTCTTGGAAGTTGTTTACTACTGTAGCAACCTCTCCTTATCATGTTTTTGTGCCAAGTAAAGTTTCTATGTCAAAGTTGATGTTATATTTGGGATCGCTGCGCAGAAACAGCATTGCTGTCTGTCACGAATCTGGGCACAAGTCTCTGTAGAAAATTCGAAAAATCTGCCAATTTACGAGCGTGATCCTCAGATATGTACGCAACTTTCATTAGTTTTGAGTTTTTCCATTTGAGCAAGTCTGGTGCCATTTTAAAATTCGTCTTTACGGACTGTTCTGTTTTGACAGATTCTGCCTTTTATTTCACATTGCCTCTTTTGCTATGTTGGATGAATTCCTTTGATCCATTATTGTCCAGTAGCTTTATGCAATGTCCATAAGTGTAAAGAATGATTGTTTCACCTCTGAATATGTGAATTATTAATTGTGCACTAACCCTCTAATGAGTTTGCTTGAAGTTTGGTGTGAAGGAAGTTTTCAAGGGTCAAGAGAGGAGTATGATATACTATGATCAAGAGGAGTGAAAGCTCTAAGCTTGGGGATGCCCCGTGGTTCACCCCTGCATATTTTAAGAAGACTCAAGCGTCTAAGCTTGGGGATGCCCAAGGCATCCCCTTCTTCATCGACAACATCATCAGGTTCCTCCCCTGAAACTATATTTTTATTCAGTCACATCTTGTGTTCTTTACTTGGAGCGTCGGTTTGTTTTTGTTTTTGTTTTTGTTTGAATAAAATGGATCCTAGCATTCACTTTGTGGGAGAGAGACACGCTCCGCTGTTGCATATGGACAAATATGTCCTTAGGCTTTACTCATAATGTTCATGGCGAAGTTTCTTCTTCGTTAAATTGTTATATGGTTGGAATTGGAAAATGCTACATGTAGTAATTCTAAAATGTTTTGGATAATGTGATACTATGCAATTGTTGTGCTCATGTTTAAGCTCTTGCATCATATACTTTGCACCCATTAATGAAGAAATACATAGAGCTTGCTAAAATTTGGTTTGCATATTTGGTCTCTCTAAGGTCTAGATAATATCTAGTATTGAGTTTTGAACAACAAGGAAGACGGTGTAGAGTCTTATAATGTTTACAATATGTCTTTTATGTGAGTTTTGCTGCACCGGTTCATCCTTGAGTTTGCTTCAAATAACCTTGCTAGCCTAAACCTTGTATCGAGAGGGAATACTTCTCATGCATCCAAAATCCTTGAGCCAACCACTATGCCATTTGTGTCCACCATACCTACCTACTACATGGTATTTCTCCGCCATTCCAAAGTAAATTGCTTGAGTGCTACCTTTAAAATTCCATCATTTACCTTTGCAATATATAGCTCATGGGACAAAATAGCCTTAAAACTATTGTAGTATTGAATATGTACTTATGCACTTTATCTCTTATTAAGTTGCTTGTTGTGCGATAACCATGCTTCTGGGAACGCCATCAACTATTCTTTGTTGAATATCATGTGAGTTGCTATGCATGTCCGTCTTGTCTGAAGGATCTACCACCTTAATGGTTGGAGCATGCAAATTGTTAGAGAAGAACATTGGGCCGCTAACTAAAGCCATGAATCATGGTTGAATTTTCAGTTTTGGACATATATCCTCAATCTCATATGAGAATAATAATTGTTGCTACATGCTTATGCATTAAAGAGGAGTCCATTATCTGTTGTCCATGTTGTCCCGGTATGGATGTCTAAGTTGAGAATAATCAAAAGCGAGAAATCCAAAATGCGAGCATTCTCCTTAGACCTTTGTACAGCGGCATGGAGGTACCCCTTTGTGACACTTGGTTGAAACATGGCATTGTGAAGATCCGGTAGTCCAAGCTAAGTAGGACAAGGTGCGGGCACTATTAGTATACTATGCATGAGGCTTGCAACTTGTAAGATATAATTTACATAACTCATATGCTTTATTACTACCGTTGACAAAATTGTTTAATGTTTTCAAAATAAAAGCTCTAGCACAAATACAGCAATCGATGCTTTCCTCTTTGAAGGACCTTTCTTTTACTTTTATTGTTGAGTCAGTTTACCTATCTCCCTCCACCTTAAGAAGCAAACACTTGTGTGAACTGTGCATTGATTCCTACATACTTGCATATTGCACTTGTTATATTACTTTATGTTGACAATATCCATGAGATATACATGTTATAAGTTGAAAGCAACCGCTGAAACTTAATCTTCCTTTGTGTTGCTTCAATACCTTTACTTTGATTTATTGCTTTATGAGTTAACTCTTATGCAAGACTTATTGATGCTTGTCTTGAAGTACTATTCATGAAAAGTCTTTGCTTTATGATTCAGTTGTTTACTCATGTCATTACCATTGTTTTGATCGCTGCATTCATTACATATGTTTACAAATAGTATGATCAAGATTATGATGGCATGTTGATGTCTACGGGTGCTTCTATTCTTGTAGACAGTGTTGGGCCCCCAAGAGGAGAGGTTTGTAGAACAGCAGCAAGTTTCCCTTAAGTGGATCACCCAAGGTTTATCGAACTCAGGGAGGAAGAGGTCAAAGATATCCCTCTCAAGCAACTGTAATCACAAAGCAAGAAGTCTCTTGTGTCCCCAACACACCAAATACACTTGTCAGATGTATAGGTGCACTAGTTCGGCGAAGAGATAGTGAAATACAAGTAATATGGATGTATATGAGTGGTAATAGCAATCTGAATAAAATATGGCAGCGAGTAAACATGCAACAGAACTAAGTAAACGGTGTTGCAGTATTGGAAACAAGGCCTAGGGATCATACTTTCACTAGTGGACACTCTCAACATTGATCGCATAATAAATACTTCTTCTCATATGTGCTACATACACTCTTGTTTGATAATGAACACATTGCGTAGGATTACACGAACCCTCAATGCCGGAGTTAACAAGCTCCACAATTCCATGTTCATATTTAAGTAACCTTAGAGCATAATAGATCATTGCAAAATAAACCAAGAACTAACATAGTGCACACGCTGTCCATATTACACTATGAAGGAGGAATAGATCACATCAATACTATCATAATGATAATTAACTCCACAATCTACAAGAGATCGTGATCATAGCCTACGACAAGAACCACAGGGTGCACACACTAATCACCTTTACACCAAGTAGGAGGAATAGAACTACTTTAATAACATCACATGAGTAGCACACAACTAGTAGCGATACAAAGCTCATCATATGGATCTCAATCATGTAAGGCAGCTCATGAGATCATTGTACAGAGAGAGAGATTAACCACATAGCTACGGTAGAGCCCTCAGGGGTGGATTACTCCTCCTCATCATGGAGGCAGCGATGGCGGTGAAGATGGCGGTGGAGACGGCGGTGGAGACGACTCCGGGGCAATTCCCCGTCCGGTGCCGAACAGAGAGTTCTATCCCCCGAATCTTGATTTCGCGATGGCGGCGGTTCGAAGGTTTTCCGTATCGTGGGTCTCCGCGGTTTTAGGTCGAGAGGCTTATAGGCGAAGAGAGGGAGTCGGAGGCCACGGGGTGCCCACACCCTAGGGGGCGCCCCGGCCCGCGCGGTGTGGAGTGGCCCCCTGGCTCCCCTCTCATCCTCCTCCTGCTCTGGAAGCTTCCGAGAAAATAGGAACTTGGGCGCGTGATTTCGTCCGATTCGAGAATATTTCGTTACTAGGATTTCTGAAACCAAAACAAAGCGTCAACTGCCTTTCGGCATCTTGTCAATAGGTTAGTTCCGGAAAACGCATAATAATGACATATAATGTGTATAAAACATGTAGATATCATCAATAAAGTGGCATGGAACATAAGAAATTATCGATACGTTGGAGACGTATCAGCATCCCCAAGCTTAGTTCTGCTCGTCCCGAGCAGGTAAAACGATAACAAAGATAATTTCTGAAGTGACATGCCATCATAACCTTGATCATACTATTGTAAAGCACATGAGATGAATGCAGAGATTCGAAGCAATGATGAAGATAATGAGTAAACAAATGAATCATATAACAAAGACTTTTCATGAATAATACTTTCAAGCCAAGCATCAATAAGTCTTGCATAAGAGTTAACTCATAAGCAATAAATTCTTAGTAGAAAGCTTTGAAACAACACAAAGGAAGATATAAGTTTCAGCGGTTGCTTTCAACTTTAACATGTATATCTCGTGGATAATTGTTAACACAAAGTAATATAACAAGTGCAATAGGTAAACATGTAAGAATCAATGCACACAATTTACACAAGTGTTTGCTTCTAAGATAGAAAGAATAGGTAAACTGACTCAACAATAAGGTAAAAGAATGGTCCTTCAAAGAGGAAAGCATTGATTGCTATATTTGTGCTAGAGCTTTGATTTTGAAAACATATAGAGAGCATAAAAGTAAAGTTTTGAGAGGTGTTTGTTGTTGTCAACGAATGGTAGCGGGTACTCTAATCCCCTTGCCAAACAAACCTTCAAAGAGCGGCTCCCATTTTATTTTATTTTTGGGTGGCACTCCTTCCAACCTTTCTTTCACAAACCATGGCTAACGAATCTCGGGTGCCTGCCAACAATCTCATACCATGAAGGAGTGCCTTTTTATTTTAGTTTTATTATGATGACACTCCTCCCCACCTTTGCTTTCTCAAGCCATGGCTAACCGAATTCGGGTGCCGTCCACAATCACATACCATGGAGGAGCCACTACTAGGGAAAAGCCTATAGGTGGAGGCAAGTGGTGCCGCGCACCACTTGGACATGCGCCGGTGGAAAGGATTGCCGGCGCACCACATTTCGAACGCGCCGGCGATGAAGGACTTCCCGCACTCGGGTAAGGCCACCGCTATTTCTGGCATGGCCGATTCGGGCCAGGCCCAATCAGCACGGCCTGAAGGCTGGTGCTGCTAGCGACCATCCCTGCCCTGGTAAAGTCTTGGGCTTCTGGGGGCCGATATAGCCGAAAGGGGTATATGTTGCCGGCGCATGGTCCAGGTCCGGCAATAACTTATTTCGGCCATTTCAGCCACAACCAGCACCACTCACACCACTCCACTCTCTCACAAACCCTAGAGCAACCCAGCTCATTTTTGCCCATTTCTATCCCCAATTTCACCAATTTGACCAAACAAAATCATATTTTTTGAGCAAATCTTCCCTTCCTACATGCATCTCCCACATCCCCCTATGTAGATCTAGATCTACTATCCCGCATTGACCGCTCAATCTAGATCTAGATCTAGAAAGTCGGCTTCCATACGCCATTGTCGCGGCGCGTCGTCTCGATCTTATCGACGAATATATCAAACAAATAGGTGATTAATGAACAAATTAAGGAATGTATCAATGTATGTTGGACATTTGAAGAAAAGCTCTCGTGTGTGTGGCATATATATATGTGCTTGTGTGTGTGTTGGCGTTGAAAATGAGTTGCCAACGTTGCGCCGAAATGTTGATTCTTCAAGTTTCCGTTTCGCACATTGGCGCTCCTATGTCCTACCGTGTAGGAAGGTCATGCCGAAATTTTCCGTGAAAACTACCGACGGATGCATGGTTCTAATGAATTATGTAATCTTACCATGCAGGGGATAATGGTTATCGAGATGAGTGAAAGCATCGTGATGAGATATCTGAAACACGCGATCATCGACATGTATGAAAATAACCGCACGGAGGTATTGTGTCCGTGCCGGAGATGCAAACGAGGGAAATGGTTTGACCCGTATTCAGGCAAATTGCAGGGGCACCTGCTCACTAATGGTTTCATGCATGGACACACTCAATGGATGAGCGATGATGGCGCGGAGGTCAATGGGGCGACGGCAGCAGGTGGTAATAATGGCCGGCAAGAAGGAGGGCATCATGACATTGATGACGATGAAGAGTTTGTCGCAGAAGACGATAACCTTGACGACGATAATAACCTTGACGATGACAATAACCTTGACGACGACGAAGAGGTGCCGCTAGCTTCAGTCGTGCGGGACCCTCATCTTCAAGATCTGCTTCTCGAAAAGACGAAAGGCGCCAAGCGGAAATCAAAGCTTGAGCAACTGGAGATAGACTCGAATACTCCGTTGTACGACTCAGGTCGCGGGTTGGGGGAGTCTCGCTTGAGAGTAGCTCTCGATGTTGCAGATGAAGGCGAAACACGGATGGACGGACACAAGCATCGACGACATCCTGGAATACGTGAAAGATCTCCTTCCTGCCGGGAACACGTGTCCTGGTAGTCTAGCCGAGGCCAAGAGAATCACGTGCCCTCTCGACTTACCCCACGAAAAGTAGCACGCCTGCATCAACGACTGTATCATGTATCGCAAGGAGCACGTGGACAAGACCAAATGTCCTGTGTGTGACGCTGAACGGTACAAGAAAGGGAAGAAGAAAGCTCCTCGGAAAGTTGTGTGGTACTTCCCGCTCGCCCCGGCTGCAACGGTTCTACGCGGACCGCAAGGAAGCAAAGCTCATGCGCGGCACGCAAAGAAAGGAGGTGTTGAATGATGAAGATCGGATTGAGCACCCAGTGCGACACACCCTTCGGACGCAAGCCAGTGGAAAGCATTAGACAATGAATTCGAAGTTTTGGGGCAGAACCCAGAAACATCAGGTTGGGTGCGAGCACGGACGGATTCAATCCGTTCGGAAACCAGAGCAGCACACATAGCACATGGCCCGTGTTTGTATGGATCTACAACCTCCCGCCCTGGCTGTGCATGAAGAGGAAGTACATACAGATGAGTATGCTAATTCAAGGGCCGACACAGCCAGGAAACGATATCAACATGTATCTCGAACTATTAAAGGAGGAGCTTGAAACGTTGTGGGCGGAGGAAGGGGTAGATACATGGGGCGCCGTCGCGGAAGAATATTTCCCTTTGAGAGCCGCGTTGATCACGACGGTGCAGGACTACCTCGGATACGGTTACATTTCGTGCCAGGTGTGCCATGGACACAAGGCATGTGTCGTGTGCATGGAAGAGACGATGTTTTTGCAGCTTGGTAAGGATCCCGGCTCTTCGAAAACAGTTTACATGGGGCATCGAAGGTGGCTACAGAAGACTGACCCGTGGAGAAAGCGTGGAGATCTGTTCGATGGTACAAATGAACCCCGAGGACCTCCACGGAAGAAGAGCGGCGAAGAGATCGATACCGAAAGGTTGGAAGGAGTGCCCTCCGCCGGGAAAGATACGTCAAAAGCCCGGAGAGAAGAAGAAGAAAAAGGCAACGGTGACGACGCCGCTCATTGGTGTATGGAAAAGGAGGTCCGTGTTTTGGGACTTGCCGTACTGGAAAATTCTCGATACACCTCACTGCCTTGATGTCATGCATATTACAAAGAACGTGTGCGAGAGCTTGCTTGGCACTCTTCTCAACATGCCGGACCGGACCAAAGATGGGCCGAAAGCAAGACACGACCTGAAAGTTTTGGGCATCGGGAAGAGCTTCGATCCCGGCGGCCCAAGAGGGACAATCGGAGGAGGAGGCGGACGGCGGTCAGAAGCGCAAAAGGATTAAGCAGCCAGACTATTACTGTCCCCTCCTCCGCTTCACTTTTAGTCCGGCCGAGGTCGATCAATTTTTCAATTGCCTTCTAGGAGTTAGAGTGCCCTTCGGTTACTCCGGGCTAATAAGCAGATACATGGACCCCAAGAAACGAAACTTCAGCGGCATGAAGTCTCATGACTGTCACGTGATGATGACGCAGATTCTTCCGGCTGCAATCCGAGGTATAATGGATGACCATGTCCGTGCAACGCTGACTGGGCTCTGTAACTTCTTCGACGTCATAACTCGGAAGTCGATAAGCGTGAAGAAACTCGCAAGGCTCCAGGAAGAGATCGTGGTGATCCTATGTGAGCTTGAGATGTACTTCCCGCCTGCATTCTTTGACGTGATGGTCCATCTGTTGGTCCATATCATGGATGATATCGTCAGTCTAGGGCCGGCATTCTTACACAACATGATGCCGTTTGAAAGAATGAATGGGGTCATTAAAGGATACGTTCGTAACAGGTCACATCCGGATGGAAGCATCGTACAGGGCTGGCTCACCGAAGAGTGCATCTCTTTCTGCACGAATTATCTAGACATCGAGGACCCTGTTGGTTTGCCTCAAAACAAGCACCTCCGCAGGTTCGAGGGAGTAGGCCACAAAAATGGAAGGAAGGAACTGCACGTGCACATGTCTGGTCGGACTTCCGACTTTGACAGGGCCAACTTAGTAGCGCTACAACACATTGACTTGATCGATCCTTGGTTGAAAGAGCACAAAACCATGATAGAGAACAGTGGCAAGCCGATGATGACGGAAGCAGAAATATACAGAGAGCACAACTCCTCTTTCGCGCGCTGGTTCAAAGACCACATTGATGCTAATCCCCCACCAATGGATTCTGACAAGATAAACTAGTATTGGCCTTGTCACATGGCCCCGCGCCCAACCTCATGACTTACCAAGCGTACGATATCAACGGGTACACATTCTACACGGAAGAAAAAGACAAGAACAGTGTTTACCAGAACTCAGGGGTAACGATGGATTCCCGGACGGGTGACGTAAAGACTAGATACTACGGAAGAATCGAGGAAATCTGGGAGCTTAGCTACGCTGGGGAGAAAGTGCCGATGTTCCGTATCAGATGGGCTAAGAACGTCACAAAAGAAGACCGGTATTTCACCACCATGTTTCTACCGAAGCCAACAAATCAAAGTCCACGAACGCCACCGCGCAGAATGAGCCATGGGTACCGGCAGAACACGTGCACCAATGCTTCTTCATAACGGCCTAGCCGTGTTATCGTGAGGAGAGGCAAGAGGACCATCGTCGGAATGGATGGAGTCGCCAACGAGGAAGACTTCGAAGGACAAGTCGGAGACCCAATGATGGAAGAATCCGAGGACGAAGACACAACATACACCACAAGAAGAAGCAGGACCACGCTACCGAGGTCAGGTCGACCCTTCAAAAGAAGAAGTCACGACACGGGGCTAAATTATTCAACGACGAGCAAGAAAAGCAAGAAGAAAGTGAAACACTCTTCTCAATCGATGATGTAAAACTTTATTTGCAATCTATAACTCATATTTTGTGTAATTCATAACTACTCATGTGGTCATGGCCAATATTTTATGTATAACTTATATTAATTGTGTTGGTCATTATTTTAGGCATGCATGTATACCTAATTAATATTAATTGCTTGGTTATTATCTTGAAAAGAGAAGGAAATAAAATAATATAGGATTTGTCGGAAAATAAAAGAAACATAAAAGAAAGTGAAAATAAATAAATAAATGAAGAAAAAGAAAATAAAAACAGAAAAGGAAAGGCAGCCAGGGGCTGGGGGACAAGTCCCAGGTATAGCCGGACTCACCATATTGCCGGCGCACCATCTGTTTGGTTCGCCGGGGGTATAGTTGTCCCCGGCGAACCAAACAGATGGTGCGCCGGCAATATGGTGGGTCCGGCTATACTCCGGACTTAACCGCACGCGCCACACTCTCCTTCAATCCCCATTCTCACGAACCCTAACCGCGCCACCGTGCTCTGCTGCCGCCACCACCGTCGATCTCGGCGCCGCCGCACGCGCACGCCGGAGCCGCCGCACGCCGGAGCCGCCGCTCAAGGAGGAGCAGGGCGTCGCCGCGGAGAGGAGGGGGAGGGCGTCACGCACCGGCCACCGTCGCCGAGAGGAGGAGGAGCGCTGCGCACCGGCCACCATCGCGGAGAGGAGCAGCAGGGCGTCGCCACCATCGCCGTTGGTAAGAACCCCTCTCCCTTCTGCTCTTCCTTCCCCTCTCCATCCCCCTCTTCCTTCCCTCTCTCTGCCTCCAAATTCTTGCGCCGATTCTTGCTTTTGATCTTGCAGTTGATGCCCTGGGAATAGTTTACCAAATTGAATTTGATGCCCTAGGACAAATTGAATAGAAAAAATGCTTGCAGTATGAATTAGGAATCATAAAATTTGATGTGCATGATTGCAGTAATTTAGTGTTAGTAAATTTGCTAGTTGCAGTAGCAAATGCTAGTCTTATTTGCTAGTTGCAGTAGCAGTTGCAGTAGTTGTTAGAAAAAATGATGAAAAAATGATGCAGTAGCAGTAGCAAAATGTTGTTTTGATAATGATGGGTGCAGCTTAATTTAACAATGAAGCAAAATGTTTCCTTCTCAATTTACTGAAATATTCCAGTATTATTATTCAAAGTTGAGTGCATTTGCAAATGATGGTTATGGTGAAAATGATGGTTATGGTGAAATGCTACTGTGAAAAAACCTCATGCTCATGCTCATGCTACTGTGAAAAAACCTCATGCTCATGCTCATGCTAATGTCAAATTATGTTAGCAATAAAAATAAAATGCTTTAATAAAATGCTTTATATACTAAGTGCTGTTGAAAAAAGAAATTGATGTACATGGTTCAATTCATTCTATGGTTCATTTAAAAAAAATGAAAATGATGTACATGGTTCTCTGGTTCATTTAATTTAGCAGTAGCTATAGTAGTATGCTATGGTTTTTATGCTATGGTTTATGATGAAAATAAAAACTAGACACTAGGCAGTATGTTAGTTCTTCATTAAATGAAAATGAAAATGAAAATTCATTCTCTGGTTCAATTCATTCTCTGGACACTAGGCAGTATGCTTATGCTTGTTTGAGAATTTGAGATATGATGGTATGAGTTGATTACTGCAATTTGCTTATGCTTGTTTGTCCATTGTTTGACAATTCAACTCGACTCATGTAGATTTGGAGTTACTTTGAGAATTTGAGGTAGTATGTTTAGGGTCTAATGGACTGGGTAATATTTACTATTGCTTATTACAATAAGCACATGAGATATCCTAGTTGTAAACCCTAATTAAAAATGTTGTAGCTACTGGTTTAGTGTAGGTTTCATTCTCTGGTTCATTTAAAAAATGGTGAAATGAGCACTTTAGTGTTTAATTCATTCTCTGGTTCATTTAAAACAAAATGAAAATGATGGTTATGGTGAAATGCTACTGTGAAAAAACCTCATGCTCATGCTCATGCTACTGTCAAATTATGTTAGCAATAAAAATAAAATGCTTTAATAAAATGCTTTATATACTAAGTGCTGTTGAAAAAAGAAATTGAGTTGGGGTTTTTTATTATAGTGTAAATGAAATGGAAATGCTACTGTTCATTTAAAATAGTTCTCTGGTTTAGTTCACTATTGCTACTTCACTATTTAAAATGGAAATGGAAATGAAATGAATGCTTGATGCTCACTGGTTGCAAATAAAGATTTTGAAATGGTTTTGAAATGCTACTGCTCATGCTCATGCTCACTGCCAAAAAAGAATGCTCTCTGGTTTTGCTCTCTGGTTTGCTAAAATGACACATGTGAGCTTCTCTGGTTCATTTAAAAGAGAATGAAAATTGGTGCTATGTTCCTTATCTGGTTCATTTAAAACAAAATGAAAATGATAAGGTACCTAGTGTATTTTGTATAAGTGGGTACAAGCTCTGTTTGGCACTGTTTTAATTATGTAGCCAGAGAGTAGCATGGAGTTGATGTACAAGCTCTGTTTGGCACTGTTTGTTGGAGAAGACACATGTATCATATATTTTGAGTTATGTAACTTGAGAGTTAAGATGTTTCTGCTACTATTGTTGCTGCTACATTTTGAGTTATGTAATTGGAGAAAATTCCTATATGTGAATTGTATTTCTGTTACAGGGATTGAGTTGCTATTGAGTGCCGGAATGTCGATTCATTTCCGTTCCGGCAATTCTAGCACTCGGCATGACCAATTTTTAGCAAAGGTCATGCCGATTTTTTCCGTGAATTCTAACTCTTTCATCTTCTATTAGTGCAAGCCACCATGGCGTCCGAAGAACAATTAGAGGAGCACTACAATAGGCACTTCTTTAGGACGGAGGAGGATGCCGAGGCCGCTGGTGTTGGCGGCGACGAGGATCATGAGATGGAGGATGACGCCGGGGGTAGTGGCGACGAGCCAAGCGGCAACGAGGCAAGCGACGCCGCCGGGGTAGTACCTACGCGCCAAGCGGCGACGAGGCAACGGCGCGCCGGGGGTGGCGAGACAAGCGGCGACGATCCTAGCGGCGCCGCCGGAGAGTGGCACCGGGACAAGTGGTTCCAAGAGGCCGCGGAAGGCAAGGCGCCAAAACACGGCACCGGCAGAGACACAACAAAGAGGTGGACCGCCATGGATTGCCGAAGGAGCCTAAGGATGTTGCCAAGGTACGGCAACCAATCGGCATGTATCCTCCGAGAGGTCGTCAATCTCAACGAGACGGACCTCCGAGCTGAGAGCAAAGCGCTCTGCGAGCCCAGCTCATTGCGAGGTTGCACTCACGATACAAGTTCCTAGGCGACTACGCCTCCACTGATCAAACCAATAACATTGTGAACTCACAAGCCCTCCTGAAGTTCACCAAACACCTCAGCAGCTACAAGTACATGGTGCGGAAGCTGATTACATGGTGCTCTCTATGTGCTTCTCATATTGCATGTTCTGCTGTATAAATATGAACTGTGTTGTAAATATATACTGCTGTCAAATATGTATTCTAATATGCTGGGAAAATCTGAAAAAGAATTTTCGAATATTATTGCCGGCGCACCTACATGCCCATCGTCGCGCACGTGGCATGCGCCGTGCTGCAAGCACTACCGCCGGCACACGGCTGGTGCGCGGTGAACTTGCCCTTTGCCGCGAAGCGTTCTCGAATGCGCCTAAGTACATGACCTATCGCCGCGCACCGCTCGTGCGCCGGCAGCAATTATCACCGGCCCGCTTCGCAGCGGCGGGCCGTGCGCCGGCAATGGGCCTTTTAGGTGCGCCGGCAATAGGCCTTTCCCTTGTAGTGAGCGTCTATTTTTGTTAATTAATTTGGGACTGGGAATCCCATTGCCAGCTCTTTTTGCAAAATTATTGGATAAGCGGATGAAGCCACTAGTCCATTGGTGAAAGTTGCCCAACAAGATTGAAAGATAAACACCACATACTTCCTCATGAGCTATAAAACATTGACACAAATAAGAGGTAATAACTTTTGAATTTGTTTAAAGGTAGCACTCAAGCAATTTACTTTGGAATGGCGGAGAAATACCATGTAGTAGGTAGGTATGGTGGACACAAGTGGCATGAATATTGGCTCAAGTATTTGGATGCATGAGAAGTATTCTCTCTCGATACAAGGTTTAGGCTAGCAAGGTTATTTGAAGCAAACTCAAGTATGAAATGGTGCAACACTCACATATAAACATATTGTAAACATTATAAGACTTTACATCGCTCTTTGTTGTTCAAACACCTCAACCGGAAAATATCTAGACTTAGAGAGACCAATCATGCAAACCAAATTTTAACAAGCTCTATGTAATTATTCATTAATGGGTACAAGGTACATGATGCAAGAGCTTAAACAAGATCTATATGAGCACAACAATTGCCAAGTTTCACATTATTCAAGACATTATACCAATTACTACATGTAGCATTTCCCGTTTCCAACCATATAACAATTATTGATGATACCTACATTATTCACCTCGTTTCCCGTTTCCCGTCTCCAACGTATCGATAATTTCTTATGTTCCATGCTACTTTATTGATGATACCTACATGTTTTATGCACATTATATGTCGTATTTACGCATTTTCTGGAACTAACCTATTAACAAGATGCCGAAGAGCCTGCTGTCACTATTTTTGGTTTCAGAAATCCTAGTAAGAAATATTCTCGGAATTGACGAAATCAACGCCTGTGGTCCTATTTTTGCACGAAGCTTCCAGACCGGGGAGAGTCGGCGGGCCACGAGGTGGCTGGACACAGCAGGGCGCGCCCAGCCTCGCCGCGCCGACCGTCATCTCGCCTCGTGCCGCCTCTTGACCTGCCCTTCCGCCTACAAATAGCCTCCGTCGCGAAACCCCTCAGCCGAGAGCCACGATACGGAAAACCTTCCTGAGACGCGCCGCCGCGTAATCCCATCTCGGGGATTCAGAGATCGCCTCCGCACCTCGCCGGAGAGGGGATTCATCTCCGAGGACTTACACCGCCATGGTCGCCTCCGGAGTGATGAGTGAGTAGTTCACCCCTGACTATGGGTCCATAGCGTAGGCTAGATGGTCGTCTTCTCCTAATTGTGCTTCATTGTTGGATCTTGTGAGCTGCCTAACATGATCAAGATCATCTATCCGTAATACTATATGTTGTGTTTGTCGGGATCCTATGGATAGAGAATACTATGTTATGGTGATTATCAATCTATTGTTTATGTGTTGTTTATGATCTTGCATGCTCTCCGTTATTAGTAGAGGCTGGCCAAGTTTTTGCTCTTAACTCCAAGAGGGAGTATTTATGCTCGATAGTGGGTTCATGCCTTCATTGATACCTGGGATCGTGACAGTAGGGTTCTAAGGTTGTGTTGTGTTGCCACACTAGGGATAAAACATTGATGCTATGTCTAAGGATGTAGTTGTCGATTACATTACGCACCATACTTAATGTAATTGTCTCGTTGCTTTGCAACTTAATACCGAATGGGGTTCGGATGATAACTCAAGGTGGACTTTTTAGGTATAGATGGAGTTGGATGGCGGTCTGTGTACTTTGTTGTAATGCCCGATTAAATCTCACTATATTTATCATATCATGTATATGCATTGTTATGCCCTTCTCTATTTGTCAATTGCCCGACTGTAATTTGTTCACCCAACATGCTTTTATCTTATGTGCGAGACACCTCTAGTGAACTGTGGACCCCGGTCCTATTCTTTACATCGCATACAATCTACTGCAATACTTGTTTTACTGTTTTCTTGCAAACAATCATCTTCCACACAATACGGTTAATCCTTTGTTACAGCAAGCCGTGAGATTGACAACCTCACTGTTTCGTTGGGGCAAAGTACTTTGGTTGTGTTGTGCAGGTTCCACGTTGGCGCCGAATCCCTGGTGTTGCGCCGCATCACATTTCGCCACCATCAACCTTCAACGTGCTTCTTGACTCCTACTGGTCCGATTAAACCTTGGTTTCTTACTGAGGGAAACTTGCCGCTGTGCGCATCATACCTTCCTCTTGGGGTTCCCAACGGACGTGTACATCTACGCGCATCGTGCAGCATGATGCTTACCCGAGAAACCCTTGAAAGAAGGGGTGGCGCGCCCGATTTGTGTTTGTTGTGAACGTGATTGTCCTCCTTTTCCGATAACCTCGATACATATTTATAGTCCAAGGACTTTCTAATTTGGACGTGCACCTAACCGTGCACGTTAAACTCTATCTTTTATCTAAACTACAATGCCATCTACTATATTACAGATACACGGCAATTAAGCCCAAACTCTTCGCAAGGCCGCTTCAAAGATGCTCCACGTGTATATTCTTCAAGCCCATCTTCACTTACGGCCCATCTCCTGATGGCCAAAATCTGGTGATAACACATGCCCCCTGGTTTTGGTAATGATAATTTCAAAACCACTCTTTTTTTCCTTCGAGGGGTCATGTCGTGGCAGAGCAACCGTCGCAGATTCTTCATCATGACGCCTTGCCTTCTCAACATCTCTGCATGATTTGACGCTTTGGCACCACATCCGAAAACTGTTCGAACATTAAATCTCCATCTCCTTTTATTTAACCGCATCGAACAGTTCTCCTCTTCATCCCCTTCGCATTAGCACCCCAAAAGCCCTCCTCTGCCACCATGTCTTCTTCCTCTTCCTCCTCATCGGGTCTTTCCACCCAGTCTTCCCCCTTCCGCGAGCCGACACCGGAGTGGGACCCAGAGGAGGCACGCAGCCAACATCCGCCACGCCATAGCCGACGGGGACGAGTCGAGCCACGACTTCGTCCGGTCCGAGGATGACCAATCCTTGACGGACAGGGGGAGAGCGACTCTCGCTCCCTCTCCTCCGGAGAATCGAGGAGGAGAGCGAGGACGATCGCCTCTCCTGGGGTTCACCTCCTCCGAGGAGGTGAAGGATGAAGAAGAGGAGGAGGAGGACACCTCCTCCACGAGCCGCCGGCAGCGCTTCTTCTCCTGCCGGGCAACCTCGTTGACTTGACAAATGTACGACAACGCCGGGACGAGAGGAAGACGAGGACAATGAAGGTCTCGCGTGCGGCCGCTGACAGCCGATACGGGGCTTGGAGCGGGAAACACGGAGCCGGCGCGACGACGATGACGACGACGAGGGTAGCAACGGCCTGTAGATAGGATCTTTAGCATAGGGCTAGTAGTAGTAGATGGGGCAATGTATCCCCTAGTAATTCCTTTTGAGAGCAACTAGCTCCTCGTGTAAGAAATCTTGCTACCAATGAAGAATTTCCCTTGACTTGATTTTGCCGATCCCTTTTTATGTCAATTTAGCCGATGTCCCCTCGAACTGATTTTGCCGATTGTCAGCCTGATCAACGCTCCATGAGCCGATGGCAACGCATCGGTCTTAGATCTTGGAAACCCAAGCCTCCTGAGCTTAATGTTAGCTTTAACAGCCAAAATTCCGGAGTCAATGCCTTCAGGAGAATTCCAGGACCACTGCTGAACACCTTGATGCTGAAGCTAGAACTTCTGCACAATAGATACCATTTGCCCACAACTTTCCTTGTGATGCTTTGTTTCTTTGCAGCAACAAGCTGGTTCAGAGCCTTTCAATGATAATGGCTCCCTCTTCAAACTCCTCCTACCAACTCCGGCGGTTTCCTTCTGCAACAATTCACCATCTCTCAAATAAGTTGTGATGCAGAGCCAGCCGATTCCAACAAAATCAGCTACTTAGAACAAGAAACCTTAAGGGCAAGCTGCCCCCCGAGCCTCAGCCAAGGCGAGGATAGAAGTGGACCAGCCAAATGGGCCACCCTTGGCTTCCAAGTTGTAGCGTAGAATCAGCCGATTCCAACAACATCGGCTCCGTAAAGCAAAGGATCAAAACGTGGCAGGGAAGCTTACGCCCAAAGAGCCAATGCACTAGAAGAGCTTGGAAGGATCAGCAGCTCCCTTGGACTAAGAAGCCTCAAATGTAATGGCTCTCCAATTCCTCCTAGCTCTCTTTGTGATTTATTGCTCCAACCGCTCGCCTTTCTCCTCGATCCGCATGCTTGTACTGCCCTTGTTGTCCGTTAGGGCCGTGATCTCTCAAGCTTGCTGACCACTTGCCCTAAATATCAAGCCGGCCTCTCCATAGACGTGATGAACCAAGTCCAAGCTCCAATGTCTCCAAGCCCTGTTTTCTCATTGAAACATTGGGAAAACTCTGTAGTTGGCTCATCAAAGAGGTTCTCAAGTCGATGTCCAAGCATCGGCTGTGCCGAAATTTTAACGATTTTTTATTGGCCGATCGATTCATGAATCGGTTTCCCCTGGGTGGTACATACATACTTTTTGTATCTTCTCCGTGTGTATGCCCCCCGAGCCGAATCCTTCAAGTGATTGAAGATATCGGCTTTTCAGCCAATTCAAGCTTTTCTCGCCACTCACCATGCGAAATAGCACATCAGTAAACACGGGTAGTGCGAATAATTTTAGCCGATTGCTGGAATCGGCTTCCCTTCTAGTTGTCGATCCGACTAGTTGCTGATAGATGTTGGTCATGGCTTATCCCAGGACCAATTTCGATCTCTTCTAGTCCACCAGCTGTGTAAACCCATATCTCAGCTTTTCCATTGCCTGCCAAATCAATGATGAACACAGGCAGAGAGGTAGGTTGAGGCTAATTGTGGCCGATTGCTAGAATCGGCCTCCTTTTCCATTACAATGTTTAACAAGGGTTTACAACTCCTTGGTTCCCTGCTACGACAACGTGGCCTATTTGAAGTGAGATCCTCGTTTCTTATTTTTTGGGGCCGATCGCAGTGGATCGCCCTTGCCTCGTACGTCCATAGACTTGGATCTTGCTACTCTGTCAGGCCAAGTGGATAAGACTAGCCTCACCCCGCTTTTGTAGCTTCGATGCGCCACACGTCCAGATTGATTCCAGAGAGCGGCTCTTGGTCATTTGCTTCCAGATGTTCATGGCAGCCAAAGAGATATCGACCGAATCATCTGCATGAACAACCTCCACTTCATCTCCATCCCATTGTATGATGCACTCGATGCATTGTGGATGGAATGCGCAGCTTAGCATGGATCCAATCCCTTCCTAGCAAGAACAGCGTAAGTGCTCTTGCCGTCGACGATGAAGAAGGACGGGGATGGTCTTTCGGCCGACAATTAAGTCCACGTTCAGAACACCCTTGGCTTCCGACGGTTGGCCGTTGAAATCGCTTAGCGTGACGTTGGTCTTGATCAGATCTTCAGTGAACGTCCGAAACGCCGTAACATGGAGTACGGCATTATGTTGATTGCTCCCGTGTCAACCAGCATCTTGCCATAGGGCTGCCCGTTGATATAACCCTTCGGGTATAGGGCCTTCAGATGCCTATAGCTCCTCTCTCGTGGCTTCTCAAAGATAATCGGCCGTGGCCCGCAATCAAATCGGCCACTGATACTTCTCGTCTTTTGAGCACAAAACTCGACGGGAAACAACACCATGTTTGTATCGGCCGATGTCCCCCGCATCGGCTTTCTGTCTGCTTGGTCGCACACTTTCGGTGGGCGAGCTTCTGTCTTCAGTGTTTGCTGAATTTTCACAAACCACTGTGCCGTGCTTTCAACGTGTCTGTATTGCGCCCGGCTTCTTCCAAGTTTCTTAGCCGTGCACTGCGCTTTTGGGAGTGGCTGAGTCCATCAGGACACTACCTTGGTCGGTGATATTCTCTTCTTCTCTGACTCCTCAAAGTCTTCATCTTGGGATGACTCAGCTCGTTTGTTCTAAGGTGAGAGGTCCTAGACGCTTGAACACGAAACTTCATTTGTTCCTTCTTCTGCTGGGCAGTTCTCGATTGTAGGCAATCGGCTCATTCCCGAGTCCCAGCATGTTTGAAGAAAGGACAATTCCAATGTCCGTCCACGTCCTCTGCTCCCTTGACCTCCCTCCGCGTGACGCTCTACCCTTTCGTATCAACGGTATTTCGTTGTCTGCACCGACCGACGATATCTATCATCATCTACGCGTGGCGGCGACGTCGGTCGTATTGCTGTTCATATTTGTTAAGGAGGTGCGCGAAAGTGGTCGTTGATACCGCACGCAATCACCTCTTCCTCAGTCAAATACCGTCTGTCATCAAGCTGGGGCCTGCGTGGATCGGCTCCTTCTTATCCTTGCCACGAGAGCGACTACTCTGGCTTATCATCGCCATGGCGACCTGCAAGCCCTGCCATATTGATATCAAACGAGAAACTTGGCTCGCGTCATGCACTGACCGAGATCGACCATGTTGACTTCCGGAAACGGCTGCGTGTCAACTCTCATGGCAAACTGACCGAAGAGTAATCGGCCTTGTTCTATCGCCATCTGAATCTGTCCGCGCAGACTTTGCATCGTTGGTTATGGTGAACGGTGATGCCACTTGCGTATGGCTTGCCGTTCATCTCTTGTGGCGTGGGGATTTTGTGGCCTTCTTGGTCCTCAGTCGTTTCCTTCCACAGCAGAAATCGAAAATTTGCTCCGTTTGCTCAAATCGAAGTCGAACCCCCTCACAGCCCTCGTTGCTTCACCCACTTGCAGACACAGGTTTTGGCCCTCCGAGTCCACTCAGCTACAGCGACCTCCTGATCTCCTGCACTTCATTCCTCATCGTCCCCGATCAGACGACGCGCTCGTACTTGTCCCGGTACAATTCTTGATGGCGCTGTTCATATGCATTAACTGAACCATGTGCGCCAGTGAATTGTACTTTCGCTTGGAAGGTCACATCTTGAGCTGCGCTGATAATCCTGTACCGCCAGCTCGACTGCTTCCTTCTCGGATAGGCGAACCGAATAACATCGGTTCCCCGACGGTCCCGAACTCTCTGATGTACTCGATACTATCTTCCTCGTCTCTGCGAACTTGGGTCAGATCGGCAAGGCTAGCTTCCGTAGTTTCTGAATGATATTGTACATGGAACTGCTCCTCCACGTCCGAACCGAATCTGGTAGCAACGAGGTGTACCACCCAAAGGCCGGACCCGTGAGAGATCGAGAAGAACCTCACACGTAGCTCGTCGAAGCTGAGACCATGCCCAACCGTGCCAAGTATCGGCTCACGTGCTCGATCGAGCTGGTTCCTTCTGATCCACTAAATTTTGTGAAGTCAGGAGCCGATACTTAGGTGGTGCGGATCGGTCGTAGTCGTTGGATACGGCTGAATAGCCGATCATCCTCTTCTTCAGGATGCCGAACTTGTCTCTCATGATGGCGGTGATCTCATCCGTAGGAGCTGCAGAAGCGATCGTTCATGACTTGTACCGGGTGGCATATTTAGCTGTACGCTCGTTTCTCAAGATTCGTCCAAGTTTCCGTTTCCGCGACTCCTCTCGCCGTGGGCCTTCCCGCTGTAACCCGGGTCATCCAATTGCAGGCCCACACGTATGTGCACACGTATCCATGTGGAATTTCCTTGGGCGGCTCATACAGAATTGGTAGTCGCCCGGATCACCTCCAACCTTGTAGACGACGTTCGCGGTGAACCTTGTTATTGTGGCGCTGCAAACGTGTGTTGCAAGCGGTTGGTGGCCTTGTGTAGAGCTTCCTCTTGGTGAGTTCCTGAGCAGGACTCCGACGGAGAGTACTTGTGCTTCGTGACTTGCACCACATTGAGCACGAAACGCTCCATTCACCAAGCTCTCAGCATGCCGATGAAGAGAGTGAGCAACGGCATAGTTGACTTCCGGTCGCAGGGCTCTGGTACGTTCGTCCGAAGGGAGAGATAGATCTAGTCCATCTAGCGCCTCGGGTTGGAACCCTTTGAACTTGATCCCGTGCGAACGGGTCTTCTCAAGGCCGATGAGATCGGCTTCCGGATGGCCTTGAGCTCATCATATCTCTTCTTATGCTCAGGAGGCAGATCTTCGTACTTGACTGGTTCCGCCGCCTGAGACGCAGATGACGACATGGTTGCTGCGGAAGTTTGTCCCGATGTCCCACCGAGCGTGCCAATGTTGCCCACAAAACCCACCGGCGAGCAAGTTAAGCAACACGAAGAGCCGGGAGGCTTCAAGCGGGCGGCATGGCCTGTCCCTCGACGTCGCCCCGCAAATGCTCTGCACACGACCTGGCGGTTAGGGGCCACCCGACCTATACCGGCCAGAAGGTGTGGATTGCTTCGATTAGTTCCTGCATGGCAGACACGAAACATTAAATACGAGCCCTATCGGCTCTCAGGTTCCCTGTGGATCGGCTCAAAGAGCCGATCGCCCCCATGGTTCATGTTGGATTTTCAATGACATGGGGATCCTGCTTGATCACAACAAAGCTAAACCAATCTACGACAGTTTAGGGTTTTCACCGTATGATCGGAACATCCTACGCGTGGTTGAGCCTAATAGACACGAAAGATAATGGAAAACTAACCCTAAAGAGGCCTAAAACCAACATTACGTTAATTCCCGGAACATCCGTCTTAGGACAACAAACCATACCTAACGCACTACCGGATCGTTCAACCCGTTTGCAGGCCTAACCATACGGATATTAAACTAATCCTTGAAGAACAAGGGATTTCATAATGAATCGGACTACCGTAACTAACAAGCAAGATGCGCCCTTACAGATAGGTGTAAAGGCAATAAATTGAGGGACTAAGCGCTGAATATGCGAAAAACATCTATGCAAGCCCCAAAACATCTACGATAAGTAGTGCTACTAGCCATCAACAGCTACGAGCAACACAAGGTAAGCGAATAAGCGTTGCCTAGATCGCAAGATGCAAGGGCAAGAGCGCTTACTCGGAGAAACCCTTGAAAGAAGGGGTGGCGATCTGTGTCTGTGTTAATTTGATTGTCTCTTTTCCGATAACCCGATACATATAGTCCAAGTGACTTTCTAATTTGGACGTGCACCTACCGTGTACGAGTTAAACTCTATCTTTTATCTAAACTACAATGCGATCTACTATATTACAGATACACGGGCAATTAAGCCCAAACTCTTCGTGCAAGGCCGCTTTAAAGATGCTCAACGCGTATATTCTTCAAGCCCACTTCACTTACGGCCCATTTGTTTGTCGATGATAACAGATATCACTAAGATAAACTTGTGCTATTGATCGATCGTAAGGTAGGTAGCTAGCTAGTGAACGAATATTGATGGACACACTTGACCAGATCGCAAGAAGATAAAACACTAGGCTAATCGATTTAGACTTTGCGGTGCTGCATGTTTAAATTAAGCGTGTTTGTTAGTGATTGGTCAAACATATCACTGCTTGATCCATCATCGGTGCCACTATGCTTACAAAAAGAGCTTATTCCATTTGTTATTAATCGGTTGTGTCCTTGTAATAATTGTTAATTCATGTTTCTAAAAGGGTGCAACTCTTTACTCTAAGTTACGATATTCTGACTGTTTTCATGTTTTCTGTTTTCCCGGAAGTAAGAAATAGAGGCCGCATGCCAGGAAATCGAGATGGCATGGCAACCGATTGGACAAACAACTAGTTCAACAAATTTGATCAAATTCGCTGATCGTGGGACATAAGTACATAATAGCATTTCCGAGGAGGTCACACTCATCCGAGCTGGTTTAGTCAACTGGTAGTATCACCACCGTCGAGTTCCATACTTTTGGATGCAGTTTGTATGAAAACTCGAACACAATTCAACACAATTTCATCAAATTTCACCGAATGTGGGACATAAGTATGCAATAGCATTTCCGAGGAGATCGTCACAAATTCATCCGAGGTGGTTTGGTCGACTGTCACCCACAAGGCCATAACTATGATGGTTTGGTAGGGTAGGTAGTTTCACCACCGTTGAGGTTCCATGCTTTAGACATGGTTTGCATGGAAAACTCCTACGCTGCTGCTCGGTTAGCAAAGCCCTTGACAATAAGATTTGGGTGATTCAAATTAATTCACATGATGGCCTTAATTACCGCGGATCACATTTTGCATTTCTCCAAGCTTTGGAAAATGCTTCGATGGTTGCAATTAGATCACAACGCTCCGGACTCAATTGGGTGGAAGCTCACCAACGATGGTTGATGTTCTTCCAATATGACGTATGTCATGCAATTTTTAGGCCACACCAAATCTTTCATGACATCATTGATATGGAAGCTATGGGCCCCTCGAAAATGCAAGATTTTCACATGAATGGTGCTACAATATAGAGTTTAGACGGGAAACAGGCTTCAGAAAAAGAGGATGACAAAATTGTGATCGTTGCAAGCTTTGCAACCAAGTGTAAGATTCGGCCTCTCATCTCCTCTATAAATATCATTTCACCATTCGTATTTTGGAAGGCCATGAAGAATTGGCTTAGCTTCCATGACATGCACCCCCAGTTGCTTCACCCAAACGATTTGCACACAACTAGCGCGTGCACACGGATGACGGATGTAATTAGTCATACCGATGTTTAGCGTTGAGAGTCTGAATTGAGAGCAAACGCATCATATCCAGTACCCTGGTGTCAAGACTAAAAAGCACGTGCGTGATGATAGCCGAGGAGTGGTGGTGAAGTGATATGGAGTAATAAATTATGCAACACGGTTTGGTCTCGCGGGTTGACCCAGCCTGGTTGATCGAGACAGCTTTAGCTAGGCCCGCGCTGAACTTGTCGTACCGACGTACGTACGCTCGTCGTTTCTGGAGAAGAAACAAATGGATAGGTCACGGTCAAGCTTGATCAAATCGACCCCATTTTCCTCGCAAAAAAAAAAAAAAAAAATCGACCCCATTTCAGATTCAATCGCGGGCTCGGCATGCAATTGGTGGCGGGCAGAAGTACTACTCCTAGCTACCAGTGTGTAGCATTAGTCAAGGGCTACCTAGGTAAGGCGTTTCGACTTAGAAGTCAGAGGTCAACCATATGTGTGTATATACACTCCTTCCGTTCTAGTAATTAAGAAACTTGTTCTAGATTTATTCAAATTTAGTTTGATAAATCCAAGATTTTCGTGAAATGGAGAGAGAGTATATCAAACTAGTTTTTTTTTTTTTGAACAAGGGGGACCCGAAGGGTCCAGAGCTGCTTCATTAATCGGTGGGCTTATAGTTTACATTGAGGACCATGAAATAAAAATAAAAGGCAAACATACGTGCCTCATGCCTCAGTTCGGTTCATATACAAGTTGTCGGTTCACCTGAGTAATTAACACCGCCGCACGAACGGTTTGATCGATCTCCGCTGTTTTTTTGTTGTGTCCATCAAGTGAAGAAATATAGCCACACGAATGTACCATTTTTTTTAATAGAGAGCACAAAACTTAAGAAAGGTGATGTATGGATTGAGAAACCGGAGGATATTGAGGAGGAGGCTGTAAGATTTTTCTCTGAGCTTTATAGACATGATGAGGGGGTGAATCCAGAGCCTCTAATACAACTTCTGGACAAGGTTGTTGATGACCATATGAATGAGGGTTTATGTAAAGAATTCTCTGCTAAAGAAATTGGCGATGCGCTATTTCAGATTGGACCCATCAAAGCCCCTGGGCCTGATGGCTTTCCTGCCAGGTTCTTTCAGCGAAATTGGGACATCCTAAAAGATGATGTGGTAAGGGCGGTGCAACACTTTTTCACAACCGGTGTTATGCCGGATGGGGTGAATGATACATCCATCGTGCTTATCCCCAAGAAGAATGAACCAGAGACTCTGAAAGATTTTAGACCAATAAGCTTATGTAATGTTGTCTATAAAGTGGTCTCGAAATGCTTGGTGAATCGCCTTCGCCCCCTCTTGGGGGATATCATATGCCCTACCCAGAGTGCTTTTATACCTGGGAGGTTGATAACAGATAATGCTCTAATTGCATTCGAGTGTGTGCATGCTTTGCAAAAGATGGAGGATGAGAGAGGAGAATTCTGTGCTTATAAGCTTGACCTGGCAAAAGCTTATGATCGGGTTGATTGGAACACTTTGGAGAGGATTATGTTGAAGTTGGGTTTTCGTCAGACATGGGTGAGGTGGATCATGGCATGTGTTACAACTGTCCGATATTCTGTGAAGTTAAACGGGGAACAACTCAATGCTTTTTCTCCCACTCGCGGCCTGCGCCAAGGTGATCCCCTCTCGCCGTATTTGTTCCTATTTATTGCTGATGGCTTGTCATGTTTTCTGAAAGATGCTATAGCGAGGAATCGTCTTCAAGAGTTAGTTATCTGCCGGGGCGCCGGGGATATCTCATCTTCTATTCGCGGACGACAGCCTACTATTTTTTAAAGCTTCTAGCGATCAAGCTGAGGTGGTTAGAGAGGTTCTACAACAGTTTGAAGGGTGCACGGGACAACTACTGAGCCGGAACAAATGTTCACTAATGTTCGGCCACAAGTGCTCGGAAACGAGCCAAGGTTTGGTGGCATCAATTCTGGATGTGGAAAAAACAAGTTTTGAGGATAAATACCTGGGTCTCCCTATGCCAGAGGGCAGAATGAAGGATTCGTGGTTCCAATCAATTAAAGGGAAATATACGAAGAGACTTACTGATTATGATGAAAATGAAAAGTACATGTCATCGGGGGCTAGGGAAGTGCTTATTAAATCGGTCCTGCAAGCACTCCCTACCTATGCAATGGGTATCTTTAAATTTTCATATGGCCTGTGTGATGATCTAATGCAACTCATAAGAAATTTCTGGTGGGGTGATAAGGAAAACGAGAAGAAGGTACATTGGATTTCATGGGAGAAAATGATAGCCCCAAAGTGCTATGGTGGCATGGGCTTTAGGGATATGAGGGCTTTAAATCAAGCTCTTTTCGCTCGTCAAGCTTGGCGGCTTATTCAAACACCTGATAGCTTGTGTGCTTGTTTGCTGAAGGCTAGGTATTATCCGAGGGGTTGCTTACATGACACTGTCTTCGCTGCAGGAGGTTCCCCGTCTTGGCAGGGGATCTTGCATGGGCTTGAGTTACTGAAAAAAGGGTTGATATGGCGGGTGTGCTCGGGCAGAAGTATCCGAGTGTGGCGAGACAACTGGCTGCCCCGGGATCATGACCTGACCCCAGTTGAGAAGAAGACTTCTAGGCTGCGAAGAGTTGATCAATTGTTTATACCAGGTACAAAGGAGTGGGACGTCCAGGTTCTAGAGAAGTTTATGTAGCCTCATGATGTTGCCGAGGTCAGGAAAATTAAAGTCCCTGCAAATATGGACGATGATTTCTTGGCATGGCAGTTTGATAATAGGGGGTTTGTAACAACCCAACTTTTACACCCAGGTTTATAATTTTTGAAATGCAAAATTTAGGGCCAACAATTTTTTTTTACCAACATTAATTTTTGGTATCTTGTTTCTATTTAATGCTTGTCTGATTGTTGCCTTGCCTTGATGTGTGTGTGCAACCCTCTTTTTGAGATTCACTTGGGCACCAACCCTAAAGCTCTAAATCTTTGGAGTGCTTTAACTCATTTTTTTATTGTCTTGTGGAAATTTAAAATTTCACTAAACCCTAGGACTAGAAACACTCATAGTATTTGTTTGGACCCCTTTAAGACCACTTTCCTCTCATTGACTTTTGTCATTCCCTCTCTTTTCTTACCAAAATTTGTTTCTAATTTTTTTTCCTAGTCTTGTTCTAATGACACCATTCCTTATTAACTTTGTCTTGAACCTTACCACTTGAGGTTGTTTATGCCTTTAATAGGGAAATTTGTCTAGGTTAAGATTTGGCCACTTAGACTATATGACTTAGTCAATTCATCCTCTCCCTCTTGTACATTATTTTCTTTTCTCCAAAACCTTCTTTTCTTTTCTCCCTAATTCCACTCACACTCTCCACCACAGGTCACATGACCATGCATGGCCTTTTTTCTTTCATCGTGTGAGTGAGAGAGACATTGGGATACGAGGATGGCCGGGCTTGGGCGGATCCGCGGATGCATGCAGCTCGGCACATAGTTCCGCCCAGGTCAAGCCAAAACCTGGACCTGACCCTGCTGCTCACTCTCTCATCTACACCTCTCGATCCCTGCCTCCCCTAGTAGCCTAAACACTCACATGTCCCCTCCTCTTCTTGGAACCATGCGGGTCAAAGCCTCCCAGATCCTCTATCCCTCTCTGTCATATTCCGCGCCACACTGGACCGTGGACACGCACACCATGCACCACCCCCTCTCTAGCAAGCTCCCGAGCTCTCCCTTGCGCCACCCACCTCACGTGCCCTTGGTGGTGACCACGCACGCCACCATGCGCACGTCCACACCAGCTACCCCTCAATGCCTCCCTGGTGGCCACGAATCCATGTTCTGGGTGCGGGAAAGACACGCGCTCGCCCAAGTATGCGAGCTACTGCTGCTGCTCGCTCCACCTAGCCTCGCCAGGAACCGCACCACCGCTGGCATTTTATCAAGCACGTCGCAGACGGACGTGACCTCTCCTTTCAGTCAGTTTCCCTCGCGCTCCCGACACCTGCGTCCCTCCAAAATCCTCCTCCGCTGCTCAGGCATGCCGCAGCACCGCCCAGCTCGACCTATACCGAGCCGCCGCCCCTCCTCTCTCTACGCGTGCACCCGGCTCACCGTGGAACGCCCGGCCTCCTTTCTAACACGGCCCCCTTCCTTCAAAGGGCCAGGCCACCCCTTCCCCCTCCCTACTTCGCCCCAGATGCCTCACAACTTCCTCCATTCACGCCCGAGCAGAGAAGAACCCGTCCCCTTCCTTGCTGCCCGTGCTCGCCGTCGGACGCCTCCGCTAACGGTGGTGGTTGCTGTCGCCTCGGCCACCGTCCTTCTCTCTCTCTGCGCCTACGCACTCCCTCCTAGACCTAACCAGCCCCTTTTCTCTTCCAGGAGAAGCCCAGGAGAGCCCTTCCGTCGAGCTCAGCCGCGACGGACGTCTCGGACGCCCCCGTCTGCGTTCTTCATCCTCGTCCTGTGGCAACCGGGCACGTCCGTGTTGACCGCGTCGGGCCTGCACGGCGCGGCTCCGTCTTCTACGTCCCAGACACGGCACCTCACTGCTAGAGCTCCACCTTGACTCCACGCCGCCCCGGCACCTCCGGCAAGCCCCGCGGTGAGCGCTCCCTCTCTTCCCGTAGCTCGGCGTTGTTGTGTCTACGTCACCGTCGACCGCCTACTTGCATGTGCTCCATCCTCCCCGTCTCCTCCTCCTAATGCACTCCGTTTTCTTTCCCAGGACTGCCTGACGACGTCGGCGTCTCGAACCGCGCGGCACCGGTCACCCTCGATCGCTGCAGACTTCCGCGCTGTTTGCGCCACCGCTACCCCCGTTCGGTAGAGCTCCCTCCGCCGTGTCCAGCGCACCCGTTCCCGCCGTTTTCTGCGATCGCAGGTGAGCGCGCTAGTCGCCGGAAGTCGCCAGGGTTAAGCCGGTGTCCTGTGTCGCTAGGAGGACGATAACCTCTGCATGCATGCGATTAGCGCGGGCCCCGCAGGCCAACGTGGCCCGCCACATCCCCGCCCTTTAAATTCGGCCTCCCGCGCGTCCGCGCCACAGCCGGGCTCGTCAGCGAGTGGAGCTGGGCCGCGGCGCCAGTTCCGGCCCACTCCCCCTTTTCTTTAATCTGGAAAAACACATGCCAGTAGATACTGCTGCAGGTTTTGAAATTTAACAAATTCATCTCTTAACCAAATTGAGTGATTCAAATTTCTGTGTGCTGGAAAAAGAAATCTGAACCACAAACAATTGCATGCACGTGCTGTTTGGTAGTATATCTTTGTAGAAAAATCATGTTCTAGAATGTTGCAATATAAGTATTTAATTTGGTGTGATAGTTGTGATGATCCTATCTGCATGAGGTTAATTTTGTTGTGAAGTAGAAGTGAGTAGCTTTGTTTTGGCACTAGTCTCACATGCAGAAGCTTCCTGGATTTTGTTTGGTCAGCAAATTGAATTTGGTCCAGAGAGCTCTTGATTGATTTTTAATTTGAAAACTACAAATGTTTCTGAAACAAATCCAAGTGCTATTGGTAGATATAGCAATAGAGTAATTTTTTGCCAGAGGAAAGATTTTTCAGAGTTGTAGTTTAATTGCAATAATTTTATTACTAAAACAGAACACTTTTCAGTATCTGATTTTTGTAAATTCATTTACAAATCAGAAAAATGCAAAACCAGTGGGGTTGGGTCACATTTAGTATTACCTATCCAGGGGTATGCTTGCCTCTGGTTGATTGTGCTCTGATGCTGGTAGGCTTAGTTTTTGAATTTCTATGGTTACTGTCTTGTTTAACTTTTATAAATTATTTAAAAAAATTATTTCATGTGATTCTTGTGCATGTGTTCTCTAATTGTTATTAGATTTCTGTAGGTATGATGCATGTATTTTTGTGACTCACAGAAAGATTTATACCATTTAAATGGTTCTTAAGTCATTTATGGAATTGTAAAAATCATATCTTTTGTTTTAAAAATCATAAATTAGTGAAACCACTTTCAGTAGCTTGTGTTTGTAAACCTTTACATACGGTGATTTTACCAAATCTTTGTGTAAATTATTCTGGAATGGTTTGTTGATTTGGTGTGTTGCTTGTCTCTTTTTATTTTGCGACGCTAGATTCGAACGCCGCCGGAAACAAAGGTGGAGGTGAATTTGGAGGATTTGAGGAAGAAGGCCAGGGACACTTTGCTGATCAAGGCAAGCCACCTCTTGATGGATATCTCATCCTAATTATCTTACTCTTGCATTATCAAAGGGTGGTTTTGTTAAATGGGTATGTCTTTTATTTATTTATGTGAGTGGTTCCACCACTCGAAGTTTTCCACCCTTACGGGGGCAGCCCTCATGTTACCTACCGATCACACACTTACTAGTGATGGTGCTTAGCACCTTATCATCCTGTCGCCTCTTTTCAAAGAAAAGTTGGACTATAGGCTCAGAGCCCTTAAAAGGTTTTAAAAATGTTTTAGAGAAATATGTTTCGAAACCTTGGAAAATGGGGTAGCCCTGCCTAAGTGTGGGTAGATTATAAAAGGAAAAGGTTTTCTGTTTCTCGGTTGCTGGAGGCAAGTGGAGAAAATTAGTTTTCAAAAACTTTGGTGGATCGAGTACCTAACCGATTCTAGCCGCATAACCACATTACTACCCTTTATGGGACTCGGGGTTAGCGTAGCAGTTTGTCTCGCCTTAGCCTGGGTCCCGTGCGGTAGTGGCAGTCCCACCATGGACGCGACCGGGGTTCTTCCCAGAGAAGGGACGAACCCATTTGCCTGCCTGTGCATGGGGCACAACGCATGAGCTCCCATTGAAATATGCCTAAAAGGTTGGATGTCATTCCGGAGAACAGGCCGGGGACCTTGCTACTCCCGGGACGCCCCACCTTGTGTTGAGGTACACCCATTCCTAAGATGTCTTATGTGGCTAAGGCGAGCAGTAAAAACCACATCGGGTACTCTGTCGGTGTAGGCAAGCAAGGGGATGATGCCCACACGATGAGTATTCTGATCTTGGGGAAAGTGTACAACTCTCGCAGAAAGCAAAACTATTCGAATAGCTGTCCGCTGCACTGGGAATGGAAGCTGCTTTGGCATTAAAGGAAAGTTTGGTTTTATGTTTTCCAAAGTTGTTTTGGAAATGTACCCTGAGGTACGGTGAAGAAGTTGTTTGTCATCTGGCGGCTTGGAAGAAAATGGGTCTTCCTTACCTAATAGTCTTCAAATAAACTTGTTTTCAAAAAGGGTTTTCAACAAAGGTATAGATGTCATACTCCCGAGAGGAACCACCTCTCGCTTCTTGTCGCCCTAGTGTGCCTGTTCCTTGCTACCGCCATATTGCATATCCTTTATTTCTCTCTAAGGTGGTTTGCAGAAAGTACATTCAAAAAACGCATCGCTGGCATTGTTGTCCCGGCTATTTACTTGGCCGACTTTGAAGAGGAGGTCTAAGAAGAGAGTACGACACGAAGACGCAACTAGGACGCTCTCCCAAATGTGCCCGCCCCGTAGGTAAAGGCCCCGATGCGGTTCCCACTACTGCTGAAGTCAAATAAATCGTCATTGCTTGTTGAACTTCTCAGCCTTAATGGCCTATGATGTAAGTCTTCCGACATTATTATTTCTGTGACTGTGAATGGATGGATGTAATCTGCAGATCAACAAGTTATGGTTCACTTATGGAATGATCTTGGACTTGAAATTGTATGCATAACAGTGGAGTTCGGACTGCAAGTCCAGGTTTCCCCACAGAGCTGCATTTATGCCATCCCGATCATCGTAGGAGACCTTAGTTGAAGATGGGCGTTAGTTAGAAAAATACTAGTTTGATAAAAGTTATTTACGAAACTTATTTTCCTAAATACTAGAAGTTTAGCTTCTATCTTTCTTACCCTTTCAAAAACTTCTAATTCTTACCTCTCTGATTTCTAGCGATTTTGAAAGTTCTTATTCTACTATTTCCTCCTCTTCCAAACCTATATATATCTGGCGATGTTCCGCAACTCAGACTCCCAGACTGGAGGTACTGAAGATATGACGGACTTCGTGGGTTCAGATAGGATACCCTCGTATATTAGGTGTCCCTTGGTACGAGTACCACGCGTAATTCACATATAGTTGTTTGTAGGTTTCGTACCGTGTGAGCTTGATTGGTTGTATGTGATTGTTGTGTGATGCTATTTTGTTCCTTCGGCACTCCTGCTATGATATGCCTTTGTTTTCGCCTATTTTTGCTTGGTTGTTTTCGTTTTAAAAACTTTTGTTTTTACCAAACCCTCCCCTTTTAAGTGGCTGCCCATCTCCTTGTTCCCCCATTAATATCTGAATCCACCCTTCTTCAGGATGGTCGACACCCGTAGAGGAAGCGCCAGCAGGGCAGACCAAAACCCCCCTCCACCTCCGGACC